>JAUNZO010000390.1:0-277518 GCA_031894775.1 Chloris gayana
TGTCGATGACTATAGGTAAAAAGGGGCCGGTGGGCAGAAGGCCGACGGCCGCTTGGGCGAGTAAAAGGCGCGTTTCTCCCGGGAATCGTGCGCGGACGCCAACGAGAAGAGCACAACATTGATGGGCCTGGCCCACGTTATAAAATTAGAAATAATAGTTAGTTTTGGAAAAAAGGATTCTAGTCGGTTAGGAAATCGGCCTGAGGAGGGTCCGAATAGGATTCTTTTTGCCGAGTATAAATACATACTCGGATGTAACATGTAAACTCGATTCACATCCAATACAACTTTCGGCGCATCGCCAAACCCTAATTTTCTGTCAAGTCTTTCTGTGTTTCGCGCGGGGATCTTCGGGGCTCCGGTCGACGACACGTTGGCTTGACAAGGTAATTATGTTGTCTAATTCTCGGCGCATTGTTCGTAATTAGATGGCTTAATTGCTAGTTATCCGGCGACCGGATCTGTTTTCGATCGGCGTAGTGAGTATCGGCCGGGATGAGTCAAGTTGACCTGGTCCGGGCTCGTGGTGGAGGTAGTTTGACTTGTCCTGCCTCCCCGTTCCAGCCTTTGCTCACGGCGCCGATTGGCTCGGATCTGGTCGTTCGAGTCACGATAGCCGCTATGAGAATTCTTTTACATCTTGGCCGATTCGAGTGTGCAGATTCGGTTGACGTGTCCTGTGTTTGCCTTTGCGATAGTTGACTTGTCCTAGGCGCATGCAGCCGATTGGCTAGGGTGTAGACTTACTTTCATAGCTAAGACGTTTATGATTGTGCTTGTCTGAATCGGCGGGCGTGCGCGGTCGTTAGACTGGTCCAGCCGCGTGCCATCGGTTGACTTGTCTGTTGGAGCGGCGAGTCGATTTAGGATCTGTGTGGTTGCATTTGTCTTACTTGTTCTTTCGGAGTGTTTAGCCGATTGCTTATCACGTTCATTAAGATGTTTTATGTTCAATTAATTAAATCCGTTAAAGCTGCTTTTGGACCCGAGTTATTAGTAGGATTTCATTGATCACCATTATACATTTAGATAGATCTAAGTAATTCACTACTATAATCAATGGCAAAATCGGCCGGATGCACGATCGGCCGATTTACTGATCTGATTGATGATTAAACCATCTTCTTACTACCAAATTAATCACATCCCTTTAATAATTACCTTGTTTACATTTTATCCGATAATGCATCCCTGCAAAGCCTTAATGATGTGATCGTTTACCGACGGAATCGGCTGCTAGATACCGATCGCATGTTATAGCGTCGGCCGATTTCGTATCGTTTGTATCGCAGATTCGTTTGCACTGGCATTTAATACATAAATGGATAGGCCGTGCTGCTCTCGATCGATGGCCGATTTTGTCTATCTTACGCCGAGAATCGGCTACGGCTGTACATCGGTCTATACGGGCCGATGACCTGGAATTTTACACTCTTTTATTGTCTTTGTTGGTTTGCGGGAAAACCATCGCGCACGCACCGGCGCACACGAACATCGGCGAGCCGAGCCGGTCCGTTGGGAGCACGGGGCCCTGCGTCGGCCGGGGTTTCGGTGGACTCTCCGGACGACGGTGTGTCGGCGACTTTTGACGTCAACACACTTTTTGGCACGCCCGGTGGGACGGAAGCAACCAAGATCAAGATGTCGTACATGCGGGCGGTCGGGGAGGACGGAACACCAATGGTCGATGCGAGAATCGGCCGATTTTTGTTCCGGTTCCTCTTAGGACGGATGGCAAAGGGCATGGAGAAGTTTCGATGACAACGAGGTTTCGGCACTGGGGAAGATGACGACAGAACAAAAGCTGCGGTACCAAGAATACCTGGCCGAAGCAATGAAAAAGTACTTTCAAGCCACTGAAAGTGACACGTGGCGAGTGGCCACAAAAGGAGACATCCCTCGGATTACGCATCCGGAAGAACTAGACCAAATCAAAGCCCGAGAGGCGCCGGATGCCAACCAACTCGGTGATATGGTCAACTCATCCGTTCATCGAGGCCCTAATCAATCAATCGGGCGTGTTGACCAACACCATCGGGAATTTGATCAAGGACACGGTTGATGGCGGACTGTTTGCTTGAAGGATATTACGGACCTGCATACACTCGGCTTGTTGGCACTCTGTACGACCGATTCGGGGAATCGGCATCCGAGAATACTACACCGCCAACGGGGTTTCAGCCCATGTATGGCATGCCACCTAACCTATGGCCTGGCAAGGATAATGCAAATGCAAGTACCGGTGCAACCCAGCCAAGCAAAGAGGATAACGGTGATCCCAAGAAGTCGGTAACGGAAGAGGGCAACGAGGCAAGATGTACAACGGCCGGCTTACGAGTTGGGGGCACCAACCAATGTGGCGGCGGTCCCGCGAGATGGCACAACAGCCCAATTTCTTCTACGTACCAAATACCGGCCCGAGTAGAATTGAGAACTCACCCACTATAGTACGGCCGATATACGGTATTCCACGGTCGACCGCATCGGGTGGGGGACATGGATTCATGAGTCGGACGGCCGATCCAATCGGCCGTGAGTTATGGAATCGCTCACGTGAACATTATTCCCGGCTACTAGCACGGGATTTCCGGGAACGGTCGGTTGGTACACCCAAGCGGGGGACAGCCCAACGCAGCTTATATGACGGGGACCGGATCGGCGTTGCTGAACCCGGTGATATGAATAGCCTCATGGCTAAGATCGCCGATATGATGAAAGATCGGTTCGATTTGAAGCCTAAAGAGAAAAGTGCATTGTATCGGCGACCTTACCCTGATTGGATGGATTCCGTGGCTTTACCCAATAAGTATAAAATTCATGAGTTTTCCAAGTTTTACGGGCAAGATAACACATCAACTATGGAGCACATCGGTCGGTATGACGCACGGCTTGGTGAGGCGTCTACTCGGGAAGCTTTGCGGGTTAGGCTATTCCCACTTGTCGTTGTCCGGATCGGCCTTTTCATGGTTTGCTTCGCTGTCGCCTGGTTCTATTCAGAGTTGGGCCGATGCGGAGAAAAGGTTTCACTCGTACTTCTTCACGGGCATTACCGAGCTTAGTTTGTCCGATTTAATGGCGGTGAAACAGAAATCGGGAGAATCGGTGACCGATTATATACGAGAGGTTTAGGACTGCGAGGGGACGATGCTACAATCTGAACCTGACGAGCAACGGTTGGCCGAGATCGCTTATGCGGGGCTATTCTCCAACATCAAAGAAAAGTTTACCCCACATGAGTTTGATGGGCTGGCGCGGTGACACGTAGGGCGGTTGGCCGGGAAGAAAATCTCCGGCTCACCGAGGAATCGGCGGTATCGGGTAGCTTATGCTGATTTCGACGGTGAAGATGATGAAGAGGGAATTAATGCCGTTGAGTGGACTAATAATAAACGGCCGATATTTTCTCCGCATGTCAATCCTAAGGAGAGAAAGTATGATTTTGAATTATCTAAGGCCGACGAGATATTTGATCAGCTGCTTGCGGGAAAAGAAAATCCAGCTTTCACCTCATCACAAAATTCCTACACCGGAGGAATTGAAGAAAATGGCTAAGTGGTGCAAATGGCATGGAAATTCACATCATAACACTGTTGATTGTTATGCTATGAGAGATGAGATCCGGAAGGCGGTTGACGAGTGGGATATTGCGAGCGGCCGATGTGAAGAAGAAGATGAAAGTTGATGGGCACCCTTTCCCTGCTAATACAATGTACATCAATACCATCGGTGGTGGATCAGCTGGTTTCATACGCCGTTATGAGAGGAAGAGGGAGAGGGAAGAAGGAGATCAAGTGGCACGTGAACGGGAATCTATCGATCAAAGTCGGCGGTACGAGGCAAAGCGTGATCCGCCGAGAAGATTTTGACCCACACTTGGGATTGTCCTTTCTTTCGATGCTTGCTGGGACCGAAACATGAAGCTTCCATCTATCGAGAACTGTCCGAGTGCAGCGGCCGGGAAGAGTATCGTGACGTCGGGTCGTCAAATTACCGGGGACGGCCGATTGGTCGCAACTATGAATCTCGACAATCGGCCCCCGGAAGAGCAATCAACTACGATCATGGATATGATGAACGAAGATACGTAGTGCCAAAGAGAACCTACTGTTCACGATCGGGTGGGGCCGATCAATGATGAAGAAGAGTTTGATTACCAATACCATGAAGATTCGAGAAGTGATCAAACGGAGAACGAAGGACGGTGGTGCCCCGGTGGGTTGCTCGGCAAAACCCAAAAGAGGAGGCTTCAAAGAATGCGTTGTCGGGAAATCAAGGGTGGACGGCATTACGAGAGATGACCAAGATGATGAGCCCAAGCCCAAGAAGCAATGGAGGCCGAAAGTACGAGTCTCGGGTGGTACGGGCTGAAGCCGCGGTGAATATGATGTCACTAATGCCCGGGATTGTCGGATCGGCCGATGAAAATTCGGCCGAAGAAGAACCGGTTGGGGAGATTTCGGAGACTACTGTGGATGCCGGAATCAGCGGTGTTTGATAAGCCGGTCAATTCGGATCATTTGCATCTCAAGGCATTATACATTAGCGGCTACGTCAATGGGTCGCCGATGAGGAAAATGTTGGTCGACGGAGGAGCGGCGGTCAACGTCATGCCGATTACTACATACCGCAAGCTCGGGAAGACGCCGGAAGAAATGATGAGGGCTAATTTGACGCTCAAGGATTACGGCGGGAGAAGCCAAGATGTGCGTGGGGCCGCAATAATGGAGATCAACTGTGGGCAGCAAAACCATACCCACCACTTTTTTCATCATTGACGGGAAAGGTGCATACACAACTTTGTTAGGAAGAGGCTGGATTCATGCCAATTGTTGCATCCCCTCAACCATGCACCGGTGTTTGATTCAATGGGTTGGCAACAAGGTCGAAATCGTGCGGGCCGATAAGTACGTAACCATTGCAACCGCCGATTTCGAGTTTGCTGGTCTAGAGAGCTTGCCTTGTTTATCGGGCACGTATTGGGATGCGGAGGCCATAAACATCACAGGATGATGGAGTTATTGTGACCAGGGGGTCGGGTACCCCCGAGCTGCTCGATGGGCCCCACGGGAGAATTGACGGACAATCGGCCGATCGATATACACACTCGAAGACATGGTGAGTCGGCCGATTGATGAATCGAGAAGACGGGAAATTAGGCCACGGTTTTGTGTCGGCCGATGAGTTAGAAGAAGTCGATATAGGGGATGGAGACAAGCCTCGGCCGACATATATTAGCAAGAAATTGTGTAAAGAAGTAAGAGATGAATTAGTGGCCTTGTTGAAAGAATATAAAGATTGTTTTGCTTGGGATTATAGCGAGATGCCTGGACTCGGCCGATCGATCGTTGAACATCGGTTGCCCACCAAGCCCGGATATCGGCCATATAAGCGGGGGCTCGGAAAATTGACCCTAGGTATTATGAAGCCGTCAAAGAAGAGATTATCGGATTATATGAAGCCGGCTTCATTAGGCCATGCCGATATGCGGAGTGGGTTTCCGGTATTGTGCCGGTGGAAAAGAAAAATGGAAAGATGCGAGTTTGCATTGACTTCGAGAAATTTGAATAAAGCAACTCCGAAAGATGAGTATCCAATGCCAAACGCCGATTTGTTGGTTGATGCAGCCGCCGGCAACAAAATTTTGAGCTTTATGGATGGAAATGCTGGGTATAATCAGATTTTTATGGCCGAGGAAGATATATCGAAAACGGCATTCGAGATGCCCGGAGCATTGGGACTATATGAGTGGGTTGTCATGACCTTCGGACTAAAAAATGCTGGTGCTACATATCGAGAGGGCCATGAATTTTATATATCACGATTTGATCGGCCGATTGGTGGAAATTTATATTGATGATGTCATGGTGAAATCAAGATCGGTTGGAAGTCATGTGGCTGATCTTAGGGAAGTGTTGAAGAGGACAAGACAATTCGGATTGAAGATGAACCCGCTTAAGTGTGCGTTTGGTGTCTCGAGTTGGACAATTTCTGGGGTTTATTGTGCATGAAAAGGGAATTGAAGTTGGCCCTAAGAGTATTGATTCTATCGAGAAAGTTGGAACCGCCGACGAACAAGACGAAGCTCCGAGTCCACGATCGGCAAGATTAATTTTATTAGGCGATTTATCTCAAACTTGTACGGCCGACTTGATGTGTTTACGCCATTATTGAAGCTCAAGGCCGGTCAAGAGTTTCGGTGGGAGCCGATCCATCAAAAGGCTTTAGAAGATATCAAGAAATATTTGGTGTCCCCACCGGTGATGGTTCCGCCAAAGTCGGGCACACCCTTTAAGTTATATTTATCGGCTGATGATAGGTGCATCGGCTCGGCATTGACTCAAGAGCAGGGGGGAAAAGAGCGGGTCATATTTTATCTCGGCCGCAAAGCGATTGATGCGAAACACGGTATCCGAAGTGGAAAGGTTATGTCTCTGTACTGTATTTTTCATGCACGAAATTAAGGCATTATTTGTTGGCCGAAGAGTGTGCTTGTCGTTTGCCGGGCCGATGTCGTAAAGTATATGCTATCGGCTCCGGTCCCCAAAGGCCGGTTGGGCAAATGGATGTTGGCAATTGCGGAGTTTGATTTAGGCTATGAATCGGCCAAAGCGGTGAAAGCACAAGTATTGGCTGATTTAGTGGTGCAACACGGTGAACACTCGGCCGGATATGTTGAACCGGTGCCATGGACGGTGTTCTTTGATGGTTCGATTTGCAAAGAAGGAAGTGGAATCGGCTTGGTTGTTGTGTCGCCTCGGGGGCAGTACGTGGATACTCTATTACGGTGGAGGCGTACACCAACAACCAAGTCGAATACGAAGCGATATTAAAAGGATTGGAATTACTCATCGATGCCGGGGCTGATTTTGTGGAAATTTTCGGCGATTCTTTATTGATTGTAAGTCGGCTTGCCAATGAGTATGAGTGTAAAGATGAAATATTGTTGCAGTATTATGAAAAGTGCCAGAAGTTGATGAAAAGGTTCAAGTGTGTTAAAGTCAGCCATATACCAAGAGAGCAGAATTTTGAAGCAAATAACTTGGCTCAGCTAGCATCCGGATATCGGCTCGCCGAAAACAGCTTAGAGATAGCTGATATTGAAGAAGCCGATTGGCGTACGGAAATTCGAAAATTTTTGAGCAATCCATCCCAACCTACGAGATAAGAAGATAAGATATAAAGCTTTGAAGTATGTTACGTTGGATGATCGACTATTTTCAAGACAATTGATGGGGTGCTTCTCAAGTGTATTGATGACACCGAAGCCAAAGTGGTAATGAGCGAAGTACATGATGGGATTTGCGGAACGCATCAATCGGCCCATAAGATGAAGTGGCTGCTAAGGCGAGCTGGTTATTGCGGCCGACAATGTTGGCCGATTGTTTCAAATATTACAAAAGTTGCCAAGGCGCGAGAAATTCGGGCCTATACGAGAGGCGCCCGCATCGGCTATGAATCCGGTAATCAAACCTTGGCCATTCGGAGGTTGGGCCATGGATATGATCGGCCGGATAAATCCAGCGTCGAGCAAAGGGCATCGGTACATATTGGTAGCTACAGATTACTTCACAAAATGGGTTGAAGCAGCGCCCTATCGTAAAGTTTCGACGGCCGATGTGATAACGTTTGTTAAAGAGCATATTATTTATAGGTTTGGGATTCCGAGAGACAATCACAACGAGATCGAGGATCGGTATTCACGTCGGACGAATTTCAATCTTTTCGCTGATGAGATGGGAATTAAGTTGATTAATTCATCGCCGTATTATGCCCAAGCCAATGGACAAGCTGAAGCGGCGAATAAGAGTACGATCAAGTTAATCAAGCGGAAAATACAAGAGTATCCTCGTAAGTGGCACATGAAATTGATGGACGCTTTGTGGGCTTATCGTATGTCACGGCATGGAGCTATGCAAGTTGCGCCGTATCAGGCTGGTATATGGGCACGAAGCCGTACTGCCATGGGAGACGACTATCGGCTCCGGAAGGATTGAGTTGCAACAAAAGCTTTCGGCCGATCGGTACTACGGATTGATGATGGATGAATTAGAAGATGTAGTACAAAATCGGTTGGATGCATTGGAGAAAATAGAAGCGAGAATAAAGCAAGGGTCGCCCGCCATTATGATAAGAAGGTTGTGCATAAACGAGTTTAAAGAGGGCGATTTGGTGCGGAAGCTTAGGATGCCGATCGGTGTGAAGGACAATCGGTTTGGCAAATGGTCGCCTAATTGGGAAGGACCTTATTTGATTAGCCGATCGGCACCGGGTAATGCATATATTTTGAAAGAGTTAGAAGGGGAAGAATTCGGCCGAGCACTTAATGGAAAGTATTTGAAGCGGTATTATCCTAGCATTTGGATTAACTCATAGTGTTCGGCCTAAAAGAGACTATAGCCGATGTCGATGCACATCGCCTTGAGACGGCCGATGCGAGAGTATCGCCCTTAGCCCAAAAAATATATGAAAGTAAAACGAGAGGAGTCACCGATAAATTAGCCGATGTTTGAACATCGCCTTCGGATGGCCGATATGATTGTATATCGCCCTTAGTGCAAAAAAATGTTTACAACCAAAACTTTGTTCAAAATCCTATTACACCTAAGCATAGTCAACGGCCTCGGCGCGGGACGGGAAGTCTTGGACGAGCGAGATAGTGCGCGGGCCGGCGTGGAGTCGAGTTTGGCCATGACCAATAGGTCATCCTCGATGGGGCCGATATCGGCTTGCGCCGCGGCGACCATCTTCTCGGCCGTTTGAATGGCTTCGTCCGTCGTCTTCTGCTGAGCCGCCACATCGGCCGACAAGCGTGCAATAGTAGCTTCCAAGGCCGCCGCCGCCTCCTCCTTGAGAGCCGGCGATGCTCTCAAATCGGCAATCTCCTGGTTGATTGCTTGCGGTTCATCCTGCCGATTTGAGAGTTGCTCTTGCATCTCCTGGGTCTTCGGACCTCCTCCTCGGAGCGCTTGATAGAGTTATCGGCGAGTAGCGCAGCTTGCTGCTGCTCCGCATGGCGAGCCAAACGCCGGCGGGCACGAGTGAAGTCCATTTGCCAATACTCCATGTATGCCACGCGATGCGAGCATCGCGCACATCCTCGGGAGCTCGGGCCGGACCTCCAAGTACCGGGCCCTTATGGGTTGTGCATCGGCCACCAAGCGATCGACCGAAGAGGCCTCGAGCCTGCGCGCGATTTCGTTCATGGTGGTAAGACCGAGAGGAAGATATTAAAATCGGCGCGGGACGAGGGAAGCCGAGTGCACGAAATACCAAGAAGAATAAGATGAAGTTAATAATCGGAAGCAATCAAGAAAATAAAAGGGAGATAGTAAAAACAAACACTGTGAAGCGTCGATGCGAAGCGGGCGGAGCGTCTATCGGGTGGGCCATTGAACCTACGAGGTTCGTATGTTTCAATCAGCTCTCGGCCGGCCGATCCCCCTTCACCGGCGGCATCCTCGGAGGCAGCATCGGGCACATGGCCAGCTTGTTCAACTTCGGCGGGCTCATCGGCGGGTTCATCGGCAGCGGTGCCTACGGGAGAAGCCGCGGGCGGCTCCTGGCCGGCGATTCTTCGTTAGCGGCGGTGCCTTTGGGAGAAGCCGCGGGTGACACGCGGCCGGCTTGTTCGGTTTCGGCGGCGACCTCGGAAGACGCGGGCCGATCCAAGCGAGTTGAGCTCTCCGCAAGATTTGGATCGGCCTGGCTTGGTACAACCGCCGATTCCGGAGCTACGGGGCTCGGCCTTTCGGGTGTCGGCGTCCTGGCCGGGGGAGTTGATAGGCGGATCGGCCTATCGGGCGTCGGTGTCCGGGCACGAGGAGGAAGAACCGCCGATTCCTGCAAAGAACTCATAGTTAAGACTATGTAAAGTAAAGAGGGAATCGGCGATCATGCAATAATAACCTGACGCGGCGGAGATGGTTCGCTGAAGTAGTCCGGGTCGGACGGGCGCGCGAGCTGCTTTAACGGCGCGCGGTGGCGCTTCGGGGCTTGGGTCGGCCTTGCGGCCGGCACATTAGCCTTCCTCTTTACGATGGCGGCCGTTTTGGTCTTGGCCTTGCGGGCAGGCTGGTGCCCCTCGACTCATCGCCGCAAAAGCTTGGGCGGGAGTGCGATCGGTGAAGCCGATATTTGGAACAATTGGGCTCGGCATCAAGTATGCAATTGGCCGGCCAGCGATACTACGGGTCGGCGGTTCCTCCGTGTCCGGCTGAAAAGGAATATACAAGAGTGAGCATTTGGAGCGGCCGATTTCGTCAACAAAATCGGCCTTATAAAAATAAATCGGCTACACGTACCTCGGCGAAAGCTTCCGTCGGGACTAAGCCGGAGAAGAAGGAGGCGGTGTTCGAGCTGCGGAGGTGCCGGTTCCATTCGCCCCACCAACGGTCGAAAAGGCGGGTACTCAGAGGCACGGGAAAATCCGGTTAAGTCACCGGTGATGACATCGGCGGTGCGGCCGACGAGCCAATTCCCTTGGATGGCGTTGTCGACGACGGATCGCGCCTTTATTTGCCCCACATAGAAGGGCGGGGGCAGGCGGCGAAGCCGAGTTGGCGGGCCGCCACCGACGGGTGGTAGAACTCATAGGAGCGAAAGCCTTGCTCCCGGCAATGAGTCCCGTCGGCGGCGAGACGAGGGCGGAGGCGGGTGGTAAAGATCTTGACCGCTTCCGCGTCGGCCGTCGGGAAGGTAGGGTCGATCGGGAAAGGAGTGTCATACCCCTTCTCGAAGAAATCAATGTACGGGTACCAATCCGTACTTTCGTTGTTGAGGCCCTTGTAGAGGGCGGCGAACCAATATGCCAAGGTGTCATCCGACATGGCCGCCCCGGTGCCATGGACAACGCTTCCCAGAAAGAGATACATCGGGCTGGATCGGGCGTGGCCGATTCGGCATGATTGCCGGGGAAGGTGAGGACAACGAGGTCCGGATCGATGGCCTTGGTGGTATGAAGGGACAACCACATTTGGATGAACCACCAAGGGCCTCCCGGGTTCTTGGCGATCGGCCGGAGCGCAACTCCACCGAGACCTGGTGAAGGAGGAGGTAGGCCGATCCCGGAAGATACTTGCCCATAGGAAGGGCATAGGCTGTCGGCCGATACATCGGCCATCGGCGGGAAGTTGTTTGTGGGGCTTACGGCGGCCCCACGAGAAGAAAAAGTGGTCAAGCCACATGTTGAGGAAAGCAACGTGCTCGCGGCGATCGGCCAGAGCCGTGCCCTTTGTTGTAGGTACGGATATAGACCTTCCAACCCCTGGTGTCCTTGGGATTGATTCGGTGGGTGGACTTGATGCGGATGGCGTGCGGGGTGGCCTCCGCCGTGATATTCAAATCGGCCAACATGACCGGTGTCCGGGAGGGTCATGGTAGCCGGGCCGTGCCCGAACATGAAGCGATTCGGGGCATCGACCGAGAGATAAGAAGCGGCCGCTAGCAATGGTTCGTTCTTGTGGTGATCGGCTAAAGAGAGTTTGATGGCATGGGCGATGCCGATATTGGCCCAACCTTGGCGATGGGCGGCCGATACCGGTTATACCAATCCCGCCACCCTGCGACGGGAGTCGGCCATGACCTAAAGCTCTTGGACCACTCGGCCGATAATGGAGATTGTTGCCGAAACGGGACCCGGTTCGTTTCGGCACGAGATGAGATCCGTGGGGTCCGGATCGCCCATGGGGCCCAAGAAGAAATGGGTCGGGATGTTGGAAGGGATGACGATTTGGTTCCGGATCTCCTAAAAACAAGGAATAGGGCTAAAATGAGAAACAAGACGGAAAGAAGATAGATTGTGAAAATGAACAAGAACAAGAACACAAAGAAAATTGCAAAAGTAGAGAAGAGGGATGCCCGAATGTACATTACCTCCGGAACGGCGTTGGTGGTGGCGACGACTCGGTCGGCGGCGGCGGCCGCAGCAGCAGCAACGGTGGGATTCATGGTCACCGGGAGAGAAAACGACGGCGGCGCGGTGGGAAGTTGAAAAAAGCTCGAAAAGGGCAAAGGTCGCTAGAGCGAGGGGAAGATGAAAGCCAAAGGAGAGGAAACGGATGGGAAATGACCGGGGGTCACCACGGCTTTTATGAAGAGGTGACGGGCGATAAAACCGGCGCGATAAAAGAGGATAAATCAGTCCGACGCATGCGTTGCATACCCCAGGCTGGGGGGACATGTGTTGACGCCGGTTTTTGACCAAGGGACCCATTGTCGGTGACTATAGGTAAAAAGGGGCCGGTGGGCGAGAAGGCCGACGGCCGCTTGAGGCGAGTAAAAGGCGCGTTTCTCCCGGGAATCGTGCGCGGACGCCAACGAGAAGAGCACAACATTGATGGGCCTGGCCCACGTTATAAAATTAGAAATAATAGTTAGTTTTGGAAAAAAGGATTCTAGTCGGTTAGGAAATCGGCACTGAGGAGGGTCCGAATAAGATTCTTTTTGCCGAGTATAAATACATACTCGGATGTAACATGTAAACTCGATTCACATCCAATACAACTTTCGGCGCATCGCCAAACCCTAATTTTACTGTCAAGTCTTTACTTGTTTTCGCGCGGGGATCTTCGGGGCTCCGGTCGACGACACGTTGGCTTGACAAGGTAATTATGTTGTCTAATTCTCGGCGCATTGTTCGTAATTAGATGGCTTAATTGCTAGTTATCCGGCGACCGGATCTGTTTTCGATCGGCGTAGTGAGTATCGGCCGGGATGAGTCAAGTTGACCTGGTCGGGCTCGTGGTGGAGGTAGTTTGACTTGTCCTGCCTCCCGTTCCGACCTTTGCTCACGGCGCCGATTGGCTCGGATACTGGTCGTTCGAGTCACGATAGCCGCTATGAGAATTCTTTTACATCTTGGCCGATTCGATTGTGCGGATTCGGTTGACGTGTCCTGTGTTTGCCTTTGCGATAGTTGACTTGTCCTAGGCGCATGCAGCCGATTGGCTAGGGTGTAGACTTACTTTCATAGCTAAGACGTTTATGATTATGCTTGTCCTGAATCGGCCGGGCGTGCGCGGCCGTTAGACCTGGTCCGACCGCGTGCCATCGGTTGACTTGTCTGTTGGAGCGGCCGGTCGATTTAGGATCTGTGTGGTTGCATTTGTCTTCTTGTTCTTTCGGAGTGTTTAGCCGATTGCTTATCACGTTCATTAAGATGTTTTATGTTTAATTAATTAAATCCGTTAAAGCTGCTTTTGGACCCGAGTTATTAGTAGGATTTCATTGATCACCATTATACATTTAGATAGATCTAAGTAATTCACTACTATAATCAATGGCAAAATCGGCCGGATGCCGATCGGCCGATTCTATGATCTGATTGATGATTAAACCATCTTCTTACTACCAAATTAATTACATCCCTTTAATAATTACCTTGTTTACATTTTATCCGATAATGCATCCCTGCAAAGCCTTAATGATGTGATCGTTTACCGACGGAATCGGCTGCTAGATACCGATCGCATGTTATAGCGTCGGCCGATTTCGTATCGTTTGTATCGCAGATTCGTTTGCACTGGCATTTAATAAATAAATGGATAGGCCGTGCTGCTCTCGATCGATGGCCGATTTTGTCTATCTTACGCCGAGAATCGGCTACGGCTGTACATCGGTCTATCCGGGCCGATGACCTGGAATTTTACACTCTTTTATTGTCTTTGTTGGTTTGCAGGAAAACCATCCGGCACGCACCAGCGCACACGAACATCGGCGAGCCGAGCCGGTCCGTTGGGAGCACAGGGCCCTGCGTCGGCCGGGGTTTCGGTGGACTCTCCGGACGACGGTGTGTCGGCGACTTTTGACGTCAACATGAGAACAACAACTTTGTCTCAAGTTTGGCCCACAAAGTCTTCCAAAAATAGCTCATGAATTTCACATCACGATCTGAAACAATGGTTCTAGGCACGCCATGTAGTCTCACAATTTCCCTGAAAAACAAGTCAGCTACATGCGACGCATCGTCGCTCTTATGACAGGGAATAAAATGTGCCATTTTTAAGAACCTATCCACTACAACAAAAACTGAATCCCTCCCCTTCTTAGTCCTAGGTAAGCCTAAAACAAAATCCATGCTTATGTCTTCCCAAGGTGCATTTGGAGTGGGGAGTGGAGTATACAAACCGTGGGGGTTCAGTTTTGATTTGGCCTTATGGCAAGTGACGCACCGCTGCACCATCCTCTCCACATCATGCCTCATCTTAGGCCAGTAGAAGTGATCACTCAACATCATGTAAGTCTTTTCTCTACCAAAGTGACCCATCAATCCTCCCATGTGTGATTCCTGCAATAAGAGCAAACGAATGGACGAATCTGGAACACACAATTTGTTAGCTCGGAACAAGAACCCATCATGCAAATGGTACTTGTCCCATCCTTTCCCTTCTTGACACTTCAAGTATGGTTCTGCAAAAACAAGGTCAGTGGCATATAGCTCCTTTATATTTTCTAATCCTGGAACCTTGACCTGCAATTGATTAAGCAAAACACTTTTTCTAGATAAAGCATCAGCAACAACATTTTCCTTCCCTTTCTTGTACTTGACAATATAGGGAAAAGACTCAATGAACTCAACCCACTTTGCATGCCTACGGTTCAGTTTTGCTTGACCTTTCAAGTATTTTAAAGCCTCATGATCAGAATGAATGATAAATTCTTTAGGCCATAGGTAATGTTGCCAAGTTTCAAGCACACGAACTAGAGCATACAATTCTTTATCATAAACAGGATAATTCAGTTGAGCACCACCAAGTTTCTCACTAAAATAAGCTATGGGCTTGCCATCTTGCATCAAGACACCTCCTATGCCTATCCCACTAGCATCACATTCTATCTCAAATGATTTCTGAAAATCAGGTAAAGCAAGCAATGGGGCTGAAGTCAAACAATTCTTTAGCTCTTGAAAAGCAGCTTCTTGTGACTTACCCCACACAAATTCAACACCCTTCTTTGTTAGCTCATTTAATGGGGCTGCAATGGTACTGAAATTCTTCACAAAGCGCCGGTAGAAACCAGCAAGGCCATGAAAGCTTCTCACTTGGCTCACGTTGACAGGGGTGGGCCAATTCTTGATAGCCTCAACTTTTGATTCATCCACTTCTACTCCCTGTCCTGAAACAACAAAGCCCAAAAACACAACTTTGTCGGTGCAAAAGGTGTACTTTTCCATGTTAGCATACAACCTTTCAGTTCTAAGCACCTCCAAAACCATTTTTATATGCTCAACATGTTCTTTCATGGTACGGCTGTATATCAAGATATCATCAAAATAAACCACAACAAATTTTCCAATGAAAGCCCTCAAAACATGATTCATTAAGCGCATAAAAGTGCTGGGTGCGTTAGTCAAACCAAAAGGCATTACTAACCACTCATACAAGCCAAATTTTGTTTTGAAAGTTGTTTTCCATTCATCTCCTTCCTTCATCCTAATCTGATGGTACCCACTACGTAGGTCAATTTTAGAGAATATAACAGCACCACTAAGTTCATCAAGCATGTCATCAAGCCTAGGAATAGGATGACGATATCGAATAGTGATATTGTTAATAGCCCTACAATCAACACACATTCTCCATGTACCATCTTTCTTAGGAACAAGAATAACAGGGACAGCACAAGGGCTAAGACTTTCACGCACATACCCTTTGTCAAGTAGTTCTTGCACTTGTCGTTGAATCTCCTTTGTCTCTTCCGGGTTGGTGCGGTATGGTGGCCGGTTTGGAAGCGAGGCACCAGGGATGAGATCGATTTGATGCTCAATACCGCGTAGTGGAGGTAGACCAGCAGGCACCTCCTCGGGAAAAACATCACTAAAGTCCTGCAACACATTAGCAACAACACTAGGAAGAGAGGTCACATCATTAGTGGAAAGAATTGCATCTTTGTACAGCAGCACAAAATGCATCATATGGGGATTGTCACTCATTTCCTTCACTTCAGATTTTGTGGCTACCATAACTATTCTTTTTCTCTCACCCTCTCTTTTACCACTCATGTTGTGCTTATGGCGCTCACTCACTGATTTTTGGACAGCACTAGTGTTTTTCTTTTCTCTCTCATTCTCACTCAGTTTCTTTTGCATGTTTGCTGCAATAATTTGAGTGGATGTCATGGGCAGTAGCTTAACACCTTTACCTTGCCATTTGAAGGCATAGGTGTTATCATATCCATCATGTAAAGCTCGCCTATCAAATTGCCATGGCCTTCCCAACAGCAAGTGACTAACAGTCATGGGCACAACATCACATTCAACGGTGTCGGTGTAATCATGTATGCTGAAAGTGACTCTCACCATATATTGCACCTTGACATCTCCACTTTCGTTGAACCATTGGACATGATATGGGTGAGGGTGTTTGATCGTGGTCAGCCCCAATTTGTCACACATTTCTTTGCTAGCAAGGTTGTGGCAGCTGCCACCATCAATGATCAACTTGACCAGCTTGTTGTCCACCTTAGCTTGAGTTTGGAATAAGTTATATTTCTGCGCTTGTTCTTCATCTTTGACCTGAACACTCAATGCTTTGGTGACAACAATTGTGTTACCGGCCTCAAAAGGACAGTCCTCATAGTCATCATGGCTTGTTTCTTGAGCATCATCACACTTGTCATTTTCAGCTGGGAGTTCACACTCATCTTCACTAGCTGAATCATATTCTCCACCTTCGGTAACAATCACAACTCGATTGTTTGGACAGTCCTTGATCACATGACCTCTGCCCAAGCACTTAAAACATTGAATTCCACTACTCCTAGAGGTGGAACCCGCTGCAACATCGGACTTTGATGGTGTTGAGTGAGCAGATTTTCCAGCATGGGGTGATGCAGCAGATTTTTCAGCAGTAGCAGAACGAGCATTGGAGTTAGAATTTGAACCGGGTGAAAATATACCTCGTCCCAAATCAAACCTTGCTGTTTTTGGAGCACTTGATGAGGCTCTTGAGCTGAATGTGGATGGTTTGCTTGGTCTAGCATCTTCTTGCAATTGTCTTTCAGCCTTTTGTGCAATATGCACTAGGTCCACAACAGTGTTGTAGGTCTGAAATTCCACCACACGTTTGATTGGCTTGTTAAGGCCGGAGAGAAAACGTGCCATGGACTGCTCTTCATCTTCATGCACACGAGCCCTAATCATGGCTTGCTCCATCTCTTTGTAGTACTCTTCCACGGACTTGCTTCCTTGCTTTAAATTCTGCAGCTTGTCAAAGAGATCACGTTTATAGTGTTTTGGAACAAAACGTGCTCGCATTTCCCTTTTCATCTCAGCCCATGTTGCCACTGGTAATTCACCATTCTCCTCTCTTTGGTTCTGAATTTGTTCCCACCAAATGAGAGCATATCCATCAAAGTCAAGTGCAGCCATATGCACTTTCTTCTCCTCTGAATAATTATGCACACGGAAGATTTTATCAACCTTCAACTCCCATGTGAGATATGCATCAGGATCAGATGTGCCTTCAAATTTGGGCATGCTGAATTTTAGCTTCCCAAACTTCTCTTCATTGGGCTGATCATTGCCATTGCGGTTTCGACGCTGAAAATTATCATTGCGGTGCAACCTAAATGTATCTTCTGGGTCAGTTTCAGGTGCAGCACCACGTCCACACCCACGGCCTCCTCTTCGGCCAAAGGCACCACCACCACGACCATGCACATGGGTGTTCAGATTTGCTTGCTCTTGCCGCTGTAGCCGAGCGGCCAACTCCTCATCGGTCTCATTCAGGTCTTCATCATGTACACCCGTGGCGCCACCTTCTTTCATAGCCTTCACCACTTCAGCAACCATTGTGGCTTGGATGTTGGTCATGTTGTCATTTAGCTGTTTATTGAAGTCTTCCACTAACTTCTTTAGTTGATCTTGTGTAACATAAGTTGGTTGTTGCTCTCCACTTTCTCCTGCCATGATTAGTAGAAAACACAAGACAAATCCAAATTGTGTATGTTGTGGAAATCACTCAATCTCACCTTCTCTTACCACGTTTGTTCTTATGCGTCCTTGCTGAAATTTGCGAGCTGCACAAACCTTGGTGGTAGTAGGTACGACAAAGGTGATAGATCAAGCAAAATCAAAGTCACAATGCATCATAAACATAGGCTTATATGTGGAGCTTGGAAGGTTATATATGTGGTATGCAATCTGAAACTTCAAGCTATTGTAAAGTTAAGTAAAAATCCAACCAAGATAACAAAGTCGAGTTGCTGAAATGCAAGACAATGTATATAGAAAATGTGTTTAGCAACTCACACACAAGATGGGGGAACTTGTTGCAGCCAAGGAAAAGAGCTAATTGAAAATTTCAATCAATAACAAAGCTCAAATGCTACACAAGTTATGGAGAGACGCTAACTGATTGCTTACATAAAAGATGGGGCTACAAGATTTGCACAAATGATGACTTTATGAAACTGAACAATACAGAAGTACACTCAATGTGGTGATCTCAGCACTTGATCCTCTTTTTTTTTGCTCTGTTTCTTGTTCTCTTTTCTCTTTTTTTTTTGTTCTTTTTGCTACTGAAATCAGCACACCAGAGAATTTTACAAGGCAATATATATATTCGAAGTAACTTTCAGTTTCATCAACATGCAAAGCCCAAGCAATAACCTACAACTAGTCTCAATAGGTTCAAAGTTTTCACAAAGGATAGTATGATGGTTCACTACTGAATTTTACTTAATGCCACTCAAAGTAAAGTTCAGTTTCAGCAATCTGAAATTTCAAGAGCAGTGGTAACTGAAGCTTTTCGTGCATAAATCAGTAACAAATTGCAAGATTCACAATGCAAGGACCTAATATTCTGATAGGCCTTGAAACCAGCTTTCCAACGAGCTAAAGCACACTAAAAACGGATTTCATATGCAAAAGTTATGCATGTTTTGGTGTGTGGTGTCCAAATTTCAAATCTGGCCGCGAAAATGTTTCGGGCTGAAAATGGACTCGACCAAGAACACAAAAACGAAGGGGAAAACACAAATCTCGATGGAGAACAAATGGGGAAAACAAATCAGAGGCGGAATACGAAGGGGAACACAAAGATTCAGCAACCAAACTCGATCTATTGGACTAGAACTTAACAAAACTCACTGAAATTTCAGATCGGGTTGTGGGATGTAGAAATTTTTGGGATTTTCAGTTTAGGACAGCAAACAAAGAGGAAAACAAAGGAAAAACTAGGGATAACAGGGGTAAAGATCCTACGGAGGAAACCGTAGCTCTGAATACCAAGATGATGCGGGGGCTTGCCCGATCTTCTCGTCGTAGGATCGAGGGATAACTTGACCCGTGCAACCTGACGAACCGATGGCACCAACAGCTGCTAGAACAGCCACCTGTGACAAAAGATTTCGCCCAACCACACGCTCTGGTCGATGCCTACCTGAACCACGCAAAGGTGAGGCAAAGCTCTTACAAATCACAAGGAAACACAATAACAAATGGTAGAGAAAACTCCCAATCCTCAAGGGGGCAACAAAGGCACAACCCTAAGGATAAGAGCACTTGGCTTCTCTATTTTTCTGAGTTCAATTCGTGGTTAGGGTTTTCAGCAGGTGTACAAGTGCTATTTATACTAGGAACACCCCTCCTAGCTGGGTTTGGGCCTTTCGAAACAGGCCCGACACGAAAATGCTAAGTCTGCTGCGAGTTTGTTCCTTTTTATTCAGATCGGACAAGCCCAAACTGGCAAAAAGGAACATAACGGTTTGTTCCTTTTTATTCAGATCGGACAAGCCCAAACTGGCAAAAAGGAACACAACGCGATACAAAGGGTCTATAGCAGTCTCCACTAAAATGAGCATAACTCTCTACTCACGAGTCCAATGGATGCACCGTTTGTTGCATATGAAAGTAGACTTCAAGAGCTTTCTGTCCATCTATAATACTTGGGGTTGCTCCAATCAGGATGGTACAGAATTTACCGCGAATATGGAAGTCAAAATCTGTGCATTAACACATCAACTTGAATTTCCTCCATTGGGTCTCTTTGCCTTCAAGTGCTCAACCCGTGCCTTTGTCTTGTGATTCAAACCTGAGAACAAGTAATGTACTTCCATTAGGCAGTACATGATTCTTATGAAATTCAAGTTCACAATCATTAAGGAAAAGATTCACCTCATGTTGTATTTGTTTGGCTTTGGCCGGGTCATTGGCTTCTCGTAAGTGTAGTTGTGAAGCTGACGGTCTTGCTCAATATCTGACAATGGAGGGATGTCCTCATCAGTATGCATGTATTCCTAGCAACCATTTTGACGTCGACTTGATTGAGCTCTTTCTTGTTCGATTTGTGCAGTCTACGGCCATCCAGTTTCAGAGGTAAACACAATGTAGCAAGAAGAGCCCACCGTATGACTTTCTAGGGTACAATGTTAGGTCAACAGCTTCGGGTGTGAAGGAACAAAGCTTCTTGTGCTCGATGCAGCACTCCACCATGGTATGGTAGCTGTGAGTACGGCCATAACACAACATGCAGCCATGCGTTGCAGCCGCTCATTCGTTTCCTCGTTGTTGTACCGGTGCATGAACAAAGCCGAGCATGACTTTAGTAAAGAGGCAGTGGGGATGAGGACATCCAACAGGTTGAGGTGTCACCAATAATAGCGGACAGCATTCATATCTTGCATATGCATGTGCAGCGAACAAATCTGCCGTCCAGATGGCGGAACATTCTCAAGAGGGCGGTATGTCCATTGGCGGGGACGCCTACATGCCACATGTCATCGTTGTTAATTTCTGTTGTGGTTCTGTACACTATCGAAGAGAGTGTGCTATGCCGGGAGAGTCAGCTTTGTGACAGCCAAAAGGTATCGAGTCCCATCGAACAATTGGGACAGAAGAAAACTATTGCAGTCTCGTAGACTTCTAATGTGCACAGAAGGCCGAATGAACAAGATCCTCACTGCAGCCTGCCTCATAATGCCGTTATGTTTCCTGTATGGATCCTATGCAACAAGGACATGCTTAGTTTGAGGGCTCCTTGCATGCTCATACATCGATACATGACTTCATGTCACTTTGCGGTTACAGATAAGGCAGTGGAGCACCCCAGCCATGTCTTGCAAACAAGCCCTGATCTCAAAATCGGATCGTAAGACAAAAGTCCAAGGTTCTCAGTCTCAGTGAAGGTGTGCACAAATGCACTCTCATTTGCACCAAATTCTCACCACCTGCTACTCGACTCGTCAATGATGAGCTTCTGAACCCAACACCCCGTCATACCTAGTTCCTGTTGCATCCCATTCCTAGTAAGAATTGTAATGGTACAGGAAGTCACCTAGTTTCTCTCCTTCTCTTTGCAGCCAAATGATATG
Organism: Chloris gayana; assembly: GCA_031894775.1. Classification (NCBI taxonomy): domain Eukaryota; kingdom Viridiplantae; phylum Streptophyta; class Magnoliopsida; order Poales; family Poaceae; genus Chloris; species Chloris gayana. The sequence goes on from JAUNZO010000390.1 coordinate 21,310, forward strand.
GCCAAGCCTTTCAGTGGGATTACATAAATAGGGAAAGAAGCTAAGCCAGCTGTCTGTAGTGTGTGTGGAGTGTTTGCATTATATTATGACTGGACAAGGCTTTATTTCTTCACCAACCAGTATCGCTTTGGTATTTCATAAATTTATGTTTGAGTAGTTTTCTGGTCCAAAATAATGTCCATTATTTTTCTCAACTAATGACCATTAGTTCAAGGGTAGTTTAGTAATTGCACTAAAAACTTAATATTTCTTATTCATACAATTTTGTGTTAAATGCGCTAAAAACTGACTACAATAATAATGGTGATGATTAATCAAATTTAGAATAAATATTTTATAACAAATTGATGTAAACATTTACTAACTTATTAGTTATGATAAATTTTTGTATTATAAACATATTATTTTGACAGTATTACCCTTACTAATGACAATTAGTTGTTAACTTCTAAAATTTAATCTACACCATTGGGTCCAACTAATGACTATTAGTTCTGAAAAAATAATGGTCATTATTTTAGACTAGAAAACTCCTAGTATGCCTATTATGTTTTTCAGTTGATATTCATCTTACACCAAGGCACCAGAAAGGAGCTTATCAAATGGAAGGCCTGAAATAGATTGAAAGGGTTACCAGCATTCAATAAATAGTGACGCGACTTGTAAATGAATTCCTCTTTCCAACCAATTGATCAACTCTTCCATGACATAGGAGGTCAACAAAGATGAGCAATCGCAAATGGTTGAAAATGTCAAGGATAAATGTGTTGTTCTATTAACATGCATATTCCTCTCATCACGTCCCCTATGCCTTCATGTCCCCAGGAAGGATCTGGGCATGGGACTCTTGACGATCTGACCCGACACTGCTCAATTTCTTCTGAGGACAAATGCAATGACTGACAATAGCGGCCACAAGTCCAACATGATGTTTCTTACGCTGTCCTTCTTCTCCATTATAGTCACACGCAAGTACTGTTAATGTCACGTGAGTGGATTCTTTGCATGGATGTTGGTTCCGGCAAGTGCTGCCTTATGTCCCTGTATGCTGCATGCTACACATCCACTGATGGAAACGTACTGGTCCCTACAATATTTGTCGCATTCTCCCAGGCTTACAAGTCGTTGCATACAACCTTCCTTATCATCTAGATATCCAGTCAAGTACATACAAAGAGTATAGAGCCGAACCACTTGAAATTCATATCTAAATTGCTGGAATTAATATTAGGCTTGATCAAAATGCTTAATTGCCTACTGCTTGCACCCTGATCAAGGGCACTTTCCTAACTAACTATATTGGACTACAAATCAAGTCCTGTCTAGGACCATCCGAAAGACCAGTGCCGACAACCGTAGTTGCGATGGTGTAATTCCTCTATAGAGATCCACAAGGAGGAGGACGTCACATACCTGCATATACACGACTAGAATTAAGCTCTGCAAAACTGGGCCAAATCACACTACAATAACAGAGGTAGCGGTCGTTACTACGTCAAAGTTATTGCAGGCTCTTGGCTACGATAGTGTCTATTTTCAATAACACGCATGGTGACGTCAGCATGCCTATTATTGCAGTGATTTTTCACAAAATAAAAGAATGCCCGTATTACAACTAATCTGCTCCACTGTTTGATTAGAACTAAAAGAGGCCTAACAGCTCAATAAAAACATCAGTATTACAACATCACATTGTATAGTGATAGGAAAAAACATTTCCCTTACACTGACATGAAAATAATTCCTGAAAACCAAAAAACAAATACACATTTGATTAGACGTTACATCAATATTAACATGCCACAACTACTACATTAAAGCTCTGTGGCAGCGGGCTAAAAAAGGCCTCAGTGGCGGACAACATAAACACCATTGTGACCCTGTCACTATTTATAGGGAAAATTAGTCACGGTCCAGGGACCGCGACTGCCCGCCGGGGCGATTAAGCCTAATAGAACACCAGTGGCAGTCTAGGAAACATGACTGGCACCGTTAACCTACTAACAAAATAAAGCGGCCCTAGCTGAGACCCGCCGTAGATGCCATTATGTCCCACCGCCATTCTGTCCCACTGCCGTCCCGTCCCGCCGCCTCACGCGGCGCACGCTGCGGCACGAGGATGAGAAGGAGGAGCCGCCAGATCCACCGGTGCCGCGGGGGAGCAACAGGAGGAGGAGTCGCCGGTGCCGCGGGAGGAGCACGAGGAGGAGGAGCCGCCGGTGGCACCGCATTCTTCGTGCCGCTGTCGGAGGGTGCTCGTGGCGGGGAGCAGCAGGAGGAGGAGCTGCCGGTGCGGGGAGCTCGGCGGGGCATTGGCGAGGACCAACGCCCGCTGGCCTAGGAGCGCCGCTTGCTCCTAGAGCAGCCCTAGTGGCGGCGACCCATGCCGGAGGCGGAGGAGGAGCAGAGGAGGGAAGAGAGAAGGAAGAGCCAGCACTGCCACCGACTAACCCTAGCCCCGAGAGGTTGCGGTGCGGAGCGCGCGGATAAGTGCAGTGCAGCGCTGCACCCCCACCTATTTATAGGACGGGGCGGTTGGCTGCAGCGGGCCTTACTGTCAGGCCCGCAGGCCCGCACCTAAATGGGCTACGGACCATAGTTACGGGCCTGACGGTGTCCGCGACTGCCGCGACGCCGTTAGCCGCGGGCTTCAGGTGTCCGCGACTAATTTGCACGCTTAGTCACGGACACCAGTCTGCACCCACCCTTAGCGACGGACGCCTCAAGGGACCGTGGTCAAATGGACATTATTCTAGTAGTGCACATGCACAAGTCAATGGTTACGTCAATATTAACATGCCATGGGACTAACTTCTAAGGAAGCAATGAACCCAATGTATGATCTTACCTCCAGGATAATATAGCAAGAAGTTGATCTACAAATGAGAAGGTCCTCAGAGGACAAACTTTTTCCTTATCTGAAAAAGAACAAAAGAGCACAAGAAATACATGATATTTTTTCCCCAATATAGAAGAATCACTAAGAAATAATTATGAACCCCTCGGGACTTAAAATGACATCTGTAAGAACAAACAGGCGGAGAGTATATGACCCCATTAGGCAACGAAAGTAACACTAACGGACGAAGACGACGCGAGAGAGGAACACATCTACGGGAGTAAGCAAAAACAGCCACAAATAGATCTAAAAGTAGAGAAAAACGAAAAGGGAAAACAGAAGACCAGACATGCAGGGGAGATGCTCACCTCGCGAGCAGACAAGCGCCGCAGTGTATTGCGCGCGGTCAAGCTGGGACGGACGCGAGCCTGGCACCAGGGGACCTTACGAACACAGAGCGCGCGCGCCTGGCACTTCCCATGGGCCGTGAGTGCTGCCACGGGCCATCGGCTGCTGACGAGGTCGGGCCGCGACACGGTGGCGCACTCGCCGTGGCTAGCGAGAGGGCTGCGGCGAGAGCGGTGAGTCCAGGGAGAGGCACGGGAGCACCTCAGGCTCCTGCGGCGAGGCGGCGGTTGCTCAGAGAGAGAGAGAGAGAGAGCTGAGGAATGTTAGGGTTGCTGAGCACTTTATATTCAAAGTACCTGGGTTCATTTGAAATGGCCTGAACCCACCTGGAAGTGACTCGATTAATCTTCTAATTATGTTTTTTTTCTGAAATTGCATAGATATAAAAATAATTTTAAAAGTTAAATGAAGATTACATTAGTTGAAAATTCATACTATATATTTCTCTACCAATTTCTAGTTCAAAAATCACTTAACATTTATAGGTACAACAAATCTAAAGAAGACTTGAATTTTACATTTATTTGTCCTATTTTTAATTTCCAAACTATAATGAATTTTCACCTCAAGGTTGGTATGGCACTGTTTCCTGACCATTCCAACCCATTTATATATTCTATATTTTTCAGTTTTGGGAAAAATAATGTGCTCAAATAGGACTACATGTAATAATTCAGATGGGAGTTAGACACAAATTCATGTTGGGATGAATGTTTCTATTTTTTTTAAAAAAAAATCAACCGAAAAATACATTTGTGTGTTTCTATCCGTCACTTATACAACCAAAAAATTGTGGCCAAATTCATTTCTGATTGTTAATTAAAATAGTTGAATAAATGTTGACTCGAGAGGTTCTCGACGGCCCCCTCCCCGTAGGCCCCTCCCACTGCCCCCTCCCCGTCGGGTCCCTCATCGCTGACGCCCCTCCCGTCGGCCCCCACCCCGCCGGGCCATATTGCCAGGACCCTCACCGCCAGCGTCGTCCCTCCTAGCCAGCCCCCTCTGCGTCGGCCCGCTTAACCGCCCCCACCCCTCCCCCTCCCCTCCCGCTTCGCGTCGGCACGCCCTCGGCACCATCCCCCTCTGCGCCGGCCGACCTCACCGTTGGCACCCTCCGTGTCAATGCGCCTTCACCGTCGTTCCCTTACCGTCGGCGCCGCCGTCCCCGCCATGTTGCGCCCCTCCACGCCGGTGCCCCTCCTGCCGCATGGATTCGGCCGCCGGATCTGTGACAATGCGGGCAGATCTGCCCGTTGGCGCTTTTTTATTTTTTCTGTTACGAATGTTCTAGCGGGCCAAATGCGCGGTAGTGGCGGTCTTTTGTCCGCTACTAATTTTTTAATTAGTGATGATCTTTTGTCCGCTATTAAGATTTTGCACTCATAGTGACAATAACGTAGTGGCAGCAGTTGATTCCGCCACTTGGCCCACTCTTAGACCGTCACTACAGAGCTTTATTGTAGTAGTGTTTGGAAGTCCGGACACCGCCCAAATGCAAGAGTTCCTGTGGTTAGTCATTCCGAATCGCTGTTGGACGGCAGATCGGCTTGTGAATCAGAATCTCCCACATCCAGCTCAATGTTCGTTGTGTGATCAAAATTATATATGAGACAATTAAGCAAGTGCCTAAAGACAACAGAAGGGTGCAAACTCTTTGATCATACTTGCAGCATGGTCTTTGTGGAAACATAGAAATTTGTTGAAGGGGCTAGACTAAACATCAGTGTAATACTTTTGGAGTTTAATGATGAGCATATGGTGTCTTCCAGGAGCTCTGGGTTTACATATCCTGATTCTAGGTCATGTGGATGGATTAGGATAGCCGATTTCCTGGTTCAGTTTGTTAGGTTATGCCTTACTTTTCCTTGTTTTTTTTATATAAGATAGAACTCTATGTATGTAAAAGCCCCTCATGGCTCGACCCAGAATAAGATGGTGACGATTGTACTCTATGGGGTCGTTTTCTCTCTCTTAATATAAAGATATGCAACTCTCCTGCATATTTGAGAAAAGAAAAATGAGATAAACAATATCAAGACAGATTCACGAGATGGCATGAGGCGCAGGCACATGGTTGATCAGGCAACACAATGCTCTTCGAGACATTTAGTTTAGGGGTGTTTTCAGGTCCAAAATAATGGCCATTATTTTTCCCCAACTAATGGCTATTAGTTGGATCTAACGGTGTAGATTAAATTTTAGAAGTTAATAACTAATGGCCATTAGTAAGGGTAATATTGTCAAAATAATATGATTATAATACAAAAATTCATCATAACTAATAAGTTAGTCAAATTTTACATGAATTTGTTATAAAATATTTATTTTAAATTTGATTAATCATCATCATCATTATTGTAGTCAAGTTTTAGTGTATTTAACATAAGTTTGTATGATAAAAAATATTAATTTTTTAGTACAATTACTAAACTACCTTTGAACTAATGGTCATTAGTTGAGGAAAAATAATGACCATTATTTTGGACCTGAAAACCTCTCTTAGTTTAACTGTCCAAAAGTTGGAGAGTACGTGTGATCATAGAATTGGGCCCAAACAGGAGGCAAACGAGTAATTCTTCTGTTAGAGTAATATATTTATCGAGTATCAGCGACTTACTTGCCCATAGTTCCTTGTACATTCGGATGGCTATTTGTGACTGATTTTGATTTCCTTTATTCTTCCAGTGAGCTCATTTTGTAGGTAAGGATGGTCACGTACAGGTAAGGGCCGAAGTTTGGACCTTTTGTTTAGGTCCAGATTGGGTGAAGGAAATCTTAATCTGCGCCACCATTTCACGGCCAATGCAAGAATTTGTAGAAATTGGAACAACACGAAAGAAAGCAGATTGTATGGCAATAAATATGTAGAAAACCATTCAACTCCCTTTGTTGAAATATCAGGACATTATTGGAGTATTGGTCAATGTAATACAGGCCAAGACAAACATAAAGTTAAAGATGGTCACGTACGGGTAAGGGCATACGGGCCAAGGTTTGGATTTTTGGTTTAGGTCCAGATTAAGGGAAGGAAATCTTATATCAGCGCCACCATTTCATGGTCAATGCAAGCATTAGTAGAAACTGGAACAACACGAAAGAATGCAGAGTGTATGGCAATAGATAAATATATAAAAAACCATTCAACTCTCCCTTTGTTGCCATACCAGGACATTATTGGAGTATTGGTCAATGTAACACAAGCGGAAAGAAACCATAGAGCTCAATAATAAATCACTAAAACGGCGCTAGAGCAGGCGCAGGGGCAGCCGATATGGAGCAGGCGAGAATGGACGACACAGGCTTCAAGCTGAGCTGGGATCTCCACGCGTAGGAGAACTTGACGGCGTACTCAACGCCGTTTGGTATAGGGAGGCCGCCGTAGATGGTGCAGTGCTCGCCGTCGCCGTCAGGGATGAGGGAGCCTTCTGGGTGGACATTAACGGAGGAGTTGAACCCGTGGCAAGTGACCTTCACGTCTAACTGCGTGCAGATGCATTGGTTCTCTACTGTAACCTCGTACACGTGGAGCCCGCCGACGTCACGGCCCGGCAGGGCGGTTTGATTGATCTTCAGGTCTGACACCTTGCAATACTCGTAAGATGCAGCATTTCCTGCTAACACAGAGTTACGATGCGTTCAGGATGTGGCCGTCCAAGACATCATGGAATCATACAACAGATGTGTGGTAAGTCAAACCTCGTATGCAAAGGCAGGATAGAAACAAGAACACAAAGATCTTGGCGTCCATTTTCGATTCTGATCAGCACCCAGCTATGTCTGCTCTGGTTTGATGCACAAACTGCAGCTCGATCCGTGCTTTGTGAATTCTTCGACACTGCTGAGCCATCTATTTATCTAGGAAGACATAACACTTATCTCTGTCTCTTGTCTTCATCTGTTTTAGCAGGCTAAATTAGAACTGCCATATATACCGTATATTAGTACTTATTAACTGTTGCTGTTTCTCGATCAAGCATACTACTATAAAATGGAATTTTTAGTAACTGCCCACAGATTTGATGGCAGCTAGATAAAACAATCACCAAAATTTCAAGCAGTCATGAAACACATGTTGATCTTAAGCTGCAACTTTGCAAAGGCATGTTGGTCTTCAATTGGGGTAAATGTACCAACTACAACAACATCAGAAAGAATAATTCAGAGGATAAGAAGACAGCTACAAGTGAATTTCTACATGGATATCATAATGATAATGACATGGAGCATATGGGTGATAAGGAATGCTTGGATCTTTGATGGCATAGACCCCGGAGTACAAAACGGTAAAGAGATCTTCAAGAAGGAATTTGCTCTGCTTTTATACAGAGCAAAGGAAACTAGCAAAAATCAAATGAAAGAATGGCTAGAAACTTTGTAATAGCTCTTTTCTTTTTTCTCTTCTTTTATTCTTAAACTCCTTTTGTATATTGTATCTAGTTTTTAATATAAAATCAGCAGGGGATTTCCCCCTCCTGTCTCTTCAAAAAAAAAAACACATGTTGAAGAATATGTTCGTGACCGACTTGATAACTGTGGCTAACAGTTTAGTTTCGAGATATGTTTTGGAAGTTGAGATATATGACATGTAAACTAACAGATAGATTAGAATCTAATCTGTGTATCTGACTTGTAATCCAAGGGCATGGTCATACCCAGCTAGTATATAATACAATGCGAGCCTCCTCCGGTAGGCATCGCTTCTGCTACTTTTTCTACATGGTAATCAGAGCCTAATATCTCCTGAAAACCAATCCAATCTACTTTCCATCCCATGGCATCTTCATCCTCTTCCTCAACCGCCATGACCAGCGCGCTCTCCCACCCCGTGACAGAGAAGCTCACGCGCGACAACTACATCCTGTAGAAGGCACAGGTTCTCCAAGGAGGTCCACGCACAGCTTTCGGGCTATCTTGATGGCTCAACCAAGGTGCCACCAGAGACTACGAAGGAGAAGAAGACCAATGGCAGCACGGTTGAGACGCCTAACCCAGCCTATGCTCTATGGCTGGCGCACGATCAATAGGTGCTCAGCTATGTTCTCATGTCGTTGTCCAAGGAGGTCCTGAGTCATGTTGCTACCCTGACGACTGCGGCTGAGGTTTGGCAACACATCCAAAGGATGTTTGCCACGTAGTCACGAGCGCAGATCGTTCACCTGTGCTCCAAGCTCACGAGCACCGTGAAGGGCGAGATGAATGCTGCTGCCTACTTTGCAAAGATGAGTGGCCTTGCCGACGAGATGACGGCGGCAGGCAAGAAGATTGAAGATGATGATCTTGTCTCCTACATATTGGCGGGTCTTGATTCAGACTACAACTCCATGGTGGAAAACATGTGTTCGCGCACTGATTCCATCACCCTGAGCAATCTATATGCTTAGCTTCTTGGAACAGAGGCTCAATTGGAGAGGCAGCGTGCCCAGAACGCGCAGTATCAAGTCTAGGCAAATGCTGGAACTCAGGGTCACCGCTTTGGGGGATGCGGTGGTCACGGCGGGCGTGGGGGTCGCGCTTGTTTTGGCCGTGGCAACAATGGTGCAGCAGCTAGCTCGTCATCAAATCAAAAGCCTGTTTGTCAGTTGTGTGACCGCACAGGTCATATGGTTCTTCGCTGCTGGAAGAGGTTTGACCGCAACTACCATGGCGAGCAGAAGATGGTGAACGTTGCTGAGACGGCGGTCTATGGTGTGGATACCTAGTGGTATACTGACACAGGGGCCACAGATCACATAACGGGTGAGCTTGAGAAGCTTACTACCAAGTAGAAGTATACAAGCAATGATCGTGTTCATACGGCCAATGGTTCAAGTATGGAGATAAATTGTATTGGTCATTCTCTACTTTATCTACTCCAAGTCGATCTATTATTCTTAGAAATATTATTCACGTTCCAAGCATGTCAAAGAATCTAATATCTGTTCATAGATTGACTTCTGATAATCATGCTTTCATTGAATTTCATCCTTACTTTTTCTTGGTGAAGGATCTCACCACGAAGGAAATTCTTCTTCGGGGTAGGTGCAAAGATGGCCTGTATCCACTTCCAGCCTTGGAGCACTCATCGTCGTCAAAGTATGTCTTAGCTACTAGTCGTTCTTCATTAATCCGATGGCATGATAGATTAGGTCATCCATCGATGCTTATCGTCAATAAAGTTGTCAATGGCAACAATTTGGTTCATTCTAAGCAATTTACCTCAGAGTCGGTGTGTGATGCCTGTCAGTTAGGGAAGAGTCATCAACTTCCTTTTCCTGTTTCGACTAGTGTGTCAACAGGTCCTTTAGATCTTATATTTAGTGATGTGTGGGGTCCAGCTCCAAGTTTTGTGGGCCGTAATAATTACTATTTAAGCTTTAATGATGATTATAGCAAATTTACATGGGTCTATCTTTTGAAGCACAAATTTGAAGTGTTTTAGAAATTTCATCTTTTTCAGCAACTAGTGGAGCGAAAATTTGACACTAAAATTTGTTCAATCCAAACGGATTGGGGAGGCGAGTATCAAAAGCTCCACTCCTTTTTCAGTCGTGTTGGCATCTCCCATCTTGTTTCTTGTCCACACACATCAGCAAAATGGTCCTGCTAAGCGCAAACACCGACATATTGTTGAAGTAGGCTTATCTTTGCTTGCTAAAGCATCCATGCCACTTAAGTTTTGGGATGAATATTTTTCTACTGCTGCTTATCTCATTAATAGGACGCCCTTTAAGATAATCACTTGACAATGAAAACTGGAAGCAAGCCATGGATGTTGAGTATAAAGCACTTGTTAGAAACTCAACATGGCATCTTTTTTCCAGCTTCCGAAGCTAGCAATGTGATTGATTCGAAATGGGTTTATAAGATCAAGAGAAAGGCCGATGATACGATGGATCATTACAAGGCTAGGTTGGTTGCAAAAGGTTTTAAACAGCGATATGGTAATGATTACGAGGACACGTTTAGTTCTGTTGTCAAAGCAGCTACGATTCGGATGGTGTTGTCCATTGGAGTGTCTAGAGGGTGGTGTTTGCGACAGTTGGATGTTCAAAATGCCTTTCTTCATGGTTTCCTTCATGAAGATGTTTACATGAAGCAACCACCCTGATGAGAACACTATGTTTCCTGGTTATGTTTGCAAGCTGGACAAAGCTCTCTATGGTCTTAAGCAGGCGGCGAGAGCTTGGCATGCAAGGCTAAGCACAAAGTTACAACAACTTGGTTTTTCTACGTCAAAAGGTGACACATATTTGTTTGTCTACAGCAGCAAAGGTGTTACTATTTATCTTTTGATCTATGTCGATGATATTATTGTTGTTGGCTCCTCAAATCATGCTATTGATGCTCTCCTACATGATTTACGCACTGATTTTGCTCTTAAAGATCTTGGAAATTTACATTATTTTCTTGGGCTGGAGGTCTTGCGGACAGCAGTGGGTATTTTGTTGAATCAAGCAAAGTATGCTAGTGAGATCATTGCTAAAGCCGGTATGTCTAAGTGTAAACCTGTTGCTGCTCCTTTGGCTGTTTCTGAGAAACTCTCATTGCATAGTGGTACTCCTTTGAACAATGAGGAAGCTACTAGATATCGAAGTATTGTTGGGGCGCTTCAATATTTGACATTGACACGACCGGATCTTGCTTTTTGTGTGAACAAAGTATATCAGTTTCTCCATGCTCCAACATCATTGCACATGACTGCTGTTAAAAGGATTCTCCGGTATGTACAAGGTACATGTCATATGGGAATTCAGTTTAAGAAGTTCACTTCTATACTTGCCAGTGCCTTTTCTGATGCGGATTGAGCTGGTTGTCCTGATGACCGTCGGTCTACTGGGGGATTTGCTCTATTTCTTGGATCCAATTTAATTTTGTCGAGTGCTCGCAAACAAGCTAATGTTTCTCGTTCAAGTACACAGGCAGAATATAAATCTCTAGCAAATGCCACAGCTCAATTTATTTCGGTTCAATCTATTCTTGCTGACTTAGGAGTGCCTTCTGCAAAAGTTGCGTGTCTTTGGTGTGACAACATTGGTGCCACTTATTTGGCTTCTAATACTGCTTTTACAGCACGTACAAACCATGTGGAGATTGATTATCATTTTGTTCGAGAAAGAGTTGCTATCAAGCTTTTGGATATTCGATTTATATCGTCTAAAGATCAACTAGCAGATGGATTTACGAAGGCCCTTCCAGTTCATAAGCTGATGAAGTTTCGACACAATCTCAAGTTAAGGCAGCTGAAATTGATCGAGGATGTTCAAGAATATGTTCGTGACCGACTTGATAATTGTGGCTAACAGTTTAGTTTCGAGATATGTTTTGGTAGTTGAGATATATCACATGTAAACTTACAGATAGATTAGAACCTAATCTATGTATCTGACTTGTAATCCAAGGCATGGTCATACCCAGCTAGTATATAATACAATGCGAGCCTCCTCGGGTAGGCATCACTTCTGCTACTTTTTCTACAACACAAGGTGAAGACAGAGCCGAACCCCAGACACTGCTCTACTAGCCCCAGTGGCCAAGCCACTAATATGGCCAGGCCTGGCGCCCGCCATGACTCACGCCAGAGAAAACAACCTCCATTAGATCTCATATTCTTAGTTTATATCCAGCATAAGTGGCCGTCGATCCTAGCGCCCAGAACATAAATGGGATCATAGGAACCAACAACCGTTATGGGCCATCATCTGATGGGATTTGGGCCTATTGTTCGTTGGGCTTTCTTCTTCAACTATCAATCAGGTCATCAGGTGATCAACACATCTCATTCGTGGAAATCAGAAACAATTGACATTACATGCAAGACGCGCTGCCGCGTCTCCTTGCCTCTGCCTCCCGTAACTATCGATGCGACATCCACACTAGCAGTGAATGAGATGGCAGATGGCCATGACAGGGGAAGCAATGCAAACAAGCCATTGACGTGTGTAAACGGAGCCGCCTCAGCCGTGACACATCTTCCTCAAGATCATGATGATCGTGATCCTCTCACTGACTATCAAATTCAGATGGCACCGGGATTATAAAAAAAATTAAAGGTGACACTTGATTATTTATTGAATTTTATACAAATTTGAAACAATAGGTTCGCCATAGGTAGATTTGATCCTGGCTACTGGCCCAAGCCCAAATGACAGCACGCACATGCCAGCTCAAGTTCATCTTTTTAGTAGCTTAATTACTACTGACATATATATATATATATATATATATACCGTATATTAGTTGTTTATTACTGTTTCTCAATCAAGCATACTACTACAAAATGGAATTACAGTAAGATTTCAGGATAGCTGGATAAAACCCTCACCGGAATTTGATTTGTAATAACAGCTTAAGTGGGACAGTCGCGAAAATGATTCTTTTTAAGGACAAAATGATTATTTTAACAAGCTTTCGTGACCATTTAAAATTCAGCGCTCACTGATGGGCTTTTCCATTACTTTTTTAGCATGAGAACACCATTTTGTAGACTAAACGCCAGGTACCAGCCCAAGCCCAGACACTGCTGACATATACTAGCCCATATCGTAAGAGCCCAAATGACAGCACAGCACCCCAAGTTCATGAAATCGAAATGCCAGCCTAGTCCCGAGAATTCGGCCGCCGCTACATTCCCCTCGCTCAACACTGTACCTTGTTCATGCTTTTAAAAAAACACTGTACCTTGTTTACCTAAAAAACACTGTACCTTGTTCTAAAAAAAGAGAAGCTAACTGCACCTTGCCCTAAAAAACACTAACTGTATACCTAGTACCTACTCTGTACAAGTAGTGCGTACCCCAACCATATCAAAAATAAAAAAAAGAACTAATCAGGTTGAACGAAAAGAAGAAATAATGCTGCTGTACTCCGTACAAGCACTATTGAGAAAGGAGACCGCTTGTCTGAGTCAGTACGAATGAAAAGAAGAAATTATGCCGCTCCGCTGTGCAAGCAGTGCACTTATATATGATAGACTTCGCTGACTGTTTTATATCCCTTTGCCCAACACTAGCTGTACAACGGTTTTTTTTTCTTTGGTAGGGTCTAAGGTCTCAATCTATTATCTTCTCTACTTCTTAATTAATAAGTTGTTCTCTACTTATTATGAAAACGTTCATATTGTATGTCCCTGTACGCCCACAACCAAAAGTAATCAAGTATCTTTGGAGTCTGATTCCGTTTCACGTCATACATCGTCTACCGATCGAGTTCGCATCGAGTACGTTCATTGCGTGCCTCGAGTACGTCGTACGACTTGATCCCTATTGATTAGCTTTATTTATTAAACAAAAGTTACATAATTTCGATCCCGACTCATGATTTCACGTGTAATTGATCAGCATGTTGTCGTGTCTTCGACGAGAAGTCAAACGCACGGGACATCATCCCAACAAACTAGCACTTTTCTGACGAGAAGCCAATGCATCACGCCTGCAAAAACGAGTCCACTTTCGCCCCTCTTAACGTTGCGTAATAATTGGGCCACTTGGCTGTTAACTGCCAGACGCGGATATCGGCGTCACCAACTGCGTGCAAGGCAGCGCATTGCTGATGTTGACGTACGCGGAGACCGGGACAACACAAACGATCTCTCAAATCCTATCGTCCCATTGGAGGTGTGTTGTACTAAAATTTGATCCTTACAGGAATGCATTGATTCCTGTGAGGCCACTTAATAAAACATGGCACACCTACACTTCGGGATAATTGATATAGTGTTGACCCTTTGCCTTATCCTTGGAATATCATTGCACGCACTATATTGTTGCTAGGTAGTGCGGCTTGATGAGTTCTCTATTTACTCATGGTTTTACAACTTTGTTTTTCAGTCGTTAGTAGTTCAAGTTCAACTCTAAGACTTTGTCAACTCGGCTAGATTAAGAACAGTTTCGCCTACATTCAAGCTGTCTCGTGGAATTGAATTCATCACGAAGGTTTCCGCTATCATTTGCGTTTGAAGATCCGCTTCTGCTACCGTTCAAGTTGAAGAATTTAAGAATTGCTTACACCATCATTCTTGCTTAGTGTTTTGCTTCCGCTAGTATTCATGTCTGGTTTTCTTGGCCTATGTGCCATGACATTGTACTTAGATGTTGTTGAAGTTATGCTCTTTGGAATAATATCTTATCTAGCTTCTTATCTAAATTCTTATTCTTTTGAAGTATTTTGGTATTCAATTATGTTGGATGTACAAGTCATTCTCCTGGGAGTGACTATGAGGTACAAAGGTACAATTTTCACCTCGAGCCTGTCAAAAGAACCAAAATCCACGTGACTCTAGCCCTCTAGTGCATCAAGAAAGGGTTCCCATGAGTGCTATTTCTAGCATTGTGTGCCTACCTCTTTCATAGAAAGACCCGCCTGACAGTGTGGAAAAAGCCCGTGTGTGGGTTGGGAGGGGCGTTTAGGATTTTTCACGACCTTGGTGAGAAGATCTTTTCCTTAGTAAATGCCCCGGGATAGTCATACTCACCGCGGAATGAGTTTTCTTATGTTTGAATAACTATGTGCTCCATAGCCTAGGATGCTAGATAGTTGTTTGGGCCGGTAGAACTGGCCGGGGCTAGCCCATCGGTTAACCTAAGAACCGAGGTAACCGACCGATTAACCGAGCAAAATTTGTTTCAGACAAGTGGCGGTCGACGACCACTTAACTGGCCGGTTGCTCCAAGTAGTCGATTGGGTTTCTGAAAGAGTCAAAATTACATGAACTTTTTTAAAATGTTAATGACAATCTTAGACAAAAATTCACAATATATCAAGTTTATACGACATAGCACAACCATATTGTCTAATAAAAAACCAAATATAGTTGTCCAACCCATATTGTTCTACACAAATTCATAAAGCAACAAGGTTAATTATACAAGGTACATAGGAAAGAATGACTTGCACTCAAATTCATACAACAACAAGGTTAATTATACATTCTACATAGAGAAGCGTGACTTACACTCATATTTCGGTTATAGTTGTCCAATACATAGTCTTCTACAAATAATTATACATCAAGAAAATTACCTTGGTTTCAAAAAATGATGTCAATAACTTTATATCTTTAAATTTCTGCTTATTTTCTATCTAAATTACCTATGACTACATATGTTTCCTATTTAGCTAAAAAATAAAATTTAGATTTGCCAGAGAGAGGATTAGCCAGCCGGTTATACCGGTTAACCGGTCCGTTATAAGGTTGCATGGCCTTTTTACTTTTATTTTTATTCCATGCATTTTCTATCTCAAACAACCTCGGTTTCATATTATTCTTTCATCATAAGTCTTTATTTCTTCTCTAGTTTTTTATCAAATTTTTTCAATTTTTAAAAAAATTGAACCAGGGATTAGCCCGCCAACCGGTGTAACCAGTCCAGACTGGTTTACCGGTTTTAACCGGGTCAACCGGCATGTTAACCCTGAATAGGACTCTTCATGTTTGTTTGTTGCCTCTTCTGCAGGAGTTTAATGGGATATATATCTATTTGGAGTCCTCAACCTCTGTCCACATCACTTGATAACTTTTCTAGACGTACAGATCGTAGAACAAAACGGCAGTAAACAAGTGACATGCTAATTGAACATAAAGCATCTGGTGAAGGCTCACAGACACAAAATGTATTATCTGAATGATTGTTGGAAATGAAGTTGACGTGCACAAAAAGGCAGGTACGACGGACCATGATGTGCACAAAAAGGCAGGTACGACGGGCCTTGACGTGCTTTCAGTAAACTTTTTGGTGACAACTTTCAGTCACAGAATATTGATTTCGTGATTTTTTAGTTTTGTGGTAGTGGTACCACAAAAGGTCACATTATTTTTGTAGTTAGCTTTTATGAAACGGCAGTAAACACTACGGGAAATCACTTCGTTTGCCGAGTGCCCAAAACACTCGGCAAACATCCAAATACTCGGCAAACGGTTTGCCGAGTGTAGCACTCGGCAAAGGACACTCGGCTTATCTCGTATCGGCAAAGGTTGTTTGCCGAGTGTATTTCCTTGGACACTCGGCAAAGGTTTGCCGAGTGCACAATCTGACACTCGGCATATATTTCTGAAAAAACAAAAAAAAAATCAATCCACGGTCGTCATCAATCCACCGTACCAATCCACGGTCGCCGTCAATCCACCGTACCCGTGGCCCTGTGGGCCGCCCGCCGCCGGGCTGGAGCCGCCACGCCTGCAGACCTGCCAGGATGGAGCCGCCCGCCTGGAGCCGCCGCGGCCCTGCTGGACGCCCGCCGCCGCGCCGGCCGGAGACGCCGCGCCCGCCCGGAGCCGCCGCGGCCCTGCTGGATGCCCGCTGGCGGCCGGAAACGTCGCGCCCGCCTGGAGCCGCCGCGGCCCTGCTGGACGCCCGCCGCCGGCCGGAAACGCCATGCTCGTCGCGCCCGCTCGGAACCGGCGCGACCCTGTTGGACGCCCGCGGCCGGCCGGAGACGCCGCGCCCGCCGTCCTGCCTGGATCCACCGTGCCCTCCGCCCGCCTAGAGCCGCCGCGCCCGCTGCCCGCCTAGAGCGCGCCGCCCTACCTGGAAGCACCCACCCGCCATCTTCCTCGAGTCGCCCCTGCCCGGAGCCCTGGAGAGAAGATGGGAGGTGGATAAGGGAGAGAGAGAAGGGAGAGAGAGATAAGGGAGAGAGGGGGATCCGGTGGGGGTGAAGTTGATCAATAGGAAGGGAGGGATTGGAGTGAGGGGATCGGTCACGTGGCAGCTTTGCCTAGTGTCGAGAAAAGATGCACTCGGCAAAGAGCTGATTTGCCGAGTGTTTTCTCCGACACTCGGCAAAAAAAATTTAAAATAGCAAATAAGTTCTAAAAATAATCAAATTTTGATATGATACTATTTATATGATCTATTGCCTATACAAAATGATATAAAGTAAAAATAAAATTTGTTCATTAATTTTTCTCCAAATTTTAATGATGCACTCTCAACTCTAAGGTTCTTATTATGTGACTCTCCACTTTATAAGCAATGTACGTGATAACTTTTGCGAAACATTCTCTATTTTTTATTGTAGATTCCACGTATCATAGAATCACATCATAACAAATCTCATGGTATTCAAACTTTATTTGATATTTTTTAGAATTTTAAAATCATTCTCGGATAAGTAAGTGGTCATAATTTCTTAAACAAGGTATGTTAAATTTCTTTTTAATTCGTGGGTAAGGTCTCAGATTGAGCTATATAACATGAATATAATTTTTAAACTCATGTTAAGTTATTATTTGAATTACTTGTAGTTCAAATTTGGCTTAATTCAAAAAATTGCTTGAATTGTAATTAATTAGTTAAATATAGCAAACAAGTATAAAAAATTACCAAAACTTCACATTAAGTATTACATGTTGTATGTATGAAGTAGAAAAAGTTTTGGGCTTGAATAAAGAAAAAAAGTATTTTTTTGCCGAGTGCAAGAAAATACACTCGGCAAACACTAATCTTTGCCGAGTGTCTTTTGTGTTTGCCGAGTGTATTTTATTTGGCACTCGGCAAACTTGTGTTTGCCGAATGTATTGTTTTTACCGAGGGTTTTAATTTGACACTCGGCAAAGACGTTGTTTGCCGAGTGCCCGTACAAAAACACTCGGCAAAGACGTTGTTTGCCGAGTGCCCGTACAAAAACACTCGGCAAACACATAGACACTCGGCAAACGCTCATTTTCCCGTAATGAAACAAGTAAAAAAATCGTCTTTATGGAATATTATAAAAAATTTGTTAGCAGGCCGATCAAATTGATTGTATTGATTGTTGTTACTTCTCAATCAACAGAAAGTGGCCAAATTATTTCTCGTTACGAACGTGTAAAAAGCAAGCTCATGGTTCCTTTAATGAAAAAAGGTGATAAATGGGAATCATATTACCGCAGTGTCATAATTTTACTTGGCCATTTCAGGATCATAACTACCTTGCCCTGTTACCAAAAATATTCTGTCCAGTGCTTATATGTACATAAAAATCATTAATTTGGTCGTTACTCAGCCTTCAACAGATGAGCAATATCGATTTCTGTTATTCCGCAGGTCACCGTTTGATCATTTACAATGTTTCCCAGAGTTGGAAAACCAGTGTTCCATCTTGGTTTTGGCAGTACATCTAATTCGTGCAGTCAAATCTACATCACCATAAAGGAAAAGGGTGTAGCAAGACAAATTTATTTCATACTCTACAGCCATCAGCAATCTTTTCTTAGCAGCTTCAACAAGTGCTTTCGTCATTGTCGTCATCAGTTTGGCTGGTAGATTGTGGCGAGTAGCTTGGTGAGGTAGGGGAGTAACTTCTATTGGGGCTGCATAGAAGTGGAATTTCAGATTTGCGTTCAGTGTTATGCTTCAAGACAGACAGATAATGTTTCATATGTGTTATATTACCTGTAAACTGGAGAAGTTGGGCTATAATCTGGACTGGGTCCTCCTGATACATCAGTTGGGCTGCACAAGCACAAGTCAAAAAAGCTTTAGAAAAATCTGCTAACTTGTAAGCATGGTGCACAAACGCAAAATACTGAATGCAATAGTTTTGATATGCCAACAAATGAAGCCTGAATGGGACTCACCTGGTTGGGCTGTACGATGGACTTGGTTCTGAATATGATGGTGAAGTGGGCGAGTAGGTCAGTGAAGTTGGGCTGAGAAAAAAGCAACAGAATCATTAAAATACGTAAATATATTTCCGAAAAAGTAAATCACATTAATAAATTATTAATGATCTTAATAGAACATAAGTACCTGTAGTTTGGAGAACTATGGTCTGACGAAGGATCATAGCTCGGTGAAGTCGGACTGTAGCTCGGCGATGTTGGGCTGTAGTCTGGTGAGGTTGGGCTGTAACCAGGCGATGTAGGGCTGTATGAAGTAGTGGCCGGATTGTATGAAGTTGACATCGGACTGTATGAAGGTGATGTAGGGCTGTATGAAGTAGACGCCGGGTTGCATGAAGTTGACAACGGACTGTATGAAGGTGATGTAGGGCTGTATAACGGTGATGTGGGGCTATAAGTTGGCAAGGTGGGATTGTATACGGGAGATGTAGGGCTATATACTGGCGAGGTTGGGCTGTAACTTGTTGAAGCTGGGCTGTAGCTTGGTGATACAGGATTATAGCTGGGAGATGCAGGATTGTAACTTAAAGTCATTGGCGAGTATAACTGAATCGTTGGAGAGTAAATAGGACTTATTGGAGTATAAGGTTGGATACCCGATGTATATGATTGTGATGTGGGATTGCAGATTGGTGATACAGGAGTATAGACTGGTGATTCCGGAGAGTACAAGCTGGATGTACTAGTGTGGATTGGTGATACAGGACTATATCCTGGTACTGTAGGATTGTATCCATTTTCCTGGCCATGTACTGGAGATGGGCTGTATCTCCCTGAGGAAGGGACAGGTGAGAATCTCATATGCCCAACATATGGAGAGAACGCAACCTCTGTATTGATGGGGGAAGTCATGATGTTTGGACTCATCAGATAACTTGGCGACATTATTCCATCATGGTATGGTGTCCCAGAGATAGGTGAACATGCTGGTGCCATGCTGAAGTCCAGACCTTCCCATATGCTTGGGACTTGAAGCTCAATGGCCTTCTGCAACATATTGTCATTAAGATATAGCTCACAGCCTCCTGTGCCAATAGGAGCTAGCTGACCAAGCATAATGTTCTCAGTGACTCCCCTCAGATAGTCAGATTCAGCATATACAGCAGCATCCAGCAAGATATCAACAGTCTCTTCGAATGAACATCTCATAAGTGGTCCGGTATCATTGCGATTAATACCATGTCTTGTAATAGCCATCAGGTAACCTCTGTATGTCATCGTGTCGCAAAGAATGGCCAAATGCCTGTAATTCACATATGATCCATCGAAAGATATCACAGTCCGGAGTTCATCCAATAGAGCACGACGGGCAGCCTCAATTCCAAGAACCTCAATCACTTCAATCAAATGATTACTTGTTGTCCTTGTAGCATCAACATCCTCATGAGACATGACAGCCAAGAGATTGACACCTTCAGTATCAAGTGTCCACTCAGGTTTTATTTTGAACCCATCTATTGCATCAAATTTATGGCGCTTTCCCTCTTTGATAAAAACCTTGTTAATATCTGGAATGCCTCGAAGAGTCATCTCTGTCAACATGTTACTCTCTATCTTCTTGAGAAAGAGATCATCCTCAGCAGACTCATCTTGTATTTCCTCCTTTGAAGCTTCGTCATTTGTGAGGCGCAGACGAAGGATGAGCTTATCTGCATTATCATCACTAAATATGCATTGTAGGTCATCACCAAATTCACGGCCTATCTTCTCTGCAATATCAGCCATGCTTAACTTCTTATCAATCATCATATCACGGTTAAGCTCAATACGCAGCAGCCAAGGAGAAATCTTATCCGGATCAATGTCCTCATCAGGCATTTCATAATAGGACTGGACAAATTCCACATCTTCTTCAATAATGGTTCCCAGAGGATCGGGATCGTACCATATCTCAGTTGCATGGGTCACACTGCGTAGTGTGGTGTACTCCAAAGCACACTGAACATTCTTAGCCTGTTCCTTGGTCTTGTTCACTTCAGGTTTCAGGTAAACAGACAGTGATGGAGTCTTTATCTTCTTGGCAACATTAATAATCTCTCTCAACCTAGGAACTCCAAGAGTAACATTTTTGGCACTGACACCAGCAAAGTGGAAAGTATTCAGAGTCATTTGAGTTGCTGGTTCCCCAATGGACTGTGCAGCCAGACATCCAATCATCTCACCAGGCGCCACCTTAGACTGAAGAAACCTTGACTCAATTTCGCCAATAACCCACTCAAAAGCTTCCTTTGTCAACCTATACTCTTTTAAGACCCTCTTGCTAGCAAGTGTGCTACGAAGATGAATATTAAAGAACAAAGTTGCATTCTTCTGAGCCTCAATGCTCATAGCATCATCACCGGGCACAACTATTAGTCTTTCCTGGAGCTTATCTACTGCTTCCACAATTTCCATCGGGTGTATGGGAGACAGTTTTCTGAAATCAATCTTGAATGTCTTCTGGGCATTGCAGATAAGCCTCTTTAGATTGACAGGCATAGGCCACATATAGTCCCCAGTTTTAGCAATTTCAGTCCCCAGTTGTAATCGATCGGCTTTTAGCTTCTCAAATTCCGCCTCTAACACACTTCTGAACTCGCTGATTGTCTTCAAATCATCTGCATGTTCAGGCAGCATGTAGCTAGGCCTCCAGTTCTCTTCATCCAGCTCATAGCGGTATGTACTGTCAAACTCAGCCATTTTCATCTTCAAGGACTCCATGCTTTGTGATTCAATCCAGACGGCATCCATGCCATCTTCACCGTACAGGAACTGAATAACATCTCCCAAGGAATTTCTTACAGTACCATCATATTTCACCATGATGTCCTCCATAGCTTTCACAAGTCTGCGTTGTATATACCCAGTCTCAGAAGTCTTCACAGCGGTATCAATCAGACCTTCTCTACCACCCATAGCGTGAAAGAAAAATTCCTGCGGGGTGAGTCCACGAAGGTAAGAGTTCTCCACAAATCCACGACTTTCAGGGCCGTAGTCATCTTTCGTGAAATGCGGCAAGGTTCGATCAGTAAAACCGAATGCAATCCTCTTGCCCTCAACATTCTGCTGTCCCACACAAGCAGTCATTTGAGCAATATTAACGAAACTGCCTTTGGAGCCTGCAGTGATCATAGCTTTCAAATTGTTGCTTTCAGACAAACTCTTCTGGGCACTACTTCCAGCATCATCACGTGCCGAGTTGAGAACCTTGAAAGACAACATAATAAAATCCAACCGATGTTCTAAGTCTGGAAATACTCATGTTCTATTAAGATGGGCAATACTCTTTTAAAAAATCAGAGGCAGTAAGGCTCTACCTGATTTACTTTATTTTCAAACGTCTCCATCATAGTGCGTCCCGGCTCAGCTTCCAACTTCTTTTCCTGTGCTTGTTTGATAAGAACTTTCACATCATTCTTAGCTTTAGAAATTGTTTCGTTAATCTGTTCCATTGTGGCCATATCTGCAATTGTATCTCCAATTCCAATACTGAAACCATTTTGCAGAAGCCAGTAGTTGACAACCCACTGTGCATGACCTAAGAACTTGCATGCAGCATCTGGACCAACCTCTTCCCTGCAGACAAGTTTCAACGGAACTTAGCAGAATGAAATGAGAAAAGCTACAAAACTGCAATGCTACTTTCTAATTAGTAACAACATAACAAAGCATAATAATTACCAAATAACATGGATAAGACTTCCAGTACTAGTTCCAAGCGTCTTTTTGCAAAGTGTGCCAGATAGAAGCTCTCCCTTCTCAATCCTAACCATGGTATCACCAGGAGTAGCATGTCCTGCTTCATCGGAATGCCATGACGAAAATCGAATTAAATTTATTTGCTTGGGGATAATCAAGTTGAAAACTTGTTTGCCAGTCCAAATGGGCCTTGGTTTCAGAATGGTAGGAGTAGGAATATTTCCACCAAAGTCTTCCCACCACATCAAGATGTTCATAAACACATCCTGGAACATAGATATTTCACATATCTGAGCTACAAAACGAAGAAAAATACAAATAGAAAGGGTAGGTACAACTTTTCCTTGTTTACCTTTTCAATTAGAGTGTCCCGTTTGGTGATTTTGCGACATCCAAGCAAAGTGTCCTGAACAATACCCATCACTGGTCTATTTGATTGTGGAGATACAATGCATTTTGGCACCATCATCAACTCTAAAACTTCAGCTCTAGTCTCATACGACTGGGGAACATGCATATTCATTTCGTCACCATCAAAATCAGCGTTGTACGGCGATGTGACAGACAAGTTCAACCGGAAAGTTGAGTAGGGCATAATTTTGATACGATGACCCATGATAGACATTTTGTGAAGACTTGGTTGCCGATTGAAAAGTACAAAATCTCCATCATTCAGATGCCTTTCCACCTGAGAAGATCAGGCACAAAAGACTAAATACATTTTCTGATCAGAACATTAAATAGCAGCAGTGCAATAGTTATGATAAGGTTAATACTCACTTTGTAACCTAGCTCCAAATGTTGATCACTACTTTTCTTCACATAACGAAGATCAAGCCTCTGGCCATCTTCCCTGATAATGTACTTCGCACCTGTCTTCCCTAGGGGAGGGTGAGGCCCATATTCTACAAGTTCTCTCAGCCTGAGATCATGAAAATTTGTTGAAAGTGGTTGGCAAAGGAACAGTAATAACATAAATTTAATTATGTATTCTAGAAAAAACCAGTGAAGTGGTTTACCTCTGAATGTTATATGGAGTAACGATTTCTGGATATGTCAGGTTCAAAGCAATACTCCATGGTACTCCTAACTCATCAATGTTAATATTAGGATCTGGTGTGATAACGGTGCGTGCGGAGAAATCAACTCGTTTCCCCATCAAATTTCCTCTAATCCGGCCTTCTTTTGCTTTTAACCTGCTGCAAATTGATTTAATTGGCCTTCCAGAACGCTGTGTAGCCTGAGCATTCAGCACACAGAAAGGATGAGTATGTTTACCTGATATTTACAAGTTAAAAGCAGAATAACTTATAGCTGATATCTTTAAGAAATATGCGGACTAACTTACTAAACTACTCACCCTTGGTTGGCCAGGGAGTTCATTATCAAAGTACGTAGCAATGTGAAATTGCAATAACTGAGTAAACTCTGATATCATGTGCGCTGGAGCTCCATTTCTCTCTTGCCTCCTCAAGTTTTCATTATGCCGGATAATCATGGCCAATTGATGGGTCAAATCATCCTGCACAACCAGATGAAAGGCCAAGAAGAATACTATTGAGTCACAAATGGTGCAATTGCAATCCATCCATGAATAAACATTTGGATACATCTGAAGTGGTACTAGGCTCACCTCACTTCTGGAAGAGGTGTCCATCATGACAGATGGTCTAACAGGTGGTGGTGGAATTGGAAGAACCTGGAGTATCATCCAATCAGGACGGGCAAATTTGGGATCCACGCCCAACAGAAGACAGTCCTCATCACTTATACGCTTGAGAACATCAAGGACCTGTTCAGACAAACGATGTAAGAAAACTATCTGTTTTACAGTAAAATTGTTTGGACAAACATTTAATACCTTCTCAGCAGATAGAAATTGCTTTCGTTCCACTGGCTCAGGGAGTTGCTCCAGATCCACATTTTTCTTCTTTGTTGTTTTGAACTCCACAACCATCCTTAATCCATCAATTGTGATATTTGGCTGCTGGGAACCACATCCGCCCCTTTTCTTTACTGGTTCATCAGTATCTTGCTGCTCTCGAACATCAAGCTCATCACCCACTGCACAGACTTTTCTGTTCTTGCAAGCATCATATATTTTTCTCAACCTGTACTTTGGATTTCTGATTTTCAGAGCCTGCTTGAATTTGGTATCATCCTGCAAGGCCATCATTCATGATAAATAATAATAATATATAAAAGCAGCCTCCACACACAAATGGTAGGTAACATGAGAACGCAAAGATGGGAAAGATGTGAGAATGTACAGCTGGCAAGTCAGGTTTAATAGTTGCAGTCTTTCTTTAATCGAAAACAATATAAATCAGACGCTGTGAATATAATGTCATGAATGCATTCATCAATCTTTCTGTACCTCATTACCAAAATAAAGTGTGCTTCCATGAGGAACAATAAGGAGATATAAGGTTCAGGTAAAATAATTTCTATTTTCGCATATTCAGAATGGTGCTTAAACATGTTTTGGTTTGATATGCCTATATAGAGAAATATTTGATGCGGTAAAAGAATCGTCACTGGTCTTTCAGTAATGGTAAGAATACAAGATCTTATGATCTCTGGTTAATTGCAGGCCTCCAATTAGAGAATCAGAACTTCTCAGTCAAATACAAACACACCCATTACTCATGCAAAGCAACCAAACCAAGGGGTACCTCATCCACGAGGATCTTGGAGCAGTTGAAGCAGACACAGCGCATTATCGAAAGTACTGTCTTGATGAACCCAATGTGAAACATGGGCTTGGCGAGCTCAAGGTGGCCAAAGTGGCCTGGGCAGTCTGCCATGCCAGACATACATGTCTCACACTTTATTTTCCGATCAATGGTTCCCAGCCGAGGGTCACTAAGCCCGCCCGGCTTCGGCTTCCCGTTCACCATTGTCTCTGCGTGTTGTATCTCTGCCACCGACATTTGTCTCTGCAAAGACACAAAGCCAAATGAATTCCCTGTCTGAACTCGATTTTGGTGTTTAGGCACATGCACGGCATTTGCCTTTTAAACAAGTAGTGCTACAGATCCCAGTTAGACACTAACTTAACCACTTACATTAAATCCATTATCATTATACATAACTAATTTGTCATCTGACATTCAATTTTCTGTTGCAACCGTAAAAAATTAAAACCATATCAGGCAGTCAAAACTTCCAGTTGACTGAACTTTGACCAGAGCAAACTCAAGCGCATCACAGTAAGCGCAAACTTTGACCAGTAAGGAACGAAATTGCAACTGCAAAGCATGTTCAAGCGTGACCATGGATACGACATTACAGTAGTTCTCTCTGACAATTGTTCAAGTTTTCGAATGCAGAGTAACAAGTCTTTCAGTTCACATGTCCGTATTGAGAAGTTGCAGGTCCAATCTCGGCTGTGCGTTTCAGCAATTTTACAGACCAATTCACCAAAATACCAACGAACTCAACCCAGCACCCAGCAAAGCGGAACGAAACCGCTCAAATCCCCCAATAAACTTCCGACCAAGCGAGCGAGCAACCCCGAGCCCGCGCTCAAATCGAACTCCTGGACCAACTCCCAAGCATCCACCCCACGAGTCACCCAACAACCCCGAGCCCGCACTCAACCCACCCAGCATCCCCGCTTGAATCGCGAATCCAAACAGAGGAGGAGGGCGGCGACGCGGGAGTGAGGGGCATTACGATCTCGTCGGGGCTGAGGACGCCGAACTGCACGAGGCGGACCTTGGCCACCTCGGCCGGCGAGTGCGGGAACCGCGCGTCCATCTCGCCCGACCCCGGCGCCGCCGCCGACCAGATCGATCTGCGGGTTGAGGGGTTGGGGGAAAGGGAGGAAGGGGTGCGTCTGGCGAATTGCGGAGGCCGCGAGGGGGTGCGGCTTTATTTATAGGCGTGGCGTGCACCGGGAAGGCTACCGTGATGCGGCGGGAAACGGTGGGTCGGTGCACGGGAATTGTAGGCGGTTTGGAAGGCGTGGTGTTCATGGACTGCGTGCAGAGACGGATGGTAACGGCGGAGACGGGAACCGCCGTTGGACTGATGGGCCGAGTGGACCTGTTGACCGTAAAAGATATTGGGCTTTGTGTCTGATCGACGCAGCCTCGTTCAATCGGATTTTCTTCTTTCCGTCCAACTCCAAAAATAAATGTTTCTTGCTACAGTTGAGGAAAAATTGTGGCAGAGGAGAACCGTTGACTTGCCTTTGCAAAATCACATGTCTACTTGTTCGATCCACTGGAGGACCAATCGTCCGTTGGAATTCTGTAAAACAGGGGAAGATCCACTGTAAGGCAACTCTTTGAACTGAAAAATTGATTTCACAAGGGTACCAAAAAGGTCCAGCTGGGTGACGCGGCACCTAGTAGCTACAATGTAGCTCGGTCACTGTCTAGACTGCACGCTGGCAGCTGATCAGAAACTAAATTCAGCCAAAACGGTTCAAGGTACAGGTTGGGGCGAGAGCGCTGCTCGAACTTGTTGCTCTGGTGCCTACAAAAGAAATCAGCAAAGTGTGCTTTAGTTATGAATAATTAAAAACATTAGGATATGCATATATACAATGTCAATGTGGTTAAAATAAAAGTATAATACTACACTAAAGGTATGGAGAGGAGCAAACATACCTAGTGCCCTCGTTATAGATAATTGTTCATCAAAAGTGGCATGATGTGCGCTCATAAACCTCATGAACATCTCTGATGTGGTAGCATGTCCATTCCTGGTGTCTCCAATGACCAAATTGATTAACTATGTGTGCATTTATAACTTTCTCGTATCTAATTAAGTATTTGCACCTGCATAGCTGAGCTAGGGAATGCAATGAGATTCGATGTGTTACACGCATGAAGACATTTATATAGAGCCACATCGTATTGCCTTGCAGTTAAAGTGAGTTATCTACATTTCCATCTACCCCACTTTACTTTTTTGATTGTTTTTGGTGCAACAGTCTGTTTTAAGGAGGACATAAATGGCGTTCCCATTGTAAATTGACTTGAGGCGCACCTTCAGTTAGGTTAATTTTCTAGATGTATTTGTTGCATCTAGTTATTTATGGTGTACAGAAGTAGATGAGTCTACTGATGTCAATGTTTTTGTATAGGATAAAGTTCGCTTTACTCCCTTCAAGTATGACCAAAGTCTAGATAATCCCTAAAACTATCATTTAGTTTGTTTTACCCCTCTAATTCGATAAAACAGTTCATTTTACACCTTTCATTGGTATTTTAATCCCAAGTTACTTTGTGGATTGGAATTAAGTTGGGATTTTTCACACAATCTGACACCTAGATTGTATGACGTGACAAAGTAGTGAACGAGTCTATAACACATGCTTCTATAGAGGGTTTTTTTTTTTGTGCGCAACCCACTTTATCCGTCCGCTCACACAATAACATGATGAGAGGTGCAACTAGGCTATCTAAAGTTATAGGATGTTAATGGTGGGCGAGGTAGATAACATTGCGATGATCAAGATTCAACGAGAGCAGTGTGGATGCATCGGTGAGCACGAGCTCCTAGCGTCCAAGTGTCTTGAAACACCTATGGGAAGGGAGAAGCTAATTATAAGAGTTTTAGATGATGTTATATGTGATGTTGGTTACCAAGTCATATTCAACAACACATATGTGTCAGTTGACACAACAATTTCAGCTTAATCCTGGTCTACAATAGTAAATTAGGATTAGAATAGCAATAAAAGGTATAAAATGAACTCTTTATCAATTTGCGGGTAAAACAAACTAAACAATAGTTTAGGGAGTTATCTAGACTTTGGTCATACTTGAAGAGAGTAAAATGAACTTTATCCTAAAAATTTCATCTTCTGCCAATCTCATGCAGATCAACGCCACGGCCACCAACTACCTCTGCCACTCGTCTCTGCACCTAGCCTGCCTAAGCACATACACGAATTGGTTCTAAGCATGTAGGCACACGCCCGCGACGCACGTGGCACACTCATGCGCTGAGCTGCCACTCATATGATACACGCACTAGGAACACACATAACACAACATACTAATCAACGGACTCAAAACAAAACTTCAAGTCATGCAGATAGCATTACATCTTGTTTGGTACTAACGATCGTCTCACCAGGGCTCTATCTGCATGAGGTGACACGTGTACTAAAACCTTTTCAGAGATGCACATGTTGAGGTTGCTGGAAAAAAATAAATTAATGCTGGGAAAATTGTGCATAAATAGAGGTGTTAGCAGATTCCCTTCCAATCCACATATTGTAAATTGATAGATCGTGAATGTTAAAGAGGTGTCTATATATGATATTCAAATATAACTAAACCAGGGTTTCTATCGTATTACTTAAGTATGGAGTATCTATCATTTGCTAGCTGGCTAAGATCCCTGTCCGTGGGTATGAGAAGTGTTGGGAATAGGTTGCTAATTTTTCAAAGACTTCCTTGCGCAACTCAGGTGCGTCGATGACCACATGAAGTAAATCCATGGAGGCGAGATTGTGAGAGAAAATGCAGGAGCCAAGTCCTCTCGAACTTGACACCGCAACAGTCAATGGATCACAGACAGCTTGCTCAGGTCGTGCCTCAAAAGTCCAAACTCTGCTTCTCCTTGACCCTTAAAACACTGCAAGTTCTTTGCACAACATGAGATGCAAGGCAAATATGCTACTCTGCATCCGAAGTTACAAGTGCTCACCTGGTCAGGAGCCTGAAACCCTTAGCAAATTACAAGATGCAATACTGAACACGGAAAAAGTAAAGCTTATGATTAGTCATGCTAATACGTACAAAGTTGAAAATCATGCAAAATCAGCCACCTATCACCTGGGTTGATCTCGTTCTACAATAGCTAATCCAAGTTCCAAATACAGAGCTGAACCTAGCCACTACAGCCTGACAGTCTTCTTTCCTCTGCTTCTCGTGAAACTTATCTTTTCTTTTTTTACGGAGCTGGAGGGATTGGCCGTAAATGACATATTATTAATCAAAGAATAGAACAAGTCTATCTACAAATGATGAAAGAAGAAAACCAGCAACATAAAAATGGCTGGTGCACGGCACCAAGGACCTATGAATAGTCAGAACTGTGTAAAGCACGGGATGCTGCCTTGGAAACGTGAAACTCTGATCCTACTGCGAAGACTGTCAGGTCAATTTTGCAAAACTTAAGACAGAGAAATTAAAAACTTATATTTACTAATGGGAAGCTCCTTTTGAGGCCTCAAAATTCATTGGAAGGAAATCCTAGAAATTCTAACCAAAAAGCAAAAAATCTAGGCATTGATTTTTTTTATAATTCACACTTCACAAATCATAACGGATAGATCCAAAACAAAGTTCCAAGTGCAGAGTTGAACTTCTCTTCTGCACTTTCGATTCCCCGAGCGCTGCTGGGATGCCGTGGGCTTGCTGCACCGCAAAGCGTATATGAAATCGTGGAGCAGCTTGCAGAGCGCCTGAGACTTGGGGTCGTCGTCGTCGGCGTCGCGAAGCAGAACGGCAAAGGACCGTATCGCCGTCTGTTGCCTCTTTGCCGTTCCTGGGCCGGCCGATCCAGTATGCGATGGCCGCGGACGAGCGCCATGGAGCGAGGAACCGGTTGGATCGGATCGGATGGAAGGATTTCAATGATGCCTGCATTGGTTGGTGGAAACTCGGGCCAGTTACAACTTCCTGAAAAATGTACACCACAGGAAAGGCACATCACGGTGTTTATCAATATTCTAGAAATTCACACATTTGATCTGACATTCATTTCATTTAGGTATATATCAACAAAAAATTGAATTAATTTATTTATTTATAATAACGATATATTTGAAAAGTATGAGACCTTGATGACATCCAAGCCAAGTTAAGAGAGTTAGATTTTTTGTGAGTATTACCTGATCACAGAAATGAAAAGCAGTGAATGAACAGCACATAGACCTCGCCGAGCAGCTGATCTGAAACCAAATGCATCCAAAACAGTTCAAGGTACAATCAGAGTCGAGAGCACTGCTCGAACTTGTCCTCCAGGTGCCCTACAAAAGAAATCAGCAATTTGCACTTCAGTAATGACTAATACATATGGATATGCATGTATTCATTTTTAATGTATACTGTAGCTTCCATGAACATTTAATATGTCACATGTGTTGATTAATGGAGAAATTAATTACGGGATAGACCAACTGTGATATGGCGCATGAGGGCTAGACTGGTTGGAAACCTTCACTAATATATGGCTTAACAGAAGGACAAAGACGGCCAGAGAAAAATTACTGATCAATGAAATGATTGCGTAGTAGTTGAGGCAAATATTCATTTTCATCCATTTATATGAACAAATAATATTTTTGTGTTATATTTAGATCCTTCCATTCACTAAATAAGGTGCACAAGGACACATATATTTAGAACATAGCCACTCATGCCCAAAATGTTATATATGTGTCCAAACTCCAGATTATTTTTTCTTGATTTGAAAATATGAACCCTGAAATTATGCTTAGTTCAATTAAAGGCTACATTTGTACTTTCATTGCATGCAATATTCAAACTTATGATTACTATGCATAGTTTTGTACCAGAAACATGTCAATGTGGTTAAAACAAATTTTCATATTATACTAAAAGTATTGAGGATAGAACCATACCTATGTCCTTTTTTGCATAAAAAGGTCAATCAGAGACAGCACAATGTGCACGCATCTATCTCATGAACATTTCTCATGTGGTAACATGTCCTTTCCTGGTGTCTCCAATGACCAAATTGATTAACCATGTGTGCATTTCTAAGCTTCTAGTATCTAATTAAGTATTTGCATCGTCTCCATAGCAGATCTAGGGCATGCAATGACATTTGATGCGCTACATGGAGATGGTTATATAGAGGCGCAAGGTATTGCCTCGCAGTTAAGGTGGGTTATTACATTTTCATCTACCCCAGTTTGCTTTTTTCGAATATCATTAATTGGTGCAGCAGGTTATTTTAAGGGAGAATATGTTCTAGATGTAGTTGACGCCTCTAGTTATCTAAGATTTACAAAAGTAGATGAGTCCATCGATATTATTGTTTCTGTATAGCTAGAGCTCTTATATTATATCACACAAGACAAACTGTAGCATTTTTTTAAAAAATTCAAACACCGTAAATTTAATCATATTTCACGTTACATGGTAGAGTCATACTTTTGATTAAATCGAGAAATAATTACTCGAAAATTTATTAACAACGCTTAATCAAGTGTTATACAAATTGATCTAGGTAACAGCTCCTTAAACTTTGTAGGGTATAGTTAGGTGCACAGCCTCTACACCGGTGCAAGTTCCAAGTGCAGAGCTGAACACCTACGAATCCAGGGTATCGAGATTCAAGAATCACCGACTAGCTACTGTCACCTCACGATCCGGTTAGCCTCTTCGTTCCGCTGCTTCTCGCGGAGCTTCTCTTCATACCCTGCCAGACGCCGGCAAGGAGAGGCAGCAGATTGATTCTTCATGGGGGAGCCGCCGGCAAGGAGAGGCTGCAGAGCGATATTGATTCATGATCAGCAGTCGGAACCACCTTTCTTGCCCAGATGGCCCAGCTCATCTTCTTCCCCGAGCACCGCTGGGATGGTGTAGGCTTGCTGTGCTGCCAAGTGTAGATGAAATCATGGAGCAACTTGCAGAGCCCCTTCATCTTGGAGTCCTTGTTATCAGCATCGCGCAGCAGATCGGCGATGGGCACCGTCATCCAGGTGAACTCCTTACGGGAAGGGCGGATCGGGTCGCCGTCTCTTGCCTCCATCTTGATCCTAGGTGGGCCAGCACAGGGCCTTCCTTGGTCCCAATGTTTTTTTGCGGTGTGTGCCAATGTAATTTAATTCGAGCTGACATAAGCAGCTGAAATGCATTCCTGATTGGAATAATTCAACTTAGAGATTCAGATCACTACATGTGCCTCCTAATCCAAAAAATATCATCATTTATGGATATACTCACTATTTCAAGAGAATAATTTGGAAGCGTAGAAGAATCCAATTAGTATCAAAATTCAATTGGATTATAAAAAATATGAAAAAACTGTTCTGTGCCTATTTGAATACTGTGAAATTACTGAGTCCTGTAAATTATTAGATCAACCCCTCTTTGAAATGCTACCTTTGGATGGACTGAGCAGAATAGTAACAGTTGCGGCACAAGGAATTAATTTACAAACGCACTATGCATTTGATGCTTGATGTTTCTCATGAAGCATAGGATCTCATCATGAAAAGATATTAATTCATGGCAGGGAAATTGTTTCCAAATAGGATTGACAGTGGTTCCCATCCAATCAATTGATAAAATCTGGAAGTTAAAGAAACCTCTATACATTATATTCATTTCAATAGATAATGATATCTATTTTGTAATGTATGGAGTATCTGTCCTTTACTAGATGGTTCAGATTTTCCAAATGGTGGGCGTGGGAGGTGTTGGGAACATGTTATTTTTCAGTTGGTTGCGTTATTAATTAAAAACCATCAGACAGTGTAAGCATCGTGTTGTTAGAAGAATGATTTATATATTATTGGTCGTTGATATGTTAAAGGATGGGTGACCGTGAGTGGATATACATGGAGTGGGCACCTGATCACAAGTATGCTGATGGATGACATGAGAAGACCGAGAGCTTTCTTGAATTTAGCATTTGCCAGGTGTAAGAAAATGGGTGTCACTTGGTGTCCCTGCAATGGACGTTGAAACACAAGTCGACAAACGGAGACCACCATGGGGAAACATCTTTGCAAGAATGGATTTACTCCAAACTATACCAGGAGGACCTTTCATGGAGGAACTCTGGATCATACGAGGTGTGAGGTCGTGAGACAACGCATTGCTGACTATGATGCTCCTGTTGGGGTAGGAGACATGTTAGATGACTATCATGAAGCACACTTCGAGGAGGAAACACCTAGGGAGGAGGACAAGCCGGAGCCAACCACGAAGGCGTATTACGAGATGTTGGAGACGACACAACAACCCCTTCACGGGCATACCAAGCTATCGAAACTAGATTCCATTGTGCGCCTAATGGGCGCAAAGTCTCAGCTTAGCCTGATTGAAGCTACCTTTGATGTTATGTTGACAAGTCATCGGCAGCCTGCTTCCGGAAGGTCAGATTTTGCCAAAAACCATGTATGAGTCACGTAAAGTACTCCGTGCACTAAAGATGCCACTTGAGAAGATACATGCTTGTCCGAAAGGATGCGTCTTGTTTAGGAAAGAACACATAGGAGAAAAGTACTATCCAAAGTGTAATTCCTCTAGATACTTTGAGGTCGACTCTTGTGATGGTCGGAGAAGGCAAAGTAAAGTCATTGTGAAAATCCTACGGTACCTTCCGTTCATACCGAGGATTCAACATCTTTACATGACCGAGGAGTCCACGAAACAGATGACATGGCACAAACACGGATTCCAATACCATCCTCGATAAGCTTGTGCATCCGGTCGATGGTCAATCCCGGATACATTTTGAAGGCATTCATCATGAGAAGGCCGAAGATGCTCGTAACGTACGTGTGGCACTGTCAACAGATGGGTTCCTACCTTATGGAATGGAGGCTACACCATACTCTTGCTAGCTCTGTGTTTGTGATACACCTCAATCTGTCTCCCGGGATCATCATGCAATGACAAAACATATTCCTATCATTGATAATTCCTGGAAACCCGGGTGATAATATGACCATGTGCATGCAGCCTCTGTTAGATGATTTGGCCCATGCTTGGGGCCAAGGAGTGCAGACATACGATCAAGCCACAAAGACAAACTTCAACATGCACGTCTCGTATGCCTACTCTATGCATGACCTACTCGGCGTATGGGACATTTATGGCCTCGGGTGTTCACGGGAAGTTTCCATGCCTACTATGTATGGGAACTCTAATCTTTGATTATTTGAATAACAGTCATAAGTGGTTGGCGTTCGACAAACATCGAAAATTTCTCCCTCTTGACCATCCGTTCATAAGAGACACAAAGAATTTTATAAAGGGTGTCGCTGTTACGAACCCCGCACCGCAGATCATGACTGGTGCCGCAGTTCATGTCGAGGTATCGGCCCTCAAGGTTGATAAAGAAAAAGGTTGTTTTGTGGGATATAGTGACGTACATGTGTGGACTCAAAAGCCGGTCTTGTGGGTACTTTCCTATATGGAGGACATCCTTCGTGCATATAATATTGACGCAATGCACGCTGAAGCGGTATCGCCTTGGTACTCTTCACAACAATCATGGACATTCCTGATAAGATCAGAGAAAATGTTAAGTCAAGAGTGGATCAAGAAAAGCTATGCGATAGACTACCTAAAAATGGTGCCTCCTGCACACGGTAGAAAGAGATGGAAAAAAGCCTATGGCTGATTTCATCCTGACGAGGGCACAACGGAGGGAAGTACTAGAATGGTTCAAAACGTTGAAGTTCCCTGATGGGTTTGCATCGAATATTGGTAGGGGTGTGAACTTAAGTACTATGAAAGTCAGCGGGCTCAAGAGTCATTACTACCACATATGGCTTGAGCGCCTTATTTCAGTGATGATTCGAGGATATGTCCCCGATCATGTGTGGCAAGTGCTGTCGAGTTGAGCTATTTCTTCTGCCAGCTTTGTGCCAAGGAGGTATCAAAGAAAGTCATTACAGACATGGAAAAAATCGCACTCGTGTTGCTATATAAGTTAGAGAAGATCTTTCCACCCAACTTCTTCACACTGTTGCAGCATTTGATATTGCACCTTCCATATGAGGTGCGAATGGGTGGGCCCATCTAGAACCATTGGTGCTATCCAATCGAGAGATGTCTAAAGGTTCTCCGACCTAAATGCAAAAATAAATGCAAAATTGAGGCTTCAATTGCAGAGGCATACATTCTCGAGGAGGTTTAAAACTTCACAACGAAATACCCTATCCAAGAGTTGCGTCGCTAAAAGATTCAATGGATGAACCATATGACAGACTAAACATTCATGTTTGAGTTATTCAGTTGTCGTTCAGTAAAATGCTCCGAAAGGCATGTTTGCTTGCACAAGAGTAACACCTTTGGCTTCATTTGAACAATTGGAGTTGGATGCCGTCAATAGACCATGACCCTGGGTATTTTGGGACTGGTGGTCGTGTTATGAAAGAAATCTAGTTTCATTGCAATCTTCGAGTCAAAGTACAATGTTTTCGATATCGGTTTGTCAGTTTTCTAGATGTAATGATGTATGCAATTTTCTGAAAACCATAAATCTTACATCCGGAGCCCAAAGTTTAGCAATTGATATACATTCATTTTGAATCCAATTTGTTTCTTGAGCACTTTATAAAATTAGCTCATCCAGTTTAATAAATCCGTCAGGTAGGTTTCCAACAACTCGATAGTTTTGGCCAATTTTGGTCATTGCGAGGAGGCTAGCAGGAACCTCCCATCTAGAAAAAACCTAGACTACTTAAAAATATTTATTCATATACGGTGTCCATGTCACAGATGACAAAGATGATGATTGGAGAAAAGTTACTAGTATTTTGATAAGCTGGTAGCATATTCCCATAGCTATCCACATTTGCTATGCATTCATTCAATGGAGCTGTGGAAATTAATAAACACACATGTTCATTTACATAGAATTCTCTCGTGCCGAACATGTTAGATAAATAACCACACTCTGATTTGTTTTGTTCCTGAATTAATAAGTTATGCCATAATTGCTTGTTAGTTGCAATAAAGGCTAGAATTGTATATTTTGGACTCCACCAACCAGCGAACAAATAAAACTGTATAAATCGGCATGTTACTAGTGCCTGTGCAGTCCTCCTTTGGTTATTTATAACATCCTGCATGTAAAGGAAATGGACGGTCTATCCTTTCCCAGGTTATTAGGATCCCGATGCTGGTAGGCGCGAGAGGTGTCAGGAGGAGGTTATTTTCCAATAATCCGGTGCATCCGTCGCCATCTGTGCCGAAGAAGATGGGGAGCAATCTCAGCTTCATGTGCTTGCTGTCGCCATGAACAACATCAAGACAATGATCCTGTACGTGCTTGATCAAACATCCACCAATTGACATTGCATAGACTGCATGTTCTTCTCGACAAGCTGTCCAACTGTGCACTTGATTGCATGGTACTCCCCGGTGAAAAAGTGATGCACTAGCATTGCATGGATTATTTCAGTGGAATCCTGGATGTTCAGTATAGCTACTCTTCATTTTCTTGAAGTGGTGTCCACATATTTTACATGGTAAACGAACAAGTATCATATCAATGAAACACACAACTCTCTCTCAACTCTTATAAACAAACTTGCCTTTTTTAATTTCAGATTTATACATGTAAATGCCCATTAAACCCAACAATCGATGACCAATACATGTCGGGCAGGATGACGTGTGCAACAGAAAGCCAATAGTTAGCCCTCGGCACTTGAGCTGATCCACTACGTGTTGCATAGGACAGGCACAATGGTAGTAGGTGACACTCAGAAGATAATAGATGTCATGTGCCGCCTTGAATCTCTATGTACACACGCTAGTTCAACAATAGAGGAACAATGCTGTTCAATAGATGTACTAATTGAAGCATCTTGGAGATACCATCAGATCCTTCACAACCACTGGTTTCATGCGCAAAG
Organism: Chloris gayana; assembly: GCA_031894775.1. NCBI lineage: Eukaryota > Viridiplantae > Streptophyta > Magnoliopsida > Poales > Poaceae > Chloris > Chloris gayana. The sequence continues at coordinate 58,414 of JAUNZO010000390.1, forward strand.
TCTTAAGATGTGTGCTTTTTAAATTCCTTTCAATTATGATCGAAATACTAGAAAACATTCACCGAAGTTACTTTTCGGTGTGTGTTGTTTATGTTGCCATTTGTAAAAAAACCTTTTGATTATACATTAATTATTGATGTCAGTTCAAAAAGCAAAAATACTCTAACTCTGATGCATTATCAAGAGCAATTCAACAAATCATTGATGAAAATGAGCCCAACGAAGTCCTAATCTACAAATCAAAAAGTAGAGCAACAATGACACATGGTGTTGCTGGTGATAATGTATGGTAATCACAAGAACAGGATACAATTTTATGGAAAAACGCATGTGGGACAATGACAATTGCAAAGTAGCTAAACATTCCAAATCAAGGGGATCAACAATCGTCTAGCTACTGTAGTGCATCCCTCACAGCCTGGATCGTTGATGGATCTCATCCTCCATGGCTGCTGTTCGTGGGTGGCTCCTCCATGATTAATGCGTTGGGTGAGGAGATGATGGCCCAGCTGACGAATTCTGCAGGAACCAAATGGCCCAGCTTCTGTAATTCCAGTGACCATCTGGTTGGTTGCTAGCTGCTCCATCACTGCTTGATTAGGTAATCGACCAATGGACCCAGAGCGTATCCATCTTGACATAGTCATCCATGGAGCCCCACTGTATCTCAGTGATTGACGCTTGTCACAATCGGATTCGGTAGAGTTATCACTGGCTGCAGTGGTGGTATGCTTAGTGGCTGTGTTGGTGCAGGATAGTGGAGCACTGATCAACTGGCAGTGGCACAACGTAAATGCTGGATCCTTAGTGCTCCAAAGATACTAAGCCAGCGGGTGACATCATATAGGCAGAAACTCTTCGCCTGAGAGGCACGTCAGGGTGCCTCTGACGAGCTCATGAGACACGCTCGTCCCGTGACCATGTTTTGCCACTCGTTTAAGAATGTTTGAACAATATGGCACCTATTGCGAGACCGCTACACCTTCAGTGATGGCACAGCACACATAGGCCAGCCACAGTCACATTTCCGATTTGGTGACTTGTCAATTACTGATGCCAGCCATGCCCAAATTGCTTAGGTATGCATTTCTAATCTCCCGTGCGTGTATACAAGTTTTCAGTCCTGCATAGGTGAGCTAGGGGATGCAAAGGAAATTGCTATGACACATGTATATATGTTGTAGTAACTTCAACGCGAATATTATACGCGTGCTCGGACGTACAGCCCCCTCGGAATAGGACACCTGTCCTTTTCTCTCCAGCGTTATTAACCAGTCTTATTCCTCTGTGGCATTCCAGGTCACTAAACGTCCAGCATGGAAGCTGACATGGAGCACGGGAAGAATCTGGATTCAAACTACATCGATTCTCGAGTCATTGCAATGTCAGTACCTGTCGGACTGACTCTGCAGCTGAGTTACAAAAGCGGTGAGTGCTGTATGCTCCTCTCATTCCTTCCTTGGTAGAGCTCTAGAGGAAATTTCCTTGTTCAGTTTTCTGTTGTTCCATTGCAGCCGGCATTATACTTGTTGCCAACTCCATACTAGTTTCCTCTATTATCCTTTCTATTGTGGCGTTTCAAATAATAGACCTGCATTTCAGTAAGTTATTAGTATTCGTTGCACTTTCATTTAAGTTTATCGCTCCTATCTTACTAGTAATTTTGTGTGTTATGTTTTTAAATGTACCAGTGAATTTGAGAATGGACAACAATAATGGGTAAAACTATATAATAAAAACATTTAATGAGATCCTTGTGGAACAAAAATATCTTACTATGAGTGGTATTTATATACATTTGGAATCGCTGTGTATTTTGTGACTAAAATTGTATGAATAAACTTTTCCTCTTTTAAGTTTAAAGTTAAAATGTTAGAGTACAAAAAAATGACAAATCAGCAATAAAAAATACTTGAAACCATTTTGAAATTATATATGGCTTGGATTGGCCATATATTTGGCTAATTTTGTCAGAAAAAGGGCAGAAGACATAGCTGATTTGCCATTTTCACATCGATGCAAAAGATAGGTTATGCTGATATTTATTATAGACATAGTTACAATTAACATTACGGACTTAAAAAAATAAATAAATAAACACAAATTTTAATGTACTTAGGGATGGATGATGCTTCGCGGCAAAAATATAAAAGAAAGATGATTCAAGACAACAACAGTATAACATAGATTGATTGTTGTAAAGTAAATGTTGTAATAAAATTTTGCATAGGAATAACAAAAATATTTTTCACAACGATGGTAAATTAAAGGTGGCAATATTTATGATTTATGCTAAGAGAGTTAAATGTATGTAGATTGGAAGTTACCTATATTAGTTGCATAGAATTAGCATTTGTCCAGACCGACCTGCCATCTGAAAAAGGCGCTGCTCAATATGAACGCGAAGTATTTTTCAAGCCTATCTGACATGCCCATGCTTTGTCTTTTCAGGGTCTTTTACAGATTCTTTTGACCACATGCAACCAGGTGGAACATCAATGATTACGAGAACATCCATGTAGGATCCACGTTGGCAAGGACTAGCGTGCTTAAGCAACAGGTGGGTATCCGTCTGACGTGGCACGCGAATCTAAAAGCTGGCATCCAACTGTGGAGGACAGGGGCCGCACGTACGAGTGCGTGGACAAGCCGATTTCCGGTAGTAACTTACCATACCAAGCGAACCAAAGACAAGGATGACTAAGTATGTATAGCTTGAACATGTCTTGGAGGTACCTCTCAGTCTCTGATGCTCACATGGCTTGTGGCGAATGCTTTCATAAATAAAAAATTAGTCCTGCTAGTAGCAGGACTATAGAAGCTTGTCGGGTGTGATGGAACGGAAGCTTGTCGGGTGTGATGGAACGGCAAACAACTTAAGACTTTAAGTTACCTCTTTTGTAGAGGCAGAATCAGACAATCAGTGAGGCGATATAAAATTGCATCAACCGGATATGGCAATCAGTAGGTCCGCATCTGTAAGATTAATATACCATACCATCCTCCAACCATCCATCGGTTGTGTATCTTATGGCCAGTTGTAAGGGACTGTACATGTCTCAATACGTGGTGAATGCTGTGATTTAGAATCGGACCACTAGTATTTCACAATGTAAGAAGTGGCGGCAAAAAAACTATCGTGCACTCTATTATCAATTTGTTACACGTAAATGTTGTGTTTGTGCTATATGATCCGCTTCGAGATTAGTGTAATCTGGTCCCCATAAATAATTTATTATATGAGAAAACTAAGTATGCTCATGTTTTTTTAAAAAATTGAAATTGTACACTGATCTGTCCGAATAAGAATTTCCTAAAACATACTAGAGTAGTGTCACCTAATAGGTTAGTAGCAAGTCTAAACCAGAATAGAAATTGATGCCAGATTGGAGCAATTGAATGGACGAGATCAAGAACTCCACAGGCCAGGCAGATGATCTGAATAAATTATGCCCACTGGAATGAATAAGGTCCCGCGTACCGATTTCACCAGTGACCATCTGAACAAGCGCCGAGGCAAAACCCAAAAAGTTCTGTTATAATAACATGAGTTACTCTGTTTTCACGTGCACACCGGGTTACAACGAATAGGTGAATCTGCTCGAAGATAACGTCCTTGATCCATCTTGTATGCTATTGCATTTCTCAAAACCTCCCTTTTCAATCGATGTGCTAACTGAAGGACCGACCCTGGTCCGTGTAAAGCATTGGATAGATGTTATAAAAAAAAAGCATTGGATAGATGACCTCAGAAACCTGATGCTCTGATCCCGCTTCACACTAACACCACGAGTTCAATTTTGCAATACTCATGTTATCAAAATTCTTTTTTGCAATACTCAGAACACAGCACAGTTAAAGGTGATGATTAGCTATAGTAATTACACAATAATCATACAAAATCTTGGACAAATCGCATGGTGTTGGCTTCTGTTTGCAATAGCCCATTCAAGATTCAAGTGCAGAGCTGAACACCTACAAATCTAGGGTATCGAGATTCGAAAATCATCTAGCTACTGCCGCCCCACAGATCAGGTTAGCCCTCTTCGCTCCTGTGTGCTTCTCGTGGAGCTTCTCTTCGTGGCCACGCTGCCGCCCGCGAGGAGAGGCTGCAGATCGATTCTTCATGGGGGAGCCGCCGCTGTTTCTTCCATGTCCCCTCTTCGGCGCCGCCTTTCTTGCCCAGACGGCCGAGCTCATCCTCTTCCCCGAGCGCCGCTGGGATGGTGTGGGCTTGCTGCGTCGTTGCGAAGCTTTGATGAAATCGTGGAGCAACTTGCAGAGCGCCTTCGTCTTGTGGTTGGTGACTTGGTGAGGCTTGCTTCCATCATCAATTGCTTGAGGCACAGAATCCATAAAGGTGGAAGGGTTTGCAGCTAATGCTGCTGGTTCAAAGTATTTGACTCCCACTTCGAGCCATTTGTTCCAGACTGGTCTTTCAAATAGACCTTTTAAATGACTATACTGACACCTTTTGACCGTGTGCCCATGCATTCCTTTCCAGTTGCCACCCATTCCCAAACCGCAGTCTTCTCTACACTAGCACCACAAATGGCTTGTGTGATTATTTCTAGTGAGTGTACAAATAAAAAAGCAACTAGTATTATTCTAGTAACCTCATGGTCAAATGAGAGGGGCTTGGTAGTGCAAAATGAAATGAAGATATAAGAAACTGGCTCTATCGAGTTGCTATTTGTATATGTGCGATGGCAGTGACACAGGGAGCCAAGGATGCCTATAAATAGGGAAAATATTCTGTGTGAACAACGATATCATGGGGGTAGACATAACTAATACTCGATGCTCTCGGATCTCGTATTGGAACTTATGATGTGATATTTGATCACCATTGCAGGCACTTTCCTTTACAGAAAAATTATTTTGCGTTTGTTTGATGAGTTGTGAGGGATGTTTTCATTGTTTTTCATCAAATCACTACGGGAAATCCTAGTATGCCGAGTGTTTTTGCACGGGCACTCGGCAAAGTATCTTTTTGAATCTCCTCTGCCGGGGTAGGGTTGAGAGGTCTTTGCCGAGTATCATATAAAATACACTTGGCAAACACAAATACACTCAGCAAACTCGTTTGTTTTCTGAGTGCCAAGAAAATACACTCGGCAAAGGGAGTTTGTCGAGTGTATTTTTTGCACTCAGCAAATAAGTAATTTTTTTTTGTTTCCTCCTCTAAAAACTTTTTCTACTCATCACATATGACATGTGTAACTCAATGCTAAAATTTGCAGTTTGTTTTTATTTTCTATATTTAGTTAATTAACTACATTTGAAACAATTTTTTGAATCAAATGAAATTTGAACTACAAGTGATTCAAATAATAAAATAAAATGAGTATGAAAATTATATTTTTTGTTTAGCACAATTTAGGACCTTACCCATGGAAAATAAAGAAATTTTCCATATCTTTTGTAAGAAATATGAGTGTGTGTGAATGCTTTTTAAATTCTAAAAAATTAAAATAATGTTGAAAAATCATGAGATTTGTTATGATGTGATGGTATCACACGTGGAAGCTACAATAAAAAGTAGAGAATGTTTCGTAAAAGTTATCATGCATATTGTTTACAAAACGTACAATCACTAAAGAAGCACCTTAGCGTTGAGAATAAGTGATTAAAATTTAGAGTCAAATTGATGGATAAGTTTTATTTTGACTTCAAATTAATTTGTTCATATAATAGACCATATAAATTGATTCATGTCAAAATCTGATTAATTTTAAAATTTATTTGCTATTTTTAATTTTTTGAGTATCCAGATTTTTTTTGCCGAGTGCTAGGGAAGACAAATTTTGTGTGAGTTTCTTTGCCGAGTTTGCCGAGTGTTTCTTCCAGGAACTCGGCACACAGCCACATCAGCGATCCACTGCATCGCATCATACTGGCCTATTTCTTCCGGATCGGATCGCGCTTTCTCTCTCTGATCCCCCACCACATCTCTCTTTACCTTATCTCTCTCTTCTCTCCCCCACCGGATCTCTCTCTCTCTCTCTCTCTCTTATCCCTCTCTTCTCTCCTGGCAGGCTGGCCTGCAGGCGGGCAGGGCGGCGCGCCGGCAGTGGTGGTGCGGCGGCGGCCCTTGCAGCAGGCGGTGGTGGGGTCGGCATGGGCCTCCAGGCAGGCGGGCGGTGGCGGCATCCAGGCAGGCGTCCGGCATGTGGAGGCAAGCTGTAGCGGGCGGCGCACGGAAGCGAGCTGCGGTTGCAGGCGCGCGGTGGCGAGCTGCGACTGGAGGCGCATGGTGGCAGGCGGCAGGAGCATGGCATGGGGCTCCAGTGAGGCTTGCAGCACGCGACGCGATGTGGTGGGACCAGGGCTCCTGTTTTTCTTTTTTTATTTCTGTGAAAATGTTTGCCGAGTGCCCCTCACGGCGCTCGGCAAAGGCTTTGCCGAGTGCCCGACCAATTGCACTGGGCAAAGAGCCCTTTACCGATAGGAGCTATGCCGAGGGCTCTTTGCCGAGTGCGGCACTCGGCAAACCCTTTACCGAGTGTCTAAGAGGGTTTTCTGAGTGCATCTGGCACTCGGCAAACAGCCGTTTCCCGTAGTGAATGTGTTGTCTATGTGCCATCTCAACTCAGTCATGTTTTCTGCAATTAGTTGTTGGCGTGAACTGACAAAGTACGCATTTTGTGTATTTTCCAAAGCGGCAAGTTAATTTGAGCAAAACAATAATTCCTTCTAGTCAGAATACTTTTATTCTGCTTTCTGTACATAGAAAATGCAGCGACGATCATGGTGTACCTAATTAATTCCTCTGTCACTATTTCTTTTCTCTTTCTACTATTTGACTCAGTAACTTTTGCGTCAAAACATTCTATATCGAACCACCTGTTGTTGTTCCCCCAAGAAAAATGCTAAACATTTGGAAGCCCCATAAATTCCATTGATATTTTTTTTTCGTCTATATTTTAGAGAAATCATGTCACTCCTTGTTGGTACCTGTCCAGAACAGAAATTTGAGACAATTGTTTTTTATTGGCATAATGAAGAAAACTTAGAAACTTATAATATTATCTCATTGACTGAGATGAAGTGGAAGGAGATTTTGCACCTGTTGTGTGATCGAAGTTGTTAAACTGAGCAAAACAGTTGCATCCAGGTCATCTGCCATAAATGAATTTTCTGAAAACAAAAATGCAAATGGTCGTGCAGCTTCACTAACTCTAACTACTTTCAGACCAAAGCTATCATGAATGATGATCTTGCCTGATGCTGGAAAATGTACAGGAGGAAGAATGAAGGGGCAGCAACTAGAAAATGGGATAGCTTGGATGCTTCTGTTCTGTATGGATGTTGGTGAAACGCTAGGTGGGATTAGCTCTTTTGTAGTGCTCAATGTACCGGAGGATACCCCATTGGTCCTCCTAGTTGCCCGAGATGACGATGAGCAGCAGGTCTGCCTCGACATAACAGGGGTGGATCCACATCATTAGCCTGGTCATATACATGTGCTGCCTGTTGCTTTCGCTGTCCACTCTCGCCGGTAACGATGGACGTCCGCCGTGAGCAACCGACTTAAGTGCGGCCACCAGAATGGCTCTGTTCGACACGTGGGGTTGGCCCACCAGGGGTGAAGGACTGAACGACATGTGTAGAGCAGCGTTCCTCATGCGTGTTGCCACAACGCAGATGTGGTGCTCAAGAAGATCTAAGCAGGTCATGCTAGTTTTTTCCCTAAGGCCATACAACTTCTTCTATATGATTGTATCCATCAAGCGCATGATGTTCATCCACGCTCATGACAACTACAATGATGTCGCCCAGAGGGCCACATCGTTGAAGGGCCCTGCCCACCGATTGACGACGTAAGGTTCATCGTAGCTCAGCTGTAGATTCAGCGTCCGAGAATTTTTGAGTCCTTGTGTTAGCTATTGCATAGGTAACAACCCATGTGCCAGAGTGCCAACACAGACATGCACTAGCACAATCGTCTACTATAGTGGCAGGCCAAAACCCATTGCAGCGATGAGTATGATGGCCCGTTGCTATGTCTTCGAAGCTAAAAGTAGGTGAAAGCAGCGGTACTATTACCGTTGACCGCGTAAAAAAATACTATAGCAGCACATCATAACTCCACCCACCACTACAAATCAATGAAAAAAATAAAAAAATGCTTGCTCTAGCAGCTGCCATCGCCAGGAGCTCTTTGTGGAGAGGAGGCCACCGGAGGATACACCTACACCTTCTCCCGGAGAGTGCTCGCAGATCCGTCTGCCCCACCATGGCTCATTGGCCACCGAGCCGTCACCCGCCAGCCAAGCTCGCCGCCGCTGCCCCCAGTGCCTGACCTCATTGCTACTGCCCTAGATCCGCCGCCCATCCCGAGCCCGTGTGACTTCCCACCACATTCCGAGCTGTGGGTAGTCTCCGGAACTCAAGCTCCTCGTGGCGGCCAGATCTGCCGCTTCGGAGGTCATGCCGTCATGGATCCAGCTCGAGAGGAATCACTGTCATCGATCTGCTATGGTGCGGCCAGATCTGGCAGCGGGATTGTCGCCCAGATGGCCCTGCACTACATTAAACTATCGTAGACGGGGGCGGCCGCCTAGTGCCGCTGTGAGCAGCAGGAGAGGCAGGCATCTGCAGTGTGTCCCTAGAAAGAGGGAAGCCCCCACTGCAGCTACGAGAAGCCATGGGGGCTACGGCCATCGGAGAGGGGTGCGCTTCCCTTTGGGTACAGGAGGGAGGAGGAGGAGACATTACCAGCCACCGTAGAGGATGGAGTGCGGAGCAATTGGTTGAGAGAGAGAGACAGAGAGAGAGAGAGAGAGAAGCACTGGGTTGAGGGGTGCTTGAGATGCGGGTTTGGTTTTGGCTTAGCACCTACCCTCTCTTATATAGTATTTAGGCCGACTAGGCCCATATTCAGCCCAGCAAGCTATTTTCGTAGAAAACATAAAGATATGTAATTAAATAAAATAACTTTTTAGCAGTGGGTGTAACATGATCCACCTCTAAAATCAATTTTAGAGGTGGATCATGTTATAACCCGGCATCTGCCTCTAAAGAATGATATTAGTGGCAGAAATGAGCAGCACATCATGAAATTAATGGAAAAAAATAATAGTTTGAGGTAGGCTCATTGGTATGAGCAGTTTTTTCGTCCAACACAAACTAGCCGTCATATCATGCACCTCATTGGTCGAGGCGTTGAGCTGTCAGCAAGCGTGATCGCTTCACGTAGGCTTTATGCGCTAGATGATATGCGTATTTCAGTTTGGGTTCCTCTATCTAATATGGCAACAAGGCTCACCACATAGGCAAAACCTCCGGTACGGTGGCAGCTGGACCATACCTGGCAGAGGCAGAAATGCCACGCGTGCTTGTGCCTTGACATTGTACTTGTCTAATGACGCGGCACGTGACCAACACATCCAAGAACAAGTACAGGCTATGCATGCGAACTGAACCAACTGATCTTTATATATCAAGGCTTGAGTAGAATAAGTACTGTGGAAACACATGGGTAGATATGCTTACCATGAACGTCAGTATATAAGCAGTATTAATTCCTCACATTAATAAGTTAATGCTTACTGTGTCCCACTTTCATCAATTAAACTCGTATCCATTAACTGTGCATACATTTAACACATCCCATTGCATGCTAGCTTGTTTGAACTGTAACAACCCTAAACAACAAAATGCATTTCATGTCATTCATGAGCATGGCATCTTATTTCATTCATGGAATCATTGAGCATTGTGATAAAGAATTTCACATAAAATATCAAACTAGTTAAAGATTAAAGGAAAGGCTTAAAAAGAATTTAAATAAAAGAGAAAATAATGTGTTTAACATTTTCTATTTCTTAAACATACTAAATAAAGAATTATGAAAATCCCCTGCAATTATTTTGCTTTGTGAAAATATTTGCAAGAAATAAACAAAACTTCTTTTGTTCATTTATCTTGGAATTTTTATTTCGAAAACAGTTTGGAATCGTAACCTGGACCTAAAAAGAAAAGTGCTTAAAATACTTTCAAATACCTCCCTGAATTTTCGCGGAATTTTTCGAGTGCCGGAAGTATGCTTTCCAATTAGTCAAAACCGTGAGGGTGTTTTTGTAAAACTACCGCAGCCCCCAAATTCCTTTCTTCTTCCTCTCTCTGCTTGAACCGACTCGCACCGTCTCTCGGGCCACCGCAGCACCTCCGACCGCGCGTCCCTCTCGCGCTGCGCCACGCAGAAGCTTCCCCACCGCCTTCCCTCTCTACCGGATGGGGATAAAGGGAACCGAGCCCAAGTCTTCTTTTCTTTCCTGGCTCGTTGAACACCCGTCGTCCGCCCTTCCCGCTCCCACGCCGGCAGCTCGCCTCCGGCCTTCCCCCAACAAGCCATCACCACCTACCGCTTCGCAAGGGCCCCCAGCACCTCTCGGTGGCCACCAATCGCACTACTTCGCTCGAGCACCCAAGATTGAACTCGTTTCTCCACCAAGAACGTATCACCGTCGACCACCGGGACTCATTCAAATTCTCCCTCTCCGGTGAGTGGATCCTTGTGATTCTTGTTCCATACCGGCACAAATCTTTCCCTCTATCCTCTATCCAACTCATGTGGTCATCCAACCCCGGGTTCGACGGAATCTTGTTGATTTCTAGGAGTTTCGTCCGCCGCCGCCTCGGTCTCACCGGTGAAATCACCCCTCCGGCCATCTCTTAGGTGAATCATCACCCCGACGCCCTTACTTATGTCTCGTAGATGCTCCCCACGATTTTTCCCTTAATTTTTGTGCATCACGGCGGTTGCTAGGACTCACCGGAGCCGGGTGCAGGACGGTGCTCGCCGCCGGCGTCCTTTCCGGTCACCACCGCCGCCGTGGACCCCACTACGCGTTTCCCCGTGTCACGTAGAGTCGCCCGAGCCACCGCACCACCCGCCTCACCCCTCCCGCATCTCCTCCGTGCAGACCGCCGCCGTGCTCCGGCCGCCGGCCACCATAGGCGACGAGCTCGAGCTCGGTTGGGCCGTGCGCGGGCCTGCTTGGGCCGGATCAAGCCGCTGGGCCGCCACAGATGTTGCTGGGCCCGGCCACTTTTGGCCCGAGTCGCTTTTCAATCTTTTTTTCCGAATTTATTCATTTCCGAATTGTTTCAAACTTCAAATATTCGTAGAAAATTCCACAAAAATCAGAAAAATGTCAAACAAAGTTCATTAGACTTATAAAATTTTTCTCTATTTATTTATGAATTCAAATACCTATTTTGAGAAATTATAATTTCATAGTTTAATTAAGTACCTTTCTTCAGTTAATGTGACCTATTATTTTATGCTAATTATTAATTGTTTTTGAAAAATAAATTTCTTTAAAAATTAGAGATACTGTAGACGAAAGTGGTTGTGAAAACTGTTTTCTAAAATTAAACATAAACACCGTCATTTCATGTGATCCTAAATTAATAGCTTAAGTGTTCTCACATGTCGTTAAGCACTTATTATTGTTGTTTAAAACATGATTAATTATTAATGGATGAACCTGGTTAATCATTAACTAATGAAGAAGATTAATGATTAATTTTTAGGTAATGACCTTGGTGAAGCAATAATTAATGAGCATGATCAATTGTTACTTATTGCTTAACGAACATGATTAAGTGTTAATTCTTAATTGCAAAGTAATAAACTTAAGTAATGATTAATGGCTAATTAACGACCTTGGTTAATTCAATCATTGCACATCATCTCATGAACATTCATGCATGCATGGTTGTGATTCGCGACGTATTGTTGGTCGACCTAGGTTCCGAGGTGATCGAGGTTCCGTCCGAGGACGAGGAAAGAGACGGAAGCTTCAAGTCGACCAAGCACATCGAGGAAGCTAACCCCGACTCGAATCCAGGCAAGCCCGGTGCATCCCACCTATATTTTAAAGTCTTTTCTTTTATCACGCTTATTGTGTCGTGATTGTGCATTAGGTTTCGGGAATTGCTTGACACCCTAGATGCATGAGTAGAATTCCTATGTTACCTGTTTATCCATGATTGGTTTATATTTCGATAGTTGCTACGCTTAATTCACGGGGCTACGGTAGAAGTCGAGTGGTGCTGAGCACACTCGCGAGTTGGTACTGGTCCGATCTTAAAGCATGGAGGCTTTAAGTTGATTGATGTCTTTTAAGTTGAAAGTAAAGTCGAAGATGAAAATGAAATGGAGACCGGACGGGCCTCGTAGGAGAAAGGGCGGAGACGAGGTCTTGCAAGGTGGTAGCCCCGTCCGTGTCGGTCAAGGACCGTACCGTTGTTGGCCCCGCTGAGCAAGTCTTTGAACGTACCGATTTACATACTGGTGTTTATGGGGCCAGGAAGCCGATGTAACCTAATTGCCACGGCGGTTGGACGTAGCCCATCCCCTATTTGGTCGGAGAATGAGGTGAGGCCTCATGTCTCAAAGGAAGAGGAATGGGTGGTCGCTCACGGATAACGTCGAGGACGGGTATCGCGTGGGGTCCCCGGGTTCTCGGGCGGATGGGAGACTAACCCGGCCACTGCCGGGAATTAGCGTGAAAGGTTGTCGTATGCGACCAAAGGGGTGCGTATACGCCGTGTAAACGGGTTTTCCCAGCTGGTGAAATCGATTCGAATCGCTGTCCCTCGCAGTAATGAGTACCGCTTGTTCACCGTGTCACATCGTAGTTAATCAACTGGAAGATGAAGGAAGAGGAATGAAAGGATTGTTGGTTGGAATTTATCCTTTCCTACAAACTTGATTGCAATAGTGATAGTCTGCAAACCTAGAGACTAATGAACTTAACGTGAGTTAAAATACCGAAAGTAAGGACTCAACCTTTAGTGCTGTTTTCGCAAAGGAGTAAACCCCACGACCGGAAAGCCTTTGCATACTAGGCGTCGGCCTTAGTGTGCCATGTTGACGGGTCGGTCTTGCTGAGTATTAGAATACTCAAGGTTTGTTCGTTATGTTTTTCAGGAATCGAGTCGTACTTCCACAGCTTGTACGGTAGTCCCGGAAGTGGAGTGTCCCAAGTGTGGTTCCCACCAATGGGAACGGTTTCCGACGTCGTGAAAAGAAAGGACCGTGATGTACGAAGGGCTCGAGTGCATCACGTTGACCGTCTACTAGTGTTTTGTTGTATAAAGTATCGGTTTCCGCTGCAATACTCGTAGGTTGTTAAACTTCAATAAGATTTATTATTCCGCTGCATCAATGTTTGTATTTCGAAAACCTGGTTGTATTATACCGTGATGTATATATGTTGGCTTGTATGAGATGATACACTCGTTGTAACTCGCTGCGTCGAGTGTCCCTCTGTTCCGATTCCCGGGTGTCCCGGAGGGGATGTCACAACTGGTATCGGAGCGGTTCGGAGGCAACAGTTCATCAAGTACAAGCTTGTTTTCAAAACTTAGCACGTTTAGTGCGTTTAGAACACGAGAGAGTACGGAGCCCTATAAGGATGTAGAATAGTTAGATTTTTACTAACTGTTCGACGTTCGGGTTTTGGGAAAGTGCTAACTATTCGTTGGAGTTTTATATACTATAGTACGTATAGTTAGTCTGCCGAGCATGCATCATGTCATATTGAGTGCTATAATATGAGGTTTTGGGAATTAGACCAAGATAGTATCATAGTGTAGAGTTAGTTTCTTATGGACGGTTTCGGAAGGAGTTTATGCAAATAGAACTCTTCCACCGAGGCAATGGGATGAGTAATTTCAAGACCTTCATCTACGGATGATTAACGGCGATCGGAGAGAAGGATGATTAGGTGTAGTTATCAAGGAGCCCTATGAGAGCTATGGATTTAAAAGGATAGATTAAAGAGGCTCGTATGAATGAGTACTACAAGTAAATCGGGTGTTGGAATGAGAGATAGTGCACCTCTTCTCTATACACTCGCTTGTGCTTTGGAACTTTAACGTATTCTACCGTTGGTATCCGTATATTCCACTTTTGGATCGGTGACACTAATACCAAGTTTTATAACGAGGCACAAACCGGAAGAGGAAACTATCCCGAAAGCTCCCGAGCAAGATGTTCGAGAGCCAGCATCAACACCACCTACCCCGGCACAAGCTATTGCCACTATATTCGAGTCTCGTGAGGAGCAACGGGAACTTCTTCGGCAGCTTGTTCAGAATACGCCCCACGGGCCGGTGGTCAAGATCAGCATGCTCCACCGGTTCACGTTACCTATTCGGATTTCCTAGCTACTCGGTCCACCCGATTTTTCGGATGAGGGAGATCCTCCGGAAGCGGACCATTGGCTACGTACTATCGAGTCGAAGCTGGAGCTCCTACCATGCACGAGTTTCGGAAGACTATCTTTGCCGCTCGGCAACTAGAAGGATTTGCTTGGAGCATGGTGGGCTAATTACAAGACCATGATTCCCGAAGGTTACCAAGTACTATGGCAAGAATTCACAAAGGCTTTTCGTGAACATCATATTTACGAAGGTATCCTGAACTAGAAGCGTAAGGAGTTTCTAGCGCTGAAGCAAGGTGATATGACCGTACACTCCTATTCAAAGTTGTTCAATCGTCCGGCTCAATATGCTCCTCGGAATGTCGACACCGACGCCAAGAAGAAGGAATGCTTTAAACAAGGACTTACTACCAAGTTACAATCTCGGCTTGTTTTGGACCGAGGAGTTAGTTTCAATGAGTTGGTAAGTGATGCTATACTCATGGAGGATGCTATTCGTGTTCATCAAGAAGAGAAGGCTAAGAAGAGAGCAGCCAATGAACAAGGAAGTAGGGTGCCCTCCAAGTATCGTCTAGTCCACATTTCGCAGCAGGTCGGAGATTCGAGCCTATGCCATCGAATCCCAATTCTCACCGGCCACCTCGAGTATCAGCAACATGTGTTTTCCCGTTCAGCGGTCCAACAACCGGATCCATCGAGTATACACCTCTTATCCCAAACTTCAAAATCAGTTGACCATCCCTGCTATAACGATGGTTGTCATGGACAATTGGCTCAAGATTGTGTCGCACAAACAGAGCAAAAATTGTCAACACGCCCTCAAAAGAAAGCGGTTGGTCAACGGAAGAATGCATGGAAATATGGTAAGATGAAGACTGGTCGTGTCAACTTCACTACTGCCGAAGATATTCCGAAAGGGTCACAAGTCATGGCTGGTTTGTTCTCTATCGACCATCATGATGCCATTATCTTATTTAACTCGGGAGCAACCCACAACTTCATCGAGCAAGGGATATGTTCAAAAACATAATCTTCCATCGTGCAAGATGACTTACCCACATCTCATATCATCGCTCGGAGGTAATATACTTGCGGATCAAAGTACTACAGAGCTACAATTGAAATTGGGTCGTAAGGATTATCCCACCTCCTTCATAATCTTAAATGGGCAAGGATTGGATGCAATTCTTGGCATGAGATGGATGAAGTATCATAAGGCAGTATTGGATATAGATGCTTTTGCAGTTCACTCGAACTCTCCTCTCCACGGACGAGATTGCTTTCGGTTGACTTCTGCCCAAACTATTCCTCCAATGATTTATAAGACTACCGGTAAAAGTTTGGAAGACATTCCTATAGTTTGTGAGTACCCCGATGTTTTTCCGGAAGACTTACCGGGTTTACCGCCGGATAGAGCGGTAGAGTTTAAGATAGAGCTACAGCCTGGAACAAGCACCGATATCAAGGAGACCGTATCGGATGCCACCAAATGAGTTAGCCGAGTTGAAGGTGCAATTAAAGGAATTATTGGACAAGGGATATATTCGTCCAAGTTCGTCACCTTGGGGATGCCCAGCTTTGTTCGTAAAGAAGAAAGACAAGACATTAAGGCTATGTGTGGATTATAGGCCTCCGAATGCCGTTACCATCAAGAACAAGTACCCTCTTCCAAGGATTGATATCTTGTTTGATCAACCGATGGGAGCCAAAATCTTCTCTAAGATAGATCTTCGTTCCGGATATCACCAGATTAAGATAAGAATTGAAGACATACCAAAGACCGTATTCTCCACAAGATATGGACTTTATGAGTATCCGGTGATGTCATTTGGATTGACAAATGCACCAAGCACACTTTATGTACCTCATGAATTCCGTATTCATGCCCGAGTTGGACAAATTTGTCGTGGTATTCATTGACGACATTTTGATCTACTCCAAGTCGAAGAGGAACATGCCAATCACCTAAGAGTTGTATTGCAACGGCTAAGGGATCATCGACTATACGCCAAGTTTAGCAAGTGTGAGTTTTGGCTGAAGGAAGTACCATTCCTAGGGCATGTGATATCAGCCGAAGGAGTGGCAGTTGATCCAAGCAAAGTTCAAGAAGTGTTGGATTGGAAATCGCCGAAGTCGGTTTCGCAAATCGAAGTTTCTTAGGACTGGTCGGTTACTACGGAAGGTTTATTCCTAACTTTTCAAAGATCGCCAAGCCAATGACCAAACTATTGGAAAAGGATAAGAAGTATATATGGAGCAAAGAATGTGAAGAAGCTTTTCGAACCTTAAGGAAATTACCGACAACAGCTCCAAGTACTTGCTCGACCGGATCCGACAAAGCCTTTTGATGTATACTCGTGACGCATCGAGAACAGGACTCGGATGTGTTCTAATGCAGGAAGGTCGAGTGATTGCCTATGCATCTCGACAACTTAGGCGTCATGAGGAACATTATCCCACACATGATCCGGAACTAGCAGCAGTAGTTCTTGCAGTGAAGAGCTGGAGACATTACCTCTTGGGAAATTTAGTACATCCGTACACGGACTACAAGAGTCTCAAGTACATCTTCACTCAAGCGGATCTAAACATGCGCCAACGAAGATGGTTAGAACTGATCAAGGATTATGAGCTGGAAATTCACTACCACCCGGGCAAGGCAAACGTGGTAGCCGATGCTTTAAGTCGCAAGGTTCATTGCAATAATCTCACAGCGCAACTCTTGATTCAAGCACCTCCACCCGAAAGTGATGAGCCTAATCTTCGGATTCTTCCGTATGGAGCATTGACAAATTTGGCTCTTATTCCTACCATTCGTGAAGAAGTGGTAGCAGCTCAGCAGAAGGATGTTGGTATGGAACACATCGAAGACGACTCTGGAAGGGTGAAGTCAAGTGTTTCCAAATAGATGACGAAGGTGTTATCTGGTTCAAGAATAGGCTAGTAGTGCCTAAGAACTTGGAACTTCGCCAAAAGATAATGGATGAAGCCCATACGTCCAAGTATTCTATTCATCCGGGAACCAACAAGCTGTATCAAGACTTGAAGAAGAGATTTTGGTGGACAAGAATGAAGCGAGAGATAGCAAGGTACGTCAACGAGTGTGATACATGTCGACGTGTCAAAGCAGAGCATTTGAAACAAGCAGGTCCACTTCAACCCCGAGCATACCCGAATGGAAATGGGAAGATATCGGTATGGACTTTATTGTTGGATTACCAATGACTCCATGGAAACACGACTCTATCCGGGTCATAGTTGACCGATTGACCAAGTCAGCTCACTTTATACCGGTAGATACCAATTACAAGACCAAGCAATATGCAGATCTATATATTTCCCGTATTCTATGTCTACATGGAGTACCCAAGACCATCATCTCGGATCGAGGAGCTCAATTTGTTTCTAGATTTTGGGAACAGTTGCATGAGTCCTTAGGAACGAAGTTAATTCGAAGCTCGACTTATCATCCCCAAACGGATGGACAAACGAAAGAATCAATCAATATCTCGAGGATATGCTCCGAGCATGTGTCTTGACATACGGTAAAGATTGGGAGAAATGTTTACCACCGGCAGAGTTCTCATACAACAATAGCTATCAAGAGAGTGCCGGAATGTCACCGTTTCAAGCTCTGTATGGACGTAGCTGTCGCACACCATTGAATTGGTCTCGAAAGTGGAGAAAGAGTAATATTTGGACCGGATTTAGTGAAGGATGTCGAAGAGCAAGTACGTCACATTCAACAGAACCTCAAGAGAGCTAAATCTCGACGGATCGCTTATGCCGATAAAAGACGTCGAGAGCTGGTATTCAAGGTTGGAGATCAAGTTTATCTTCGAGTATCTCCTACCAAAGGTGTTCAAAGATTTGGAATCAAGGGCAAGTTAGCGCCACGATACATCGGACCTTTTCCAATCCTGGAAAGATGTGGAGCCGTAGCATATCGTTTGGAGTTGCCATCACACTTGGCGGGTATACACAATATATTCCACGTATCTCAACCGAAGAAGTGTTTGAAACCACCAGTGGATATACCGACAACCGAAGTGCAACAATTACAACCGGACTTGACGTATGACGAACGCCCGATCAAAATTCTCGACACCAAGGATCGAGTGACTCGACATCGGACCATCAAGTTCTACAAGGTTCAATGGAGCAATCACTCGAAGCTGAAGCTACTTGGGAACAAGAAGAGTTTCTTCGATCAAACTACCCCGAGTTCTTTAGCACTATCGTCTAGTTGCTCCAATCGTGAATCTCGGGACGAGATTCTCGTAAGGGGGAGGGCTGTAACAACCCTAAACAACAAAATGCATTTCATGTCATTCATGAGCATGGCATCTTATTTCATTCATGGAATCATTGAGCATTGTGATAAAGAATTTCACATAAAATATCAAACTAGTTAAAGATTAAAGGAAAGGCTTAAAAAGAATTTAAATAAAAGAGAAAATAATGTGTTTAACATTTTCTATTTCTTAAACATACTAAATAAAGAATTATGAAAATCCCCTGCAATTATTTTGCTTTGTGAAAATATTTGCAAGAAATAAACAAAACTTCTTTTGTTCATTTATCTTGGAATTTTTATTTCGAAAACAGTTTGGAATCGTAACCTGGACCTAAAAAGAAAAGTGCTTAAAATACTTTCAAATACCTCCCTGAATTTTCGCGGAATTTTTCGAGTGCCGGAAGTATGCTTTCCAATTAGTCAAAACCGTGAGGGTGTTTTTGTAAAACTACCGCAGCCCCCAAATTCCTTTCTTCTTCCTCTCTCTCGCTGAACCGACTCGCACCGTCTCTCGGGCCACCGCAGCACCTCCGGCCGCGCGTCCCTCTCGCGCTGCGCCACGCAGAAGCTTCCCCACCGCCTTCCCTCTCTACCGGATGGGGATAAAGGGAACCGAGCCCAAGTCTTCTTTTCTTTCCTGGCTCGTTGAACACCCGTCGTCCGCCCTTCCCGCTCCCACGCCGGCAGCTCGCCTCCGGCCTTCCCCCAACAAGCCATCACCACCTACCGCTTCGCAAGGGCCCCCAGCACCTCTCGGTGGCCACCAATCGCACTACTTCGCTCGAGCACCCAAGATTGAACTCGTTTCTCCACCAAGAACGTATCACCGTCGACCACCGGACTCATTCAAATTCTCCCTCTCTCGGTGAGTGGATCCTTGTGATTCTTGTTCCATACCGGCACAAATCTTTCCCTCTATCCTCTATCCAACTCATGTGGTCATCCAACCCCGGGTTCGACGGAATCTTGTTGATTTCTAGGAGTTTCGTCCGCCGCCGCCTCGGTCTCACCGGTGAAATCACCCCTCCGGCCATCTCTTAGGTGAATCATCACCCTGACGCCCTTACTTATGTCTCGTAGATGCTCCCCACGATTTTTCCCTTAATTTTTGTGCATCACGGCGGTTGCTAGGACTCACCGGAGCCGGGTGCAGGACGGTGCTCGCCGCCGGCGTCCTTTCCGGTCACCACCGCCGCCGTGGACCCCACTACGCGTTTCCCGTGTCACGTAGAGTCGCCCGAGCCACCGCACCACCCGCCTCACCCCTCCCGCATCTCCTCCGGCAGACCGCCGCCGTGCTCCGGCCGCCGGCCACCATAGGCGACGAGCTCGAGCTCGGTTGGGCCGTGCGCGGGCCTGCTAGGCCGGATCAAGCCGCTGGGCCGCCACAGATGTTGCTGGGCCTGGCCACTTTTGGCCCGATCGCTTTTCAATCTTTTTTTCCGAATTTATTCATTTCCGAATTGTTTCAAACTTCAAATATTCGTAGAAAATTCCACAAAAATCAGAAAAATGTCAAACAAAGTTCATTAGACTCATAAAATTTTTCTCTATTTATTTATGAATTCAAATACCTATTTTGAGAAATTATAATTTCATAGTTTAATTAAGTACCTTTCTTCGATTAATGTGACCTATTATTTTATGCTAATTATTAATTGTTTTTGAAAAATAAATTTCTTTAAAAATTAGAGATACTGCAGACGAAAGTGGTTGTGAAAACTGTTTTCTAAAATTAAACATAAACACCGTCATTTCATGTGATCCTAAATTAATAGCTTAAGTGTTCTCACATGTCGTTAAGCACTTATTATTGTTGTTTAAAACATGATTAATTATTAATGGATGAACCTGGTTAATCATTAACTAATGAAGAAGATTAATGATTAATTTTTAGGTAATGACCTTGGTTAAGCAATAATTAATGAGCATGATCAATTGTTACTTATTGCTTAACGAACATGATTAAGTGTTAATTCTTAATTGCAAAGTAATAAACTTAAGTAATGATTAATGGCTAATTAACGACCTTGGTTAATTCAATCATTGCACATCATCTCATGAACATTCATGCATGCATGGTTGTGATTCGCGACGTATTGTTGGTCGACCTAGGTTCCGAGGTGATCGAGGTTCCTTCCGAGGACGAGGAAAGAGACTGAAGCTTCGAAGTCGACCAAGCACATCGAGGAAGCTAACCCCGACTCGAATCCAGGCAAGCCCCGTTGCATCCCACCTATATTTTAAAGTCTTTTCTTTTATCACGATTATTGTGTCGTGATTGTGCATTAGGTTTCGGGAATTGCTTGACACCCTAGATGCATGAGTAGAATTCCTATGTTACCTGTTTATCCATGATTGGTTTATATTTCGATAGTTGCTACGCTTAATTCACGGGGCTGCGGTAGAAGTCGAGTGGTGCTGAGCACACTCGTGAGCTGGTATCGGTCCGATCTTAAAGCATGGAGGCTTTAAGTTGATTGATGTCTTTTAAGTTGAAAGTAAAGTCGAAGATGAAAATGAAATGGAGACCGGACGGGCCCTGTAGGAGAAAGGGCGGAGACGAGGTCTTGCAAGGTGGTAGCCCCGTCCGTGTCGGTCAAGGACCGTACCGTTGTTGGCCCCGCTGAGCAAGTCTTTGAACGTACCGATTTACATACTGGTGTTTATGGGGCCAGGAAGCCGATGTAACCTAATTGCCACGGCGGTTGGACGTAGCCCATCCCCTATTTGGCTGGAGAATGAGGTGAGGCCTCATGTCTCAAAGGGAGAGGAATGGGTGGTCGCTCACGGATAACGTCGAGGACGGGTATCGCGTGGGGTCCCCGGGTTCTCGGGCGGATGGGAGACTAACCCGGCCACTGCCAGGAATTAGCGTGAAAGGTTGTCGTATGCGACCAAAGGGGTGCGTATACGCCGTGTAAACGGGTTTTCCCAGCTGGTGAAATCGATTCGAATCGCTGTCCCTCGCAGTAATGAGTACCGCTTGTTCACCGTGTCACATCGTAGTTAATCAACTGGAAGATGAAGGAAGAGGAATGAAAGGATTGTTGGTTGGAATTTATCCTTTCCTGCAAACTTGATTGCAATAGTGATAGTCTGCAAACCTAGAGACTAATGAACTTAACGTGAGCTAAAATACTGAAAGTAAGGACTCAACCTTTAGTGCTGTTTTCGCAAAGGAGTAAACCCCACAGCCAGAAAGCCTTTGCATACTAGGCGTCGGCCTTAGTGTGCCATGTTGACGGGTCGGTCTTGCTGAGTATTAGAATACTCAAGGTTTGTTCGTTATGTTTTTCAGGAATCGAGTCGTACTTCCACAGCTTGTACGGTAGTCCTGGAAGTGGAGTGTCCCAAGTGTGGTTCCCACCAATGGGAACGGTTTCCGACGTCGTGAAAAGAAAGGACCGTGATGTACGAAGGGCTCGAGTGCATCACGTTGACCGTCTACTAGTGTTTTGTTGTATAAAGTATCAGTTTCCGCTGCAATACTCGTAGGTTGTTAAACTTCAATAAGATTTATTATTCCGCTGCATCAATGTTTGTATTTCGAAAACCTAGTTGTATTATACCGTGATGTATATATGTTGGCTTGTATGAGATGATACACTGTTGTAACTCGCTGCGTCGAATGTCCCTCTGTTCCGATTCCTGGGTGTCCCGGAGGGGATGTCACATGAACCTTCAGTTTCTTCGTCATATATAATGCTCCATACATTATTTGTCCAGCAAAATAAGTTGTGTTTCGCTTGGTCTACAAGCTCAGTTGGTATTCCAGTTCCAAGATCTGATTTTGCACATAAAGGGTAGCCGCTTTTGTGATTGTAGCAGTAAAGTAACAGAGCATGCATTGTAGTGTGCAGTTTCGAACAGGTGGCATCATGGAAAATCGTTCGAGTTGAAAAGGGGTTTTCCATGCGTTCTGGCACAAGCTTCCTTCCGAATCCACATGTCATACCTCGGCTTCCGCATGTGAAGGATGGAGTGGACGTCACCTTCCACATCCTAAAGATGTCATTGGCATTCTTCAATGGACTGACCAACCGAAAAAGAATATGATAGCTTATCAGCTGAGCCATCTCTTGCGTTGGTCCATGATTTTGGTTACTGTGAAGTCAGATTTCAAGATCAAGCATGTGCCGCCATGTCCACCAAGAACACGTACAGGCACACAATCTGTGCTCTCGAGTTTTTTATTTATGTGGTAAAAAAGTACACGACCCTTTCACTACTACAGAAAAATCCTGCAATATCATCTCATGTTTTCCAGTAATAACGAGCATAAGAAAATCCGCTATTACAGTGTGTGATCGCTAACATCATCTCATGCGACGCTATTACAGGGTCCACTATAATAACGGGCATAGATGATCAGCGATGTCTGATATTGAAAATACCCAGCAATATCGAGCATAGTGACGTCATCGATGAGCCGATATTAGAAATATTACAGCAGTATTGGGCATGGTGACATCATCCTAGGCCCTATATTATTGTGTACCCTAGCCCATCTCAGAGTCCATTTCAGCCCACAGTTATATATATAGACTAGCTAGGGTTTCATTTTCACTAAGTCCAGCCTGACCTCTCTCTCTCTCTCTCTCTCTCTCTCTCTCTCTCTCTCTCTCTCTCTCTCTCTCTCTCTCTCTCTGGCAGCGACGGTGATGAGGTCTGCCCCGTCCCTCTCTAGCATCCTGCCAAGTCGCACCCCTCCCGGCAAGGAGGCGGGCATCGCCCCCTCCCCGGCGCTGGAACCGGCGCCCCGTCGCGACTTGCCCCTCCTCGGTGGCGGATCTGGCCATGAGGCAGACCCAATAGCGTGCGGCAGGTGGGTTGTGCTCCGTGCCCTAGGGCTGCGCTCGGCACGACCTATTTTCTTTGTTTGCGGCCTGAGGGAGCCTGCACGTGAGCGGGAGTGTTGGAGTATCACTGAATTGCACATCTTTCCCCATCAGCTTAGGCTTTTGGGTGAACTGATCAGTGCATAATAACTTAATATGGTATCAAGTCAGAAGTCTTGAGTTCAAGTCCGAGCGATCGCATATTAGTAACTTAACAACAATTATCCATAAATGTCATGCTTGAGGTATATTATTACAAGAACATGCTAGTACCAAACTTTTGCATATCAATTGCAATGAAAGGTACCTACCTAGAAAACCAAGACAATCTTCTATCATCTTGATACTGCTGGAAAACATGGGTATACTTGAACCACTGCGATTCAACCGTCCTAAGGTCCTAACTGTGCATGATGTATTTCTTTGTCTTTGTACTCATTGGTGTGCCCACAATCCCTGAGAGATGCTCTTGGACCATGGGCACCGCATCCAAATGGCAAACAGTCCAGATCCTGTGGTCACTCTGGCAACTTTTCTAAGCTAAACATTTGGCCATACTTCTCTATGCTACTTGTTTTTATCTCGTCAATAGTATCGGCGATACTCTTGCTTGCATCCCGCTTATGAAGTTGTGGAACACTTGTGGCCTTCCTTATCTTGACGTAAGAGAGGTCCTCTTGACAGCTGATGTCGCGGAAGAGTACTCAATGGTGTCATCACCACACCCACATGCACATCATGAATATTCACCTATTCGGAATTGTAGAAAGTTCATATTATTTTATCGCTGGTGGTAATTTATCTCATGTTTAACCTTTGAAATGAGAATTGTTCATTTGCCCATTCTATGAACACTCAAGAAAATTCTTTGGATGTGTACTATAGAATCATCCAAATTAGATGTCTGGATATTTATGTGGAATGTTAACTCAGAGTCTTCATTCACAAATTGTTATATTGCCTTTGATCCAGTTTCATTGAGAGCCTCTCACGTGACTCAGAGAATAAAAGGCTTGAAAGTCGTACATGATTGAGGAAGTTATGCACCTCTTTATCATACTAACTACAGTTCATATATATGCACGAGTGCATTAATAAATTAGCCATATGGTACAAAGAACACACATATATGAGCGATTCTAGAATTACCAGGTAAGAGAAACAGATAATTAAAACCATTCATCGCCATACTGATATAGATAATCTACTTTGATGCTTGAATTGTTCATGGAAGTAGAATCAACTCCGTCCATACTGAAACTAATTCCTTTTCTGAATGATCAGATGAACTTGTTGAATTGACGTGGAAGACGTAGAACGCATTTAATCTTATGTATACTTGAGCTCATTTGTTTTCTCCTTATTTATTGTGAGTAAGACATGGTAATCAATTCAAGTAACTTACCTGCCTTATTTTTTTCACATGTGGATGCTTCCTCTTGCGGCTACAATATCATCAATTAGGCAGAATTAGCTCCATGTCAATTCTCGGTGACCCATGACCATTGATGGGGTGATGCTGCAACACAATAGGACAAGCGATAAGTTTCAACAGGGAGTTCGTAGTGTATACCACGGGAAGGGACGTGTAGAGCTGCTACTCTGACCTGTCATCAGCATGGCTATTTCTGCGCCATCTATACTACGGTTGACTTTTACCGACTTATAATAACCACAGACGGTCGGTCGGTAAATATCACCCACGGATGATTGGTCGCTAATTTTAGAATCACCGATGAACGGTGAGTCGGTAAATTTCATACTGTATACCTTTAGACAGTGGGTCGGTAAATGTCATGAATTAAGTCAGGCAGTCAGTCGGAAAACGATTCCTCAAATTTTGGGCGTGCACATTTTCACCTCCCCGCCGCCGCCTACCGAATTCTGTAGAGAGCGCCAAAATTTCGTTCCTGTACGCTTATCCCCTCGCGCCCAGGAGGCCACGCCCGCCCGTCCCCACCGCACAGGCCAGCCTCGCGCCTCGCCCTGCAGGAGTCGCCGCCCCCGCGCCTCCGCAGATCGGCGCCCCCGCGCCGCCCCGCAGGTCGCCGCCCCGCAGATCCCGCACGTCGTCCCGCAGGTCGCCGCCCTCGCCTCGCCCCACAGGTCGCATGCTGGCAAGAATACGATGCACTTCACCATGCAAGTTCCTAGTTTGCACACTAGGTCGCTGGTTGTTCTTCAGGTGTTGGATCTGATTGGAAGAGCCGAAGAGGCGTGGATCAAAAAATGATATGATGTAATCATACAGACGATGGAGGCGATCATCAGACAGTAGTGGAGCAGTTCAATCTCCATCCAGAGATTCTCCAACATCATTGCAAGCACTTCAATCTTCGTCCAGAGATTCTCCAACATCATTGCCTCCGCCAAGTTCTCTCAAGGCATCTAATGACGTTGGTGGTCTTGCCATATTTGCAAAAGGTCCACGAACGTCATTTGGCACGGATTTCATAAACTTGCCCTGATATGTGCGTATGTATATGTATCCACGTCACACACGATCGAATATGAGCATGTCGATCTCAATTTAGATCTAGTGGTTATTAACTGTGGACTATGAAAACCAACGGCTGGAAGTTTTGCTTTTTTGTGAGATTTCTTGGATTTTCCTCCGATTAATGTAGGAGCTCCAGAAAGAGCCTCCAATTACTAAATATAAGATTTCCTACGCTTCCATGGTAGCGCTCAGAAAACTTGGGCTGCTGCGGGAGGCCACTGCTGGCATCCTAGAATTTCTTCCAACGGTGGGATGTCTTGTGCTTTTGTGGCTTGGAACTGCTTCCCTTTGTTGGCCTGCAATGGAATAAGCAGCGTAGGAACAGATTGGTCCGACTTCATCTCATCTGACTAGATTTGCTACCTCACAGGTATAGAGCAAAGTCATCTAGACAGGATAGACAACTGCAGACATGGGCAAAGTAAATAAAACGTTTGATAGGTTGCATTCAAGCAACAGGTCTATGGCTCTTCCTGATAAAATCGAGGTGGATCAGCATATGAGATTCAACAATCAATTTAGTAGAAACTTCCTACCAGCTGCTTTCAGGAGCTCTCCAAAGTTGTCACTTCGGAACATTTCAAGCTCCCAGTCCAGCATGTCGTGGAGTAGCAATGCAACGAAAACTTATAAGTCACGGCGAAAGGTTACGTGTATGATCAAGATGAAAAGTTATGTATATAAGTTATCTAGATAAATTATGTATATAACTTCTGACAAAACTTTCCTATAATACAAAATTGTGGGATTGATAACTTTCCTTAAAAGGTAAGGGTGCAAGTTACTTCCGATTAGGACGGCCGCAAATAGCAGGCTATTTTCGTTCTGTGTCATTGTCCCTGACAATTATATGATAGTTTGTCATCACATATTTTGCAGTTTCCAATAAATCCATATATTTAAAAGAAATATAAACAGTTTAGTTTTAGTTTACGCAAGAAGATTAGTAAATACTGTTGGTAGACGACATGTCTTCTGCAATAAGGAGACATTGAAAATCTGCTATGGCTTCCCTTTCCATGGCAGCCTCTAATCAACTAAGTGATCTCAGGAATGATTTGGAAGCTTTCCATCTAGATCTGGAAGCAAATGATGTGTGGAGCTATATTTGGGGTAACAACACTTTTTCTACAAAAAATGCCTATCTCAAACCTATTGGCACATGTACAGCTTCACGTTGGTTCAAATGGATGTGGCACTCCTGTTGTCGGAACAGATTGAAATTCTTTTTTATTTTGGCTGGTTTTGAGAGATAGAATAACTACAAGGAATTTACTGAGAAGAAAGAATCAGCATCTAGATGCCTACAGTTGTGTTCTCTGTCAAGCTAACATAGAGGAAACTCTCTTGCATTTGTTCTTCCAATGTGACTTCAGTAAGAGATGTTGGCAATCCCTGAACAGTTTTTGGAATACTAGCACTACTCCTGATGACATGCTGCTGATTGCAAGACAGTTTTAACTCGAGGTTCAGAGAAATTTTGATAGTTGGATGCTGGAGAATTTGGTGTCACAGGAATGGAATCATTTTCAAGCTTGAGCTGGGGCAGGTGTCTCTGAGAGCAAAACCTGCAGTAAAAACCTTGTTGGAGGCTTTTCTTTGTAATCTTAATTATTGATCTCTTTTATCTTAGAGTCATCTTTGGGCCTATGGCCTTTTTGTTGTACATAATGTTATACAAAATTTAATACAAAAATAGGTAGGGGCTTCCCCTGCTGACTTCGGTCAAAAAAAAAACAGATGGAAATGCAGGAACTACTAGTTTTGTTTCGTTTCAGTTTGATTATGTCATCGACAGATATAGAAGATAGGTATAAAAAACAGATACTAGAGACATGGGAGTGACAGTTACAAAACAATGTCAGATGTCTTTGGAAAATACGTTTCGTCACCTTCTTAGTTTAGCAGTGCATGAGGGCACTACTAGTTCCAGATTAAAGTGTTCCACCAAAAATATTTTGTATCTTGAAGGACAAGGGGGAGACATTATTATTATTATTATTATTAAATGTAAATCAGTTAGGAGTATTCCCAGCAACCCATAAAAGAAAAGAGTCCAAGGAACCTCGCTTTCAGAGTTTCAGAAATATTAGGAGTAGAAAAATATTCTCTGCTCCAAAGTTTCAGAAAAATATTAGGAGTAGAAAAATCTTCCCTGCTCCAAAGATTCAGAAAACTATTAGGCGTAGAAAAATCTTGTTTCAAATAAATTTGAAATCAGATCACAGCGGCCTTTACTTGCTACTTGGATGTGTTGGAAGATTGGGTGTCTCGGCAGTCTGAAAAGTTTGGCCAATGTTGCACCTAAAACGTTTATGATCATGGCCATACTGAACACTAATGAATAATGCTAATAGGAAAACAACATCGTGAAATTCTTTTGTTCCAATAGAGCAATGGAGCCTAGAAATCTGTAGGAGCGCTCCGAACACACACTGATTTTACGACAAGCAAAACAGATTCTATATAGCAACGGAAGCTTAATTCTATCCAGCGGAAGGGCTGCCACCACCAATTGCGAGACAAGAGTGATATCGTGGCCATAACTGTCTTGTATTATTGAGCTCCAGAGTCCTGTGTGCTATTTTATCGGTTTTCTGGGATCTTGTGTGCATTGATTTGGCTCTCGTGGGCTGTGTTTGTGGTGAAATTCTTAGGAATATAATGGGTTTCAGATTTTATGTGGACGCATCTGCTGCTCAACTACCTACGATCTCGAGTTTGATGACAGCTAGTAACAGGTAATACGTGTCTCGTATGCGTGGGTTGTGTGATATCCTGTTTCTTTGCGTTGGCTAACAGCAGCAGAGCATCTGGATTCTATCGATTTCAATATTGGAGGACAAAACGCTAATCTAAGCTTTGTGAAGCATTGGACGCTCGCTCATCAACCTCAAACTGTGTTCCTGCAGTACTGAGCCCAGAACAAGTTTCACAGGTGCATCTAAGCATCTCCCTTCATCCCTGCGTGCAGCCTCCTCGTAGCACTGATGGAGCACCTGCCCGCCAGTCGCCATTCCGACATGTAACCCGTACATTGAAGTCCTTGTCCTCCCATTGACAAAGAACCTCGGCGATCTGTTCCATCATTATCTTGAACTCGTCAAAGTAAGGTTGGGTCAGGTCATCACTAGCCGCTGCAGCGGCAAATTTCATGGCCGCATCTGTAAGGGTACATTGTGTCTTCTGGGAATGATGACTGGATTGTGTCGTGCTACATTCTGAGTTACCGGGTCATGATGTGTTCGATCTACCTGCAAAGCGCCTCCGCCTTGACACCATGGTCCTCGGAGTTGGACACCAACTCAGAGATAGGAAGCCATCATGCGGAAGAGCACTTCAACGTGGAGCATGTTGAGTCACCTCTGGGTGGCTCAGCAGGTTTGATGGTGCCATCAGAGAGTGTAGAACAACGTGCCCGTTATTACATAGTGAAAACGACCGATAAAGCACACGACAAACATATCTGCAATAAGGACAGTTCTAATTTGGCGACATGTCCATTCCTTGTAGCTCCCATGCCCAAACTAATTAGGCATATACGCATTGGTAATCTTCTATGCATTTATCTAAAACGTGGCACCGACATAGTGAGCTAGGGGATATAGTGATCCACGGAGCTTGCTTTCAGACATTTATATATGTAGAAATTTGCCACACCTAGCAAATAGATCATGGAGTCAAGAATATGGATTTCTATCCTTGAGTGATGCTTATAGTTATTTATTATGTTTGCATGTACCTTCGTTCTCTGTTGTGGACCACGGTCGTGCACTTGAGTCCTTAATGTGGACATAAATGTAGTTTTAGTAGTGCAAAGTAGTGGCTCACACCATAGTATCATATTCTTGTATCTGATGACATTTTTACATTCTATAGCCAAGCTTTGTTTCCTTTACTTGAATTGCGATGTGAAATTTAATAAGTGAATTACTCAATTTGTAGACATTTATCGTTTATTTTTTGGTTTACTTTAATTTGCATAACACAAATCCACAAATAGACAGTTGTTAGAAGATTGGTTCAACAGTTTCCCACCAAATCTTTTCTTTTTCTTTATTGATTGAGATCACACAGGACAACTCAGCTACAAAGAAATGAATGCACAGTCACCCCTGTCAACGCACATACCTAAAAACCCTAGCCTTATGAGCATCCTTGACGACTCAGCTAGCAAATCTAAAAATTGACGATGTCAACACTAACATCTTGCTGTTGATGGGAACATTGACTATTAGTGAAAGCATAACGCCATCAAATACTAGACAAATTTGCTCCCACGGAGAGTCGAGCCCAGGACCTGAGATGCTACAAAGGCTCTTGTAACTACTAGGCTAAGGCCCTTTTACGGAACTTTCTTCGGCGTGCGGCCAACTACTGTTCAGTCTTCTCTCATATAAAAGTTATAAAAACTAAAACAGGCCAATTTCCTGCTGATTTCATCCAAAAAAAATTGTACTACTTCCTGCTGCTGGTACTACAGACGCCTCAATACATATATTCTCTTTGGATTTAGTAACATGTGTACCTGAAACTGTCAATGGGCTCGTCCAGCTTATTAAAAAAAGCTGACTAAGTCTAAGCAAATTGAAGCATATAAATAGGACGTGGTAGAGCGCAGTATGCAGTCCCCAATGAGAAAATATGGAACGACGTCTGGCTGAGGCATTAGGGCATGTACAACCGACAAACGGAGGTGCGTCTCTAAGAACCTCGAAGTTATCATCTAGACAGTATAAAGTAGAGTTTTGTCTGTAAGCTGTTTAAATGCATTACAGGTAGCTACGATCACCTACAAATGTATTTGTGTATATCATTGTATGGATATTTGATAGAATATTATCAAGCATGAATAAGAGAAACATGATCACCTGTTCAGTTTCACATTAGCACTATGACCAATAATGTTAACACTAATTTGGCTAAAAAAATACAGTTCACAATCTGCTAGTGCATTGCACACATACAATTCAAATTCAGTTTCACATTAGCACAATGAGCAAAAATGTTAACATTGTTTTGGCCAGAAAAATCTAAATTTCAGAGCATTACATAACATTCAACAGATAGCAGCCACCACTTGCAAAGTTGACATATCTGTATCAATAAAACTAAGGTTCAGAGATTGCATGACACAAAGGTTCAACTGGGCCAAATGGAGCCCCCAAAAAGGAAAAAGTTAATTACCTTATAACTTCATGTTTTTTAATCCCTTACAATCTCATGTTTCACTATCTTACAATGTCCCTTTTCCCATCCAAACAGGTTAGAAAAAAGGAACAATTATAAGCACTATGATAGGAACTCAAACTCGACAACAGGGAACAGAGAAATTATAAAATGTTTCTTAAGCTTAGATCCTTCTGCAAGAAGGATTTGTTGCTCGTGGAAATACAACAATGCCCATATGGACCCCTAACAGGTTTTGTGTCATCGTGCATGATGTTGGTAGCCGGCGTCCTTTGCTCTCGAGCTCTGTCTCATATAACATTCTAATGAAGCCTGTTAGATTGATCTCCACGCGGTTGAGCCCAAAGGCCCAATGCCCTTGACCGCGCCCTGATCGGGGAGCCCAGCCCGATAATGGCTGGTGGGCCCCTATCATGCTACACATATAAAATGGGGTGGGGGCGTCTCGACACAACACACGAAGTTCGCCGCCGCCACTACCTCACGCCACAAACCCTAACCCAATCTTGAAGGTTGCGTAGTCGAGTGACAGGAATACCACCACCGTCGTTCACCATGTCAAGTCCGTACGCCGCCGCCATCGACAGGTAGTGCCGTTGGAGACCAGAAGGCACTATAGGAAATAGTGTATATGACGTGTGCCCGTGGCACACGGCACAAGCCCTCTAGAACACGACACAGTTTGTGTCGTGTGCCACTCACGGCAATCGCCACACGGCACTAAAGTTGACGGTACAAAAACTATGCCGTGTGTCATTTGGCGGGCACACGGCACAATTGTGAATCAGTGTGCCTTGTGCCGTGGGAGCACACGACACAGACGGTGGACGAGCCGTTAGCTTAACGGCCATTTCTGCCGTGTGTCATGGGAACCGGCACACGGCACAAAATAAAACTGTGCTGTGTGGCGTGGTTCCTGGCACACGGCACAAATTCACAGTGTGCCGTAAGCCAAAGCCAGGGCACACGGCACAAATTGGAATTGTGCCGTGTGCCAGGGCCAGGGCACACGGCACAGATGGCCATGATTCCCAGATTTAGGCCCTCGTGCCGTGTGCCATGGTCAAGGCACACGACACGGAGGCCAGAAACAGCCACAAATAATTGTTTTTAGCTGCCCCGGATCATCCAAAAAACAATTAAAAATCACAGAACTTCAAAATATCAATTTCATCACATGATAGCATCCACTACACATCATCCACAACATATGATCCACAACACATCATCCACAAACATATGATTCACAACACATCATTCACAAGATAGTATCACATGCATCACAAACATACAAGGTCAATGGTCCCAAGGCCGCCAAGCTGACGCAGCTCTATCCCATGGCGAGCATTAGTCTTGTTGGCCATCATTCGATGCCGCCGATTGATTCTACACAAGTGAATGCACAAGACAGGTGTTGATAAATGATTTCAACAAGTGAATACTATTAACACTATCTCGAATAAATGAAGGCAGGACAACGGAATGATATTACAACTAGTACAACTAGTAAATGAAGAAAAGAACAAAATACAAACTAACTCATTCGAACTCACCGGAGTAAAAGAAGGAATAGTAGGCGGTGCAAACAATGCAAACAAGTGTGCTGGAGGTGTTGTACCCATCTGCGACGCCATCCACCGCAACATCATCTGTTGGTTCTCCTCGGCCCTCCATCGATCCTCCTCGCGTAGGCGGTTCACTTCATCCACCTAGGCCTACAAAATGTCACCCAATTGTTACGACTCAAGAGAGACATGTGTAGGAAGTAATGAACGACGAACGACAGTCAGCTAACCTGGAGTGCTCGCAGCTGGGACTGTGTGCCACTGCTAGGAGGAGTGCATATAGCCGGGCTCGAGCTTGTGCTTCTTGCTCGAATCTGGGACAGAGTGGAAGTATTGACCGAGTCGACACAGCTGTTGCCGATGATGTACCGTCCATGTCTCTTTCCTCCTCCTTGCCTCATCGCCAACTCGCCGTCAATGTCCTCTCGTGCTTGGATCCCATTCCGGCCCATGTACCTCTCTTGCCATAGACGTGTACTCACCGATGCGGCTGTGGGCAGCATGATTGGTAGCCGGCGTCCTTTGCTCTCCAGCTCTGTCTCATATAACATTCTAATGAAGCATGTTAGATCGATCTCCATGCGGTTGGGCCCAAAGGCCCAATGCCCTTGACCGCGCCCTGATCGGGGGAGCCCAACCTGATAATGGCTGGTGCGCGCCCTTTGCTGGCGAGGGAAGAACACGGAGACGGCGGCAGCTCCTCCTCCTGCTCCTGCTCCTCCCGCAACGGCGGCTCCACCTCCTCCTCCTGCTTCCCCCGCGGCGGATCTGGCGGCGGCGGAACCGGAGGCGGCGGATCTAGCGGCGGCGGCTCCTCCACATCCGCGTGCCGCAGCACGGGCCACGTGACACGGTGGGACGGGAACGGCCCGCGGCGGCGGCACGAGAACGGCGCACGGACGGCAGTGTCTAGGGCGGGTCCCACTAGGGGCCTGTCTTATTTTGTTAATAGGTTAACGACGCTAGTCGCGGTCCCTAGACCGCAACTGGCACCTTATTAGGCTAATCCACCCCGGCGGGTAATCGCGGTCCTAGGGCCGCGACTAATTTTCCTTGTAAATAGTGACAGGATCTCAGTGGCATTTAACGTGTCCGCCACTGAGGTCCTTTTTAGCCCGCTGCCACAGAGTATAATTGTAGTAGTGCTAGCTTCCAATGATGCTAGCTGTACGTCCATATGTGAGTTCGTCATGAACACGTAGTGTTCATGTCAAGTCATATACTATCCAATAGCCCCTGGCCGCTGCGGCATCATCATCAGTCTGGTCGATCGTGGCCGGGACCTTTTGCCACTGCATATTTTTGGGGCTGATCGTCGTCTGCTCAGTCAATTCAATTGTGAGAGTACATAAGAGATGATAGAAATGGATTTCACCCCTAGGATTTCCAGGATTGAAAATTTTGAAGGACAACAACTCGTTCTGGGCTTCATTAGCCATACCCTGCGCCACGAATCTCATCTGCTAGTTATGGGCATTGTTTTCCAGGTGCCACTCATTCCCATAATAATGTTCATCACACTACCTGGCACAGAGCCAGCCTAATCACGAACTGTTCTTCTGCTAAAATCTCAGTACCTTGTCCTAGGCTACAGATTTGGCTCTCTGTGCTCCTCTGGATTCGACTCTACAAAAGACTGGCCAGGAGAGAAAAATTGTCTACTTAGAGATGAATATAAGGCAAGAGGTTTATGGATATATATGTGCGTATAAGTTAAAGTTGTGTCGGTGAGAGATTTACTATGCTACAGTAGCATCCTGCATGAAGTATATCTCACTGGTCACATTTGGCTTTATGAACTGTAGACTCCTCAATATAACGGCATGTGCTAAAAACCAGGTTATCATCGCGGGGTAGCGCACTGCCACAGGCTTACTTCTTTTCAGGTAGGATGCCAACAGCCATACGAACGACGTATTTCTTTGAAACTCATCACCTGGTACTTCGAGATGCCTACACAAGAGAAAGAAGCATATATTATTTGCGCATGGTAGGCATTTTGAATGAGTCGAATTACCCAATTTACTCAGAAATAGGAATGATTGCCATATTGAAGAGAAAATCCAGTAGCAATTAATCCGGTCCCGAGTCAATCAAAGGAACGGTTGGATGTTTATCATTGTTTGAATTTTAATCCAGAAGTATCGTCTAAGTGATGGCCATAACTTGTCAGAAAATTATAGGGCTGCTGATTGCTGAAAAGTGGAGGAGCCTAACGACCCACCTAGTAGTTTAGCATAACTGCTCACATTTCCCAGGCAAAGAATCAATACAACTATGGTATTAGGTTACTGTTGCACAAGCACAAGGAACTATGCAAAACTTTTGGCATTGCTGGATTATGCGATTTTAGTGTTCAACTACCAAACACATCACAAGATGACAAGCATAGAATTTAAGAGGAAAACTCACGAAATAATCGCCAAATCACTTGAGTAACGACTGTTTACAATTACACATCACAACAGCTTGGGATGAGAAGAGCAAAGGTAGACATGCAGTCCATGTTCTTTAGCAAAAACCATCGAACCGACAGGATGGAGAAGGAACTTCTGCAGCTCTCTACACTGGGCACCTTTATGCACTTGGACGAGTTTACCGCTGCATGCCCATGCTGCTGCACAATCTTCCATGCCAGGATCACCTGTGTCTTGCGCAGCCCCATCACATCCTCTGCTTCCATCCTGGTTGGGCTGCACAAATCGCATGGCCGTGCATTGGTGCAAGTGCAACCGGTCATGGATCAGACTTTCGTTTCTTCTCATCCTTTTGTGCTGAACACAGCCTTGATGTCCCCGTGTGCATTGCTCAGGGTGACCTGCTGTGATGCTGTATGTAAAACTGTCCACGATGTCGAGAAATAACCTAGCACTAGCCTGGTTTCTGTCACTGTGGTGAGCTCCTCCTCGAAAGATGCTTCTCCGACAAGTGGCTCCTCCTCCATTCCTGTTGTCTCCCATGCCCAAACTGATTAACAATGCGTGCATTTCTGATCTCTGTGTATCTATATGTTTTTGGACATGCATAGCTGAACTATGTGATCCAGTGATTCTGTATGATTCCTTGGAGGTAATTATATATGTAAGACACTCGCCATATGAAGACAACAACCAACCAAGGATGTGGATTACTGCCTTATAATTGAGGTGAGAGCTGTGTACATTTACATTTCATTTACCGAGGTTCGCCTTTGATTTTTTTATCTCATTGGTCCCTTCATTTTGCTTACGGTATACATAAATGAGGTTTCATATAAAGTAGCTGACTTTAGAGTGTACCTTCTATTAGAAGATGTATTTGGTGGCTACATCTATTGAAGGTGCTCAAAAGCATACGAGTCTATTGAGTTCGTTTTCTAATATCTAGTGACGTATATGTACCCCAGACAATATATGGCTTGTTTACTAAAATTCAAATAGTTGATTATAATATTTTCCGTGTTTCATTTAGTACATATATTAAGGAAAGTCGAGTTGAACTAGCTGTTGGAACGAAGATCATCCTAGAAGACTATGGAAAAATTCATTTTTGTAATACGCTCTATATATATGGACAGAGGGAGTAGCTAACAACAACCCATGTAGCCGCTGGTTATCAGCTTATCGCTATCCCCGTGATACCATAAGTTAGGTTTCCACGCAACATGGTTTAGGACTAAGTTACCGATTCCCAGGACCAGGCGGCTACCATTCATCTAGAAAGGAGTGTAACAGACTACTTTAATTTGGAGAAAACAGGCAGACCCAGTAGGAAAGAACTAATGTTGATTACGTTGGCGCAGAAACAATGCTACATAAAAACTGTTGATTGATGAATATTTGCAAAAGAATGAAAAACCCTAGAATTGCAGTGTATCAGTTAAGAAGAAGAGTGAATAGTACTACACAGATATAAGCAACTAAAATTCAGGTCTCCTTTCAACACCTTGAAAAAAAAAGTTTAAAACTGCTACATGTGACTTATTAATAAATAATTCCCCAACGGATAAAGTGGACAACAAAGTGCTAACAATTTCTAAAGAAACTGTTATTTTCCTAACGGACCTGAATGCATTGAAATATAAGAAAATCATGGGAGTTTTTGGAATAACCTCCCCTATTAAAAAGCTACCATTAGCGTGGCATAAGTAGGTTAATATTTGCGGTTTGCAACTGATATGCTTCATGCTTCACACCCACCATAGTAGTACTTCCTTCTTGGTTGTAGTGATCCGGAAAGTACTCACCTTTTATTTAGTGAAACATGTGCCTGTAACTAGCCTTACAGTCGTCCAGCACACACAAAGAGAAAAACAGGGATGTCACTGCCGTCCAATCTGTTTTGGATAATTGATAGGGTTTTCTAGATCATAAACATTTTGCATAAAAGCACACAGAGGTCTTTCCCACATGCAACAATACCACTTCCAGCCCACCCAGGGTGCCACGGTTGTAAAACCGCCTAGCAAAACCACCTTAGGGTGGTAAAGTGAATGGTTCTTCAAACTTGGAGGGAGTAGAACAAGCGAAATCATAGTTGAGGGGTTAAGTTGACTTAGGCAATAGTTCGAGGGAGTACACTGTACTTTATCCTATAAATTATGTGACAGAGTTGTCTCTACCACCGTAAGTACAAGTAAGTTCATTTTTGTCTTAACATGAAACAACTGACTGGAACTGTTTGACTTTTTTGTCCTCCTGCTTCCATGCATGCTTCAAGAATAAAGTAAACTTTATCCGAAAAATTATATGACCATTTTTTCTCTACCACCGTAAATACAAGTAAGTTCGTTTTTGTCTTAATTAGCATGAAACAAATGACCGGAAGTGTTGACATTTTTCACCTCCCGCTTCCATGCATGCTTCAACCACCTTTGAGAAGTATATTTCCTATATTCAAGTCAAACCATAAATTTCTATTCGCAGGTAATGTAAAATTGAAAATGAGATTTGATATTTCAAAATAATTTCTACTTTATTATTGAAAAGTTAAACAAACACACAAACATCTACCATGCATTTGTCATCTATAAATTGCTAGCCCTTGCGGGAGCACTGATTACTGGACTAGTAGTGTACTAAATTGCTGTGCGCTCCCATTAGCTAATAATACTATCAGGTTTTGCATATTCCTACTCATCCCCTCCATAGACACAAAGACTGAGTTTCTGATGTCTCCTATGTCCATCACTCAATTCATCTATGCTTTTGTTTTTTTTTCTTTACTTAGTAGAGCACTCCCTGCTTTGGATTTATTCTGCATGTAGTAATTAGTATTGCATTGCTGGTAACAACGACAATGCTGGTTATTTATCAATCGATGGTGCGGAACTGCAGATGAAGGCTAGAATAATGATGGTCCGCTGTCCTATTTCACATTTTGGACTCATATAATGATGAGGACATCATCATGCTAGATGCACTCAAGATAAAGTCTCCTCCAGGTTACAAGTTGCCTCCAACTCAGCTGTCGTGTCCGATTCAGATTCAGCAAACCTCTTCGGACGGTTTTGGTTATTTCTTCTTCATACGACATCGGAATGAGGCGTTTGCATAGGCATTGGAAAGTTGATGATGACGCATTCATTTTGGTTCTGGTCCTAGCTCCAGAACCATCGTGAATCATTCTGTGTGATCACGAAAAGATACTGCGTCACTTGTTTGGGCTGACTCGGCCTTGTATCCTGTCAGACATGAAGCCCATGTTGTGGGCGCCCCTCCTGGTTTGCCCCCAACTCTAGCACGTCCCTAGACTATAAAACTCAGTAGCCACCACCGTTTAGACTTGAGTTTTGTTTAGTTCGAGTTTTCCATCGAGAAACTACGATTGCATTATTGTAACAGTGACGACAAGTCCTCTGTTCTTGTTATCCTCGATTGTGGCAATTAGTCCTTTCTAACCGAGTGCTTGAACTCTTTTAATTTAGAGAGTCAATTCATATTTGCAATTTCAGATTGGTTGTTTATACCTTCTTGCTTGTGTTCTCTATTCACTTGTAGGAAAAGCCTTTTCGGCAAGGTCAATCAAGTTGTTTTTTTGTTGATAACCACTAGGAGCAGTCGTGTAGTGGTTGCAAGATCGAATCGTGTTGATTCGAAGCCGGATCGTCAATATCGAGTCTCCAGAATCGAATTTTTCCCTTCTACATCTCAGAGGATCGGCCTACATCATATCATATAATAAATGATATTTATACACACGCAGAAAAGAACTTTCCATATGTCAAGGTTGGTAGGCTGCTCATGTTGATCGCCTTTGTGATGTTCGCTAGAACAGTCCTTGACTGTAATATGAGGATGGAATGAACGAAACATACGTGCTCTCTATTACTCACAGAGCACACATTTTGCTAGCTTTTCATCCCAATAGTTGTGGTACACTGCTCTGCAAACCGCATCTTGAGGTCATCGAGAGCTTGTCGCAAGAGGCCAGGCATTCCAGTCGCCTCCGGCCGCTGGGGTGTCATCGGCTGTGTGGCCGAATACGCCCAACAACTTCTTCCACCACATGGTTTTGCTTTGAACCATACTCTGCTCCATCATTTGAACGTGAGACTTCTGACGTTTTAAAGAAGAAAAATGATAATGAAACACGAAAATTCAGGAGATGGATTTTTATGAAAAAATACCTTAAGTGTAATCATCACTCTAGTTACAACCTTCTGCACACATCAGAGATGATACGCAAGGGATTTGACGCCTGAGCTTGCGGCTGGTTCAAAGTCGCTAGGATGGCGACTTGTTCTGGGTTTCATCACCATACCCTTCACCATTAATGTGATCTGCTAGTTGTGGGTATTGTTTCCCGTGTGCCACTCATTCTCATACTAAACTTCCAGTAAAATCTCACTACTATCCCCTCGGCCTGAAATTTGACCTCTGTTTGTATGTGCCTCGACTCTGTGATAGACTGGCCAAGGGAGAAATTCCTTGTCTACTTATACAGATGTAAGGCAAGGGCGTATGGAATTATATACATGCATATGTTATAGTAAGACTTGTATTGGTCAGTGCGTGTGAGTTACTATTCCACAGTAGCGCCCTGCAGTAAGTATACCACACTGGTCATATTTTCCTTTATGAACTACAGACATAGAGTTTTGCTCAGTATAAAGCCAGTCGCTGTGAAATAGATTATCACCACGGGATTGTCTTGCACTGCAACAAGCATACTTCTTCCAGGTAGGAAAACCTATATTTCTACGAGTCAATCACTGTAAAAACACATATTTCCATGAATTCAATCAACTTACACTTGCAGCTACCTACACAAGGGAAACAAGCATATACTGTTTGCGCTTGGTAAACTTTTTAACGAATCGAGTCACACGATTTATTCAAAAATAGGGTGATTGCCATTGGGAAGAGAAAATTCAGTAATATTACTCCACTTTGGACCTCCCTTGTTTTACCACAAATAAGAAAAAGAGCATGATGGACCAAAAAATCTCCTGGGTCCTTACCACAATAAAGAGAGCCCAAAACGACAGATACCTCCTTTAGCCTGATCCGTCTGAGACTGAAGGCGTACCTAGTACGGCCACGTGGATTCAATTAGCCTTATCCGTCTGAAACTGAAGGCAGATAAAAACACAATATACACATTATAACTCTCTTATAATTGACTTGGATGGATCAGGTATAAAAGAAGGTACAAGATTTGAGGGGCACAACACCTCACTGGATAGTTATATGATAGTGAATGATGCAATATCTATACTATCAAAAACATACTTTATCACAGATAATTAGCTGAAAGCACCAATAGGTAGAATTTACTTCTGATTAAATTTGGATGGGGTAGAACCTCCATACTAAGCAGGTTATAGTAGAAACAAACTATTGCCTCTCAATCAGGTCTCTTCTTGGTGGTCCCAGAGGTCAACAACTGACAGTATGTATAATGTATGTCATCGAACAAGGGCAGGATCAATTGCTACCCCCGAACTTGGGAAATCGCTTGCAAGCCTCAAACGCTGCCCCTGCTGATGGTCCATGATAATCGCAGGAAAAATACACGAAATTCTCAGAGAAATCGTTTGACGAAATGTCTATGATTACAAATGCACATACATTACAGCAGGTGTTGAGGTCATCAGAGTATTAGCCGTAACATCGGAAAGCACTGGCTGATCGGTCGCAAAACAACAAATTATGTTCCTGCTTCACACTTATGAACACCTCATGTTTAACATTGCTCTACTGGAAACAGGAGAGAACTTAAACCTAGAAAGTTCTCGAGAAATACCATTCTCAAAAGCTTGCATTGCATCTTAGGAGACATCTTATGACAACCGCAGCAAGTAATTGCAGAAGGCACCTTCTTTACCAGAAATAACCTCTCATCCGGGCTTCGTCACTGCTGAAAACCTAGCCAGATGCCACTGCATCATGAGGCCAATTGGAAGAGCCCTTCCACCTCGCCCTGTACAGCAACTCGATGACTGGTAATAACATGCATAGGAACTCCTCATGGGATAGGTAGGTCAAGTCGCCTCCGGCTGTGGTGGCGCATTGGTGATGCTATAAGCATGTTGTGCTATTCATCTGACAATGTTTGAAAATGGATGTCTGCTGGCGCAGCAAAGCTATGATTTGCACAACTGGTCTGTTGGATGCCAAATTACAAAGGTGAAAGTCAGACAAATGAGTTGTTCAGATGGAAGGACAAGATTGAAATGCAGAAACCTGACAATATGAACACTGCATATGAGCATTTAGTAGTCTGTAATTATGAATAATGTCATATTGAACATACTGATCATCTCAGTGTTCGAGCTGACACAAGGTTTAGTTAGTCGAAAATAGAACTGTAAGAACATTTGGGTATGATTCTTTTCATGTCAAAAGTGATAAGTTTACTGAAGAGAACATTTTGTCTGCTCTTACTTGGAACATGATTGCACCGACGATGAGATAAACATTGTGTTATAATCTAGCATTCGCTTTTCCTCTCCTCTGTTAGTATGTATTAGGAAGAGTCAGAGTCAGACTGGTCGAAACAATAACGCGGAACAACGGTACAAGTGTTGGATAGAAAAGCAACATACCACATTTTATTTCCGAGAGTTTGCCAGCTCCATTTCTTTTGCTTTGATGTCGATCAGAAACTTTGGTTTGTTTTTGTTCTCTCGCGCTGCACAGCGTAGCCTCCTGGTCCACGTGCGCATTGCGGAGGGTGACCCTGCCTTTTTTTGGCAGTGTCCCTGCCATGGAAACACGAGCCAGTACGTTCCAACTGTGGCGTGCTCCTCCTTGATGGTTGTCGCTCAGAGTCGTATCTCCTCCTCCGTTCCTACTGTCTCCCATGCCCAACCTAATTAACCATATGTTCATTTCTGTTCACCGTTTATCTATCATTTTTCACCTGCATAACTGACCTAGGTGATTCAATGATTCTGTGTGACCGCTTGGACGCAATACTATATGTAAGACACTCGCCAAAGACAACAACCAGCCAAGGACATGGATTACTGCTTTGCACTAGAGGTACAGGGCTGTTTTAACATGTTCATCTACCCATGGGTAGTGCCATGTCTGTGTTTGGTGGTTGTATCTCATTTGTGCCGCCATTCTATTTCAGGTGTACATCAATGGGTGTGGTTGGTTCCTTGTATATATCGCCCGGCCAGGCCGAGCGGAGCCAAGTTCCGGTGATGCAGTTCGTGATGTTTGGTTGATTTCACAAGCTTAGCCTGGCTCCTTGGAGATCATGATTGGATGGCTGCACAAAAATGATATCTCACCATGTCCAGGTCGAATGGTGACTTCACCGTCACAACCCAGCAAATGCAAGGCATGGCACCCACCGTGAACATGGACATGGAGCTCTCCGAGAAGTTCCTGCTCGCGCATAAGCCTATGCCGGCAACGGCAGAGGTCGCATGTTCTAGCGTTCTAGGAGCTGGAGATGGCATCAAGGAGGATCCCAAACAGTAGAATCACACTGCGGTTGCTTGCCAGAGCAGCAGCCACCTCCTGCATGGCATGTCCCAGGACGCCTCCTTGGCCTTCTTGCTGCGCTGCTCCATGACAAATGCGATGTCCGAGCTCCCCTTGCTCAAGGTGGCACTACTACCTCTCCATAGATGCCTCCACCATCATGTAATCTACTGTTGTCGAAGAGACCATATTGCTACGGTGGAGGGGCATTGGATTGCTCAGC
This sequence comes from Chloris gayana, assembly GCA_031894775.1. Lineage (NCBI taxonomy): Eukaryota > Viridiplantae > Streptophyta > Magnoliopsida > Poales > Poaceae > Chloris > Chloris gayana. Next base: position 101,133 of record JAUNZO010000390.1, read on the forward strand.
TATGGGCTCGGACGACAAGTTGATGACGGGGGGCAAGCTCATCATCGCAGCGGCGGCGGAAACTGACCGGTGAAACGGTTAGGAGAGCGTAGAGGAAGGTGAGATGAACGGTAGTTGAGGTTAGAATGTACCTTCTGTTAGGATCGTTTTCTTAATATATTTTGTGCTATGTCAGTTGAGCTCATTTGCTACTAGCTGACGACCTCTAATGTTTTTCGTACCATACGTTTGAGTCGACCACGTAATATATATACTTAGATGCTTTTTTATTCAACTTTAAATCCTAGAAAAAGGCATGCAAATTCAGCTCCTGCTCCTGTTTCGAACACAGTGATTTTAGGGTGTGTTTGGTTGGGCTGTGATTGTGAAGAAAAGCCGCTGGCTCCTGATTCGAACATAGTGACTTTTTGGGTTGGACCGCAACCCTACAGCTGTTTGCATGCGTCTCGCGGCCGCCCCTTCTGCTGCAGTGTCAATGGCCGTACCACCAACCAGATCGTATGATGTGCCTATTTGTGTCCTTTGCTTCTTGGCGGCACTCTTGTGACTTCATTGTCTCCATCCACTTCTCGTCCTAGGCACAACGAAACGGTGATGAGAACTTCATCTTCCATGAGCAGCGTTCTTTTGGTTTTGTGGTGGCGATGTGCATTGCCACTGCATCATGCGATCGTTAAGCAACCTCCAGAACGCCTCCACACCAGCGTCATCTTCCCACAGCAGCCTCGACAACTGGTGCCATCATGCAAAGGAACTCATCATCATCACGGCAGGGGTGGTTCTGATAGCCTCTGGCCACTGCAGGATAGTCATCGGTGTGGTCGAACGAGCCTAGCAATTCTTCCCCTGACTAGGGCAGCTTCTAGCCTTGTCTCCACGTACTCGACAACGACTTCGTCAAATTGCCACCTTTTCGTCTGGTGTTGGACCATGTATGGTGGTGCGGAGGTCAAGCGGCCTCGAGGGTAATGCACACCAACAGCCGCTACTAGAAGGCAAGGTCGTCGACAAGAAGAGCGGCTTTCATTTTTTCTTTTATTTCGTCTCACCGGTCCGACATGAGTAATTGAGGAGTAGCAGGGACCTTTTCATCTTGGTTGGCGGGCTCCTTGGCTTCTCCCTTGCGGGAGCGCAGATTCCTGGACTGGTCTACCAAATTGTTGTGCGCTTCCGTTAGCTAATAATGCTATCATCCTGCCTATCACTACTTATCCTCTTTGTCGCAACGATAGGGTTTCTGATGCCTCCTATACCTATCTCTATATTCATGTACGCATGCACTTATTTTGTTTTACTCAGTCGAGCACTGGCTGCTTTGATTTTATTCTGTGTAGTAGTTACCTTTGCCTTGCTGGTAACAACGTCAATGTTGGTTTTATGTACCGATGGTGTGGATGAAGGACAAAATGATAAACTGTATTTCGCCTTTCCGACTGATATAACATATAAGTGATATTTATGCACACGCATCAAAGCACTTTGCATATGTCAAGGTTGGTAGCCTGTTAATGTTGATCGCCTTTGTGATATTCACCAGAGCAGTTCTCGACCGTAATAGGCTATGTTATCCTGTTTCTCACAAACGTACATGAAACATATCTATTTAATAATAATAAAAGGAGATTAACCTTCCACCACAATGCTTAGAAAAAAGAGAAATACGCTAGAAATTCTGAGAGAAAAAAAAAACATCTAAACGTTAATCTACACTTATTAGATCTAAGAATAAAAGCTGATCCTTAAAATTCGTTTGAGAAAATAATAATATCTAGGTCACGTAAGCCAAAGGCACCTTCCATCGGCCTCGTCAACATTGGCCGCCGTCGTCTCTATATATCTCCCGTATGGGATCGCAGGGACGTACACGGACCTGCACCGGCTTCTCCTCTCCTCCATCCTCCGTCAAAATTCAAGAGCTCAACAGGAACAACAATGCATGTACAGGTGGCTGCTTCAAATATGGATCCGAACATCGACTCATAATCCTGGTCTCCTCGACCCCTAGCGTATGGAAAGAGAAGAGAGGACGAGTTGTTTTATTTCACAAGGATTGAACCCACCGTGGCCGTCAGCGATTTGCACACACGTAAACTAGCTAGATATCTAAGAATCCACCTCGTATCCTTTCTTTCACACGGATTTGTTTTTTAGTTTCTACTGTCTTACCACATCCATCCCGATACCCAACCCTCACTACCGGAAAACCAATTATTGCCGTGTGTCGACGATTTTGCCGTGTGCCAGAAGTCGGGCACACGGCGAAAAGGTCTTTGCCGTGTGTCAGGCGCTTCCGCACACGGCAACAACATAGCACACGGCAATCGATCTCAACAAATCACAAAGCTTCCATTATATACGAGGGTCATGCATTAGTTCTGAAGCCAAAACGTTTTTACAGATAACTGCAATAGACAATGGAAGTGTGACACAATAAAAACAACCACACAATAATGTGATCTTCTATTTCGTTTCTAGCAGCTAGTATTCTTTTGATTTACTCCTCAGAATCTACTGTACTTTAACTTGTTTACCTAACTGTATCTGTAGATCGATTCATATCAAGCTTATGTAATTGCAGAATTGAGCCATTTATAATGCTTAGCTATTGAACATTTTATATATATGAACATATTTTGGACACTACATTGCCTAAATATATTTCACACAAAAGAATAAATGCAATAATGTTATTGTTTTTGAATCTGCACAGCATATTGCCCAACCTGCTCTCTATGTTTCACTATTTCTTCTCGCTACAAAAAAGAGGACCGCTATAGGTCCAACCCAATTGTCCTACTCATGTACAACTCAAGCTATTATAGAAACTATATGTCATCATTTGGAAATTTAAAACACTTGATTACCATATATTCATTCAGTTGGAACAGAGTTGGACATTCGAGTTGGCTCTACAGCAATTCCCATAAAAAAATGAGAACATTAAAAACACAAGTGTTTACAATAGTTGATAAATGTCTTTATTGTTAAACTTATGTTAACTTACTGGGTAAACTTATGTTAACTTAGTGGACCTAGGAAGAAAATTACCAAACTATCCAATTCAAATATTTTTCCCTTAAATAAAAAGAGATCTGGAAACATTTATTTGAAAATTATAGAATATATGGTTATAATTAATGAACAATGGCATCCAAGATGGATTTATGTATTGCATAAGACATATATCAATGGCACCAAAGAGCTTTTATGTATAGAGAAGTTTTATAATTATCATAGGGCAAACCATTAGTCACAATGTTGTAAAAGTACCTTACATATTTTCTTAGTCAACAAGGTGGGCTAAAAGTTCATTTTTATCATTATTCTTTTCTGTTTTGGTAAAACATATTACTAAAATGTCGTTATTAAACTAATATTATTAGGCTAGACATGAATTCGTTAAGGTTTCAAAATATTATGTAGCACATTTCTACTTTATTCATTTTATAATCAATATAATTGAACCACAGAGTACAAGCATTGATCAAGTACAATGAGTCAATGAGAAGGATGGCCTTGGGATACATTACTATATTATACTAGTTCATAACCCGCGCGTTGCAGTGGGGCTAAAAGATACTATTAACTTTAAAATTATAATATTGAAATAATTGTGTTAATCGCTAACATTTATTCTTTATCTAATGGTTGAAATTAATTATGATGACGTGGCGCAACGTGGATTGAGAGAAATAGTTAGTGGGTTGCATCTTTTATATATAAGTAGATTAGATTAGATAGCCTTTTTGCAACCATATTGGAAATATTGTGAAGAGTAACTCCTGAATTCTGGAAGTCTTGGTGTACAGTAAAGGATTAAGGTTTCCTTGACGATCAAGGAATGAGACAGAGGGGAGGAGAAATTTCAAGCCGGGGTAGACAAGGGAAAAGTATATTTTCAGTGGCAAAGAATGAATTGTGAGTGTTCTTTAGGACTCACAAGAAAGTGATTTTAAATTATTATAGTAATTTTTAGTGTCGAGCCTGCGTAACTGCGTGGGCCATTCTATCTAGTTTCATTGAGAGAAAATAATCGCACACACCATCATCTTCCGCTAATGCAAGCCTATTGACAAAACAAACAAACACTAATATTCACAGAAACAAATAGAGAGCAATCCAGACCGAATGCACATTTTGCTGCGGCCGGCCGGAGGAGCTTCTCATCTTCCATGAGCGCTAATTATATCGGTTGTGGTGCGCTGCTCTGCGAACCCCATCTTGAGATCTGCGTTGTCATTCACACAGTTGCGCATGGACCAAACTACCAGTGCCACCGTGCACCTGAACTTGTCACAGGAGAGGCAGCTCTGAGGCAGCTCTGATCGCCTCTGGCAGCTGGGGCGATGTCGTCAATGCGTGGTCGAGACACCCAGCAACTTCTTCCACCACAGGATTTTGCTCCAAGACATACTCTGCTCGGTCATTTCAATGTGAGACTTGTGATGTTCTAAACTAGAAAAATGGGAACGAAATACCTTATGCTCATCGTCACTCAAGTACAGGCCTTCTCAGCGCATCAGAGATGATAAAGAAGAAACCCCTGAGTTTGCCCTTGGATCAAAGTCTGTGGGACAGCAACTCTTTATGGGTTTCATCAGCCATGCCCTGCGCCATGAATGTGATCTGCTAGTTATGGGTATTGTTTCCCATGTGCCACTCAATCCCATACTACTTCTTTCGCGATTAATTAGGATCAACACTGTACCTAGCACAACAAGGCAGTTTGTTCTTTTGGTAAAATCTCAATACTATCTCCTCGGCTACAAATGTGACCACTGTTTGCCTGTGCCTCGACTCTATGATAGACTGACCAAGAGAGATATTCTTTGTCTACTTATAGATATAAGGCAAGGGCGTGTGTATATTATATTATATAGCTGGCTATAGAATGACCAATTCTATAGCCAGACCAAAATAAGGACGCCCGACCGAGCCAGACGGCCGACCTCCCCCACCATCGTTGCGGTCGATCCATCATGCGCACCCGACCTGGCTCGGGTTGACGGACGCGCCCGGCCAACCGCACTTTTTTTATTCGTGCTTTGTTGATCCTCCAACGAGGAAAAAAACTTTCGATCCCAATCCATCCAATCGATTGTAGTTTTCCTCGCTGGTGACGACATCCTCAGTTTTGCCTGCTTCAAGTATGTGCCGCCGGAGACTACCGAGCCCCGTGAGTCACTACATCGCTGTAGCTGGACAGAGATCGAGCACTGCATTGGTTCCAATGACGGTTTTTGTTTGGTCGAACGGGATGGATCCATGGCGCCAGGTGTTCCTCGACAAATCGACAGCAGTTGCAAGACTCGTGGAGGGGGATGGAACTATCGCAACTGGATCCCAAGGTTTTGTTCGATACCGTTGTTCATTTGTTCTCCAATTCCTTATTTGATTGGTTTTGCATTACTTTAGGTTAGGTGTCTAATTCCCGATTCTCCTCCACCTTGGATGATTCATAGTTTTGTCATGCCCCTCTGTGCCCTTTCATTTGATTCCTGATCTGCGCTTGGCAAGCCTTAGCTTAGCTACTAGTTGATTGAGATTGAAGTTCGTTTATGGATGTGCTGTGCAATCAAACTATGATGCAGCATTCTGTAGCCAGGCCCAATGTTGCCATCAACCGAGCCAGGCTGACTTCCCCACGCGGCGACGCACCTGATCCCACCCCGCGCATCCTCCGCGGTCGGCCCTCATCTTGTTCGGCTTCCACAACCGCAATGCCCGACACCATCCCCATGATTTACTAAACCTGGCGGTGCTTCCCACACCCATCCATCTGTCATTCGCCTCTCGCTGCACTGGAAGAATAAGCCTCACTGTGTTCCCGTTGGTGAAGCCTCCTCCACTCGCCTGATTGCCTTTTACCTACCTCTCAATTTTTGGTTTGCTCCACATCTGTGCTTCTCCCAACGTGGATTGGGTTTTTTTTTTTGCAGTTGCTAAGACGTCGCGGCGAGCGGCGCCCTTCATGAATCGACAGTGACTACTCATTTGCGTCCCACACACCTATAAACAACTGCGTATGTGCTCTCAAGTTGATTCCTCAAATCGTTTTTACGCTTTCCCTACTATTTGTTTAATCGGAGGTTGTTGCTACAAAATATGATCCCTAAATTATCTTTAATTAGATAAGTAAATGCAGCCAAGCCCTGCACTCACGTACGAGTAGCAGGTGCGTTTGAGCTCTCCGCAGATCAATTTCAGTTTTGCTTAGTTAGGTGATTATTTAGATATCTGTGCTCCACAATTTCCTCCCCATTTTTTTTTAATTTTAGTATTTAAATGCTTCAGATACATGTGCTCTAATTTATGTTCCCACATCTGAAAGGCATCATCTTTTCTAGGTATTGATTTATGCATCATCTGTTACCAATCCCTGGATCAGTAGTTGGAACGCACAAACAGATAGTCTCAAATCCATATGGTACTAGAATACGAGAAAATACGGAGAACTTACCAAACAAGGCTAAGTAGCAATCCAGAGTGCACAGCGGAAAGGGCAATAGTTGATCACTTCAATCATCCACAGACAACTTGAGCATACGATGAAACTTAACCGTCTCTATCTCTCCTGGAGTTTTATTCACTTAAAACCATAATGAACAAACCGTGAGTACATAAGGTACTCTGCAAGATCCAACACTACTCAAAGGGTATAATTATGCATGGAGGTTGTAGCAAGGATATAGGCAAGGGTTTGATATTTGCACTGGCAGCTAAGCAATGCGGGGCTCACTAAGAATAGATATCAAGGAAAGAGGGACATGTCAATATTTTAGTTGGAAGGCCCTAGGGAGAGTATAAATCCCTTCTCGCCAGTTCCTAAAGTTTTAACAGGGATGGATCTTCAATATCCACACCAAACACCTTTCAAAAACTCACGAGCGCAAGGCTGCCCACTTACACACACCAAGCATTTCATATTTGTGGCTAATCAACGAGAGCTCAAGATTTGGCATGTCAATATACCGTGACAACGGACATCCGGATAGTTTTATACACTCTACGAGAGGTTGGTACACTTTACCCACAAGTTATGCACTCTTTGAAGTAAGCACATAACGTTGTCACCGCAACTAGGCACGCTCATAAGTCCACCGCGAATGCCCAGGGATCCGACGCGTATGACACAAGCATACCGTCCACCATATATGTGCCAAGTACTTGGACTTCACCAAATAAACAATCTTTGGACCTCCGTCATCTACTACACCTGGTGGAACTTCTTGCTGCGTAACCCAAAGTTTGGTGCTTAGTCGTACCCATAACAGGTTACTGTGGTTGTACTCTAAATCACCAATTTGGGGTCCGAAGAACCGATCCTTATATGGCAGGGCAAACACTCATCCATCACAAATGGACAACACCTAATCATCAAGTACTCTACACTAGTCTTGGGAGTTTCGCCTACGGCCAGTAATTTCCCACCTAACTTCACCTTAACACAGTTGCTCTATTCACCCACCCATAAACACACACCACCAAACACATTTTAACACGGTTTCACAAAACAGATATATGGTATAGTGTGGCGATGAGTATCATCGCTAAGTTCCTAAGCGCTTCTAAGCATAGCTATATTCTGTACATTAGGCATCTAATGTCGGTATAAGTGGAGTTTATGAGGTGTCGGGGTAAGGCAATCAAGGCGGGGTTGTGGTAACCACAACGGAATTACCAACAAGCAATTAGGTATATTTCATGCAAAGCAATCAATGTCACTCAAGAGAGCATCCAATATAAAATCGGCTCTAAGTTGGTTCTATACTACTTTTCATAGGGTAAATATGATCAAGGGATAGTTAGAGCTTGCACAGCAACGCTATATCCTTAGTAGTCATGCTTCACGTCGTTAGTCGGCTTGGCGTCGAAATCTGTCTTGAGGCCGGTGCCGTCGGGCGTCATCTCCGACTTGGGCTCCTTGGGATTCTCCGCCTCTATAATATGTGAAGCTAATGTGAAAAGAAAAAAATAATTAAGAAAACAATCAAGCTCCAATTAAAACTCCATTTAGATCAGAAGGTTTATTGTATACCAATGGTTGGCGAGAGGTAGATCCGAGTTTAGGGGCGAGAATCCGGATTATGGGAGTTTGGTTTGGATACGTCGGAACTCGGGAGTTTAACGGCAGAAGGATCGGTGGAAAGGGAGTTTGGACGATGGAGATAGGAGATTAAGGGGGCAGGGGGAAAATATTATGATGTGATGAGATTATGGTGGTTGGCAAAGGATTCTACGCGGCGGGACAATCGCGTGAGCGCAAGAATCGCTCGAAATGGAGCTCCGGATCAAAAGTTATGAAGTATGGAAGTTCTAGAGACCTTTTTGTAGATACTTTTAAGGTCACGGGGACCTATTTGAAAATTCATAAAAGGACTTGAAATGTAATTTTCAAAAAAAGTTGGGGGTCTTTTAGTAAATTTCCAAGGACATAAACATAATACTCGGTCAAGATTGAGGGCTTAAATGCAAAAACGCATTGACTTGAATTTTTTCTAGGAATTTAGGAATTATTTTCATATAGAAAAAGCTGTGGACCGTGTCTATGGGCGTGCCTCATAGGATTAAGAAGACCAAGTGATCCTCGGTCGCTGGATGCTGGATTGGATGGCTCGGATTAGATTGGGGTGAAGGGGTACGGCAGGGATTAATCTCGACCGTTGCTGGCTCGATGGGCGGTCGAGAGGGGTTGGGGAAGATTCACGGCTGCGAGCGGCTGCAGGAGCGAGGGCAGCGCGGCGGGTGCTTGCCGGAAAGCTCGCCGGCGGTCACCACGATGGCCGTTAACGAAAGGGGAAGGGGGCGTCGGGGATCTGCAGCGCAGCGCACAACCGGGAGGGGTGATGCTGGTGCGCAACGGACTGAGGCTTAGATGAACAACATGGCCGGAGGGGGAGCATCGCTGCCGGTGCGGAGGCGCGTGCGCGTGGAAAGCAAGGCACTCGCGGGGCTGGGCGGGTGTGCTTGCGGCTTGCTAGTGCACGCGGCGGCTGAGGCCAGCAAGGCGAAGAGGTGGTGGAAGCTAGTGACGCGGGGAGGCAGTGTGGAAGGGGGAGAGGGTGGCGATTCTTGCGTGGGAGTGGGGAGAGGGGGACCGGGTACGGGCGGCACCGGTGGGTGACACGCGGCCGACGAGATAAGATCGATGAGGTGTCGTTTTGCTGGGGGTGGCGTCGGGGTGCGGGCGACGTTGGCAGCGAGCGTGTGGTGCGCGGGGCAGCCGGTGATAGCGGGGAGGGGCCCGGCCGGCGGGGCACGGGGCAGCCGACGCACTGCGGCGCGACCGGGTTGAACGGGGAAGACGACGGAGTCGGGGGGGGGGTCGTGGGCTGGGCCGGAGAGGGGAAAGGGGAAAGGGGAGGCCCGGGAGGAAAATTTCCCTTTTCCTTTTCTCGGTATTTTACTTTTGAATTTGGTTTTCAAATTTGAGTATCTTTTGGGAGTTTTAAACATGGAGTGACACACAGCAAATTCGGGTTAAATTTACAAACACTCCTCATGATTTATTTTATAATTTCAAAAAAAATCATTTGTGCTCTAGTTTAATCACTTAATGGTTTTTTTGAAAATTTGTGAATTGCAAAGATGAATCCTAAAAAAATTTAACACAAATTCTGAATTTCATTTAAGTTCTGAATTTTCAGGGTGTTACAATTTTACTTATTTTTAATGTGCAGAATGCAAAGTTCCGCATCAATTGACATCTCAGCGTGTGAATGGATAAATAGATATTTCTGGAGGTCTCTTGTTTATGTCATTCAATCAAAATATTAAAATGGCTTCGTTTTCTAAGGATTACTAGCCTTCTTAATTGACTGATTTCACAACCCTTTTTCTTCATAATGTTGCCAGACTAAAAGGCCTCATTAATGCAACAAAGGTTGAAATCGATAACTGTAAAAACCAGTGAAGATGCATCTTGCTGGAATCTCTGTTGCAACAGACTGAGGTGTACATGGTCAATCTCAAGCCCCGCCAATTCGAGTTCCCATATCAACAACAGACATTACATCCCAACAAGCCAGTCGGTCGGCTGCCAAAAGGTTTGTTTTTGTTCTACCAATCTGTCTAAATTTGCTTAGCTCTGCCCAGGTCATGTCGTTAAAAGATCAGATTATTTAGTAAACTTCTCATTAATCATTGAGTATTATTGTTGTGGATGAGTACAAAGTTACGCAATGTTTAACTACAGAAATCATTCACCTTCAAAAAAAACTACAGAAATCATTGATCATATTTTACCATCTTATTGTTTATGATGATATGGCTAATTGCTCATGCATCTCTATGCAAATTGTAATCCTTTTCTCGGTAGTTTTTTCATTACTCATCAAGCCTACATTTTTTTCTTGCTTAGCTCTGTCCAGGTCATGTTGTCAAAAGATCAGATCATTCTGTAAAATTCTCATTAGAATGAATTAAAATATAAGATTATTCTGGGCCAAAACCAACTCAGATACCTTCATATTTTGTTAGGAGATGTACCTTTACTGCAGCTCTGGCTTCAATGTAACATATAAGACAATATACATCTATCAGCATTATCTAAATTATATACATCTACCACAAAGCTGGTCGTCTAGGTTTCGTCAAAAGCTGCATGTAGTTAAAGTTTTGAACTGACAGTACATATAAGAAATATGTATCTGCCAAAATGTTAGCCATGAGCTATATGATACTAGTGCCTAATGTGTTCTCAAATTTTATAAGCATGGTTATAAATGCACTTGCATTTTCTATACTGCTTTATAAACCTCATGGAAAAGATCACAGTACAATAAAATTGTTACCATTTATATACTGCCTGATACAGCCTATTTCTGATTTATTTCACTGTGTGTATTTATTAATTTGTTCATCCTACACTTATGTGCAGCTTGATTTGCCATTTAAATCGTTACATGGTCTGTAAATCGCATGATATATGACCCTCCTATATACTGCAATGCATCAGTGTTTATAATGTGTGTTCATGAGTTATGGAATAGTCAAGTTGTATTGTAAATCATGTGTCATCTTTTACTATCTATTCAAGTGGACATCTAAACCATTGCTATCTTATTATTGTTGTTTCTGCAGTGAAAATCATTGAGGTTTTCGGATGGTGATGATGTGTTGCTTTCGGACGTGAATGAAATAAGCTTTTGAGATGCCCATTGGACAAGTAAATTATACCTCATCTTCAGTAGTTGTAGCAATTACAGACTCATGCCATCCTTATATGCACTTGCACTCCCTTCCATACATGCAAGAGATTTTTAGGGGTGCAGTGGTACGTACTGGGTGCTTTATATGTCCAAGAGATGGTGTGTGTTTTCAATGTGCAGAAATGCCAATGTGTCATGTGTGTGTACATTTTGTAGGCATATTTGCAGGTGCAGTTATTGGCATATTTGCTGCACGTGCTTTCAGAGTCATTTTGTCTATGATTAGCTTGTACCGGGCATCGAGTTGCAGCTGAACTAAGAAGCTAACAGATTGCCTTGAGCAACACAAACTCGAGCATGGAACGATATTTCTAATTTTTTAATCAGTTGTTATAGTTTGGCTCATCTGCCTGGAGAGATATGCATCTCAGTTGTTGACGGAAGCAACTAGTTTGACATAGTCCATCTGTATAATTTTCTTTAAAGTCTCATGTATTGTCAATTCTAATATTCTCTTCCTCACGAAAAAAATTCTAATATTCTCAAAATTATAACTTTTTCTCTTGAAGTATCTGGAGCAAGATTTATCCTATACTAATGGTTATTGGATTTGTGAGGAGAGCATAGCTTAACCATGCGAGCATTTTAAGAAAAACTTATATATGCGAGCTGTACAGACTTTGTTTGCGATGTGCTGTCCCGACATTAAGAAAATATGTTCACTTTTTACTGAACCAGCACGTTTAACTATGGCCGTTGAAATATTTCAAAACGATGCGTGCATTTATTTAAGAAAAAAAGGCCTAGCAAAAACGACGTGGGGGCGTGGGAAAAACTTGTGGCTCACATGCAACTCCGAATCTCGGATACCATCGCTCCGTGGGACCAGGCCGGTGGGGGAGAAGCGTGCTCTGGTTTGGATGGTCCGCAACGTGGTGCGCGCGAGCGACCTGGCTACAGAATTCTTATTCTGTAGCTAGCCACATATTAGCCTTACTAAATATATATTATATAACTGGCTATAGAACGAAAATTCTGTATTCGGACCCAAAAGAGCCATCAGACATTCCGTTCACCCAATTTAGACCCGTGCGGCGCGTGCCCCTGGCTCATCAAAATCTGTCCGGTCCGACTCATCCGCAGCGCACCCTCCCTGTCCGGCCCGTACTGAACAATCACAGCGCATGTCTGGATCCTACGCCGGAGCGAGCCGAGCGGCGCTCCGCTACCAATTACCACCCATGTCTCTCCGCCGTGTTCACGTGTACTGGCAACCTCCACAGGCGGTGTGCCGGAGAAGGTCTTAATCCTACCTCTTTCACTCTTCTAGTCGCTCCTGCTCCCACTCGCCGGGCCGTTTGCATCAGTCATTTCCGGAATGCCAGGGAGGACAATGCCTCACCCTGTTCCCATCGGTCTCGAGCTAGATCTCCCGTTGCGCCACTGGTGAAGATTCAACCTCTTTCATTCTAGTATTCTACGATCTGCTCCATTGTCGTCAGGATGCATGAGTCTCGATCGCATATGCACCGGTTGATGGCCTCTGGTCAAATTTCAGGTATGATTCAAACAAAACCTACCGCATTTGTTTGATTTTGCTAGTAATGTATTCATTTATGATCCCACTTTATTTCGTTGCGAGCAGATCTGAGAGTAGGGCTTGATCTGATTTTGTTTTTGTGGAAATTGAATCGTTGACATTTAGGAATATATAGCAGGGACGTTCTCTTCAACATGGAGGCTTCCAGCGCATGCTAAGCCGCCATCTTGATGGTCGCTGCCTTCGACCATTCCTCATGGTCAACCTGTCTAAATTTGTTCAAATGCTCGGTTCAGATTGATGATTATAGTACATTTTGCCTGTCGGGACGGCTGGCTGCAACGCCAATAAGGTCAACATGTTCTTTCCGGGAGTTGCAGAGCCTATCTTGCTTGAGTTCCCTTAGTCCCGTCTACCTCATTTGTCCCCTTTTGGCTGCTGCTGCAATGATATGTGTTTCCATTTAAAGCTATCATATGATGTTAGTAACTTAATACATACTTAGCATCACTGCCCCAGGGAAAACAATATTTCAATCTGCAATCTTACAAATTATAATATTAAAAGTTTTCAAGATAATGAGCTTACAATATGCCACAAAAATTGTAATGGAAATAATTTGCATTTTGTGACAAAAAATATTGATAATTATGCCACATTTGCCAAGTTCTATCTGAACTCTAGTACTTAATCACAATTGCAGTTGCTCAATAGATAGACCAATTGTTATTGTTAGCAGTGGGACAAGCGACCCATGACACAGAGTTGCGCTTCGACCATTTGATTTTTATTTTTATATGATGGATTGACCGTCATTCTCACCTGATGGTTCCAGATTGTGCCTTTCTTGACTGGGATGCAATTTTCACCTGCTTGTATATTAGTAATAGAAGAATCCTTGCAGTTTTATGTCAAGCTCAATATTATGGTTTTGATTATTTTCTCTCTATATCCAGATCTGGAGAAGAGATACCAAAGTCCTTGCATGAATGTGATGTTGATCAGATGAAGGTAACCTTTTGTGTGTGTTCTTTTTCCAAGAATAGATTCATGTTTTCTGAAAAATGAGATAATGGGGCCTTCAGAAAATAAATCGCTTTATTATGATTGTTTACTGTTACTGTATGATTACTGGAGGTGATGTTATGGATGCACAGCCATAAACAGCATGGATACTTCAATATATATATTCCATCCTGCAATCGTGTTTGCCACATATGTATTTTAGAAAGTTTAAATCTATTTGACTTACTGCTGGTTGTTAATTGATTACTACTCCCTTACTAAATTGTTGTCGCCGTTGACTTTTTTGTTATGTTTGACCATTTTTCTTATTCAAAAAAAAGTTTAAGAAATATCATATATATTGTTGGAATATGTTTTATCACTAAAGAAACTTCAAATATAGAATATAACTTTTTGTATTTGAAGAAATTTTTTAAATAAGACAAATGGTCAAACGTCACAAAAAAGTCAATGACGACAACAATTTAGTTAAGGAGGGATTATTTCTTTGCCGCCATTCCGGCTATTGTTTCATTGTAATATTTGAGGCCTCGTTAGATATATATGATTCATACTGAACCTGATCCCCTTTATTACTTTAGAGAGGCATGTGTGTCCTGCCGTTGAGGTAACCCCTGTCATGCTTCTGGTATGATCCAATTAGAACAATATTAGTGACAATTTTAGTGTTACAACAATCTCTGTACTGCGATTGTTTCTTGTTCATGCTGTTACTGTGCATTAATTGTGATCCAATTAAATATTTCTAGTTTCTCTCATTTTTTATGTCAGAAGACGGTACCACCACCTGTGTATGTGATGGTTTCTAAATTGTTTTCCTTTCAAATGCTGAGTACAAGACAATTCTTTTTCAGTGTGCAATGTTTCTTAAGTCCGGCAGGCATGATATTTATTTTCCTTGGAAAAGAACTATCTAGCATTTCAAATGCTGAATGCAAGACACTTCTTCCTCGGCATTCAATGTTTCTTCACTCCCACATGCATTTTTTTTATTTTTCTTGGAAAATAGATGTCCAATATTAAACTTGTTATAATTTGTCATAATGATGTGTACACATCAAAAAATATAATTTATATGCTTTGCAAGGCCAAGAAGAACGTGCTTGGAAAGCAATTTGATTATGTCACTGTCTTTAACTTTTTTTCATTTCATTTGTGATTTATAGTTCTATATTGTTGTTCGGTGTAGCGATGACATGTAATAATAGAAGTATTGCATCTGTAATCCCATCCGAGTGTATCCTATCCTCCTGCGTAAATTATCTGGATTGCATTTAAGTCTTGATTAAAAGTGAGCCATATAGTAAAAGTGAACTATTCTACTTTAATATGAGGGTTACAGACCATAGTGTCATTTGGAATAGTATTAACTATAAATGTTTTTTTAACTTGCACCCTTCATCCGAATGGCCAAACATATATTTCTTTACATGCTTAATAAACATGAGTTTGGTAAAAAAATTCGTAGGTATTTCTTCTGGCGTGTCAAACCTGTTTCAGACATCTATAAAAGGTCCACATTATTGACTTTATCTTTTGTCGTACTGGTTTTAGGTACGATGACAACTGGGCTAATATTGGGCAAAGATCAGCAAGATTATTTGGGGATAGCTGTCAGACATTTAATATCCACACCTATTTGATTATTGGACAGTCAGCTGCTGGTGCATATAGATATACCAGTATTGAGCCCCAGACACTAAAAGATCTGTTGCACGATTGGAGAAGTTGTTTTACATGCTAATACTGACCTGGGATCTGGTGAGGATAAACTTTAGTCTTGATAGTTATAGGGTTAGAAGAAAATGATATGTACAGGTTTGCATGCTTTTGTAACTAGCATGCTGTGCTTGTTGTAACTAGGAAAAAAATATGGTTTCAGTTTTCAGTTCAGTTCGGAACTTGTGATCCAGTTGTTGAAATGTATCTTCTGAATGAATCTTATGTCAGCTACAAAATTGTACAACTTAACTCTGAATATGTGGAATTATGGATTTCTGATGTTTCAATGGTTATATTTAATCATGTAAAGTCATGATTTTGTGAACTGTGGATTATTGTTGTGCAATGTTTTTTCAGTGACTTTTGAAACACTTGTAAACGAAGCAGGGGCCGGGTACTTGTATCTGTTATATAAGAGTGACTGATATGGGCATTCGATCGCTTGAACTCCTGGTGGAACAAACGACGTCAAACTGTGTGAAATAAAACTGTAGCAAACTTTCCAAATAAGTAATACGAGACGAAAAAAATAGAAATATGATAGAAATAATTTGAGTAGTTTTCAAGATAACAATCATATTGGATTCCAATATCCAGATTAAAATTAGAAAAGTATATGAAACAATTTTAAATATTTACAATTTTCACATATTTTTATCATAATCTTAACTTGATTTTTTCAATTAAATATCAAGATAAGTCATGCAAATGCGTGGATATGTTTCGTAGTTAGTATATATAAGATAGATGCCACTGTGTCATGAGACCATCAAGCAACTGGAAGAGCCCCTCCACCTCTCCCTCTGCAGAAACTCAGCGACCGGTGCCGTTATATGCGCAGGAACTCCTCATGGGATGGGCAGATCGGGTCGACTATAACTGTGGCAGCTTGTCAGTGACGCCGTAAGCATGTTGTGCCATTCATGGGACAATGTTCGAACAATGTCCCTTCTATGTAGATACTGAGAACTCATGCAAGCTGGCACGATGTCCACAAAACAGCCACTTGAACATTTCTAATATGGTAACATGTCCAGTCCTGATGCCTGCCATGCCCAAACTGATCGATTAGCCATATATTGATTTCTAATCTCACATGCACGTATCTCAATTTTTTCACCGATGTAGATAAGTCTAAGAGATGCAATGATTCTGTGAGTTTGCTACGAGGTGTGCCTATATGTAGACATTCGCTATACCAAGCCAACCTACCATGGACATGAAAAATTGTCTTGGAGTTAAACCGATATTTATTTACATTCCCATCTACCGAATCAGATCTCTTTCATGCGTTCCATTTATTAAATGTGTAGATGAATGTGATATAGTGAGAAAGCGTTTGTTTATACTCAACATGTGTACACAAATGTGATTATTGACATAAGCAACTATAAGTAGTTTTCATAATTATACTATAGCTGAACAGTTACGCCAAGTACCAAATAGTATATTTTTGCAGCTTACTCTCCAGATAAATAGTTTTCCCAAACGTTTCCAAAATCATATCATTTGCAACGTGTAATTTATCTATGTTACATAATTAATTAACCACTCTTGACACATGCATTTAGTAGATTACTTGGTGAGCTGAGACATGAGGACTAGTTAGGTATGTTCTGATCTTACATTGCAATGTATTCTTACTGTGTGAAGCCAGGCATCGGGCCTCTACGTATTGAATCTATATAAAGCCGCCTCGTTTCCCCATCAAATTTGTCAACTCCCAGTCTCCAACATGAGTACTTGCCAAATGTTCCTTTCTAATACTATCCAAATTTTTGCACCAACATATAGCGAAGACAGGGGGTGCGATGATTCCATGAGTTTACCATGAGGTGTCTCCATACATAGACATCACTGCAGGAAAGCGGACGTTTGCCGAGTGTTTTATTTTGGACACTCCGTAAACAACGTCTTTGCCGAGTGGCAAACGAAAAACACTTGGCAAAATATCATTTTGCGATGTCTCAAGAAAAACACTCGGCAAAGAGGAGAGTTTGCGGAGTGTTTTTGCGGCACTTGGAAAAGACTGCTTTGCCGAGTGTAATACTTTTTATACTCAGCAAACATAAGGGTTTCACGAGTGTTTTTTTTTACACTTGGCAAAAACAAATATCCTCTTCTAGTCTCAAAACTTTTCCTACTCTCCACATACAACATGTGTTACTCCATGTTAAAATTTGGTATATTTTTTATTTGTTTTCTATATTTGGTTAATTAAATACAATTCTAACAATTTTTTGAATAAAGTCAAATTTCAATTGCAAGTGATTCAAATAATAAAATACATTGAGTATAAACTATATTCATGTTATTTAGCCTAATTTACATGAAATAAAAAGAAATTCGGCATTACCACAAACGTGTGTCCGAATGATTATCAAATTCTAAAAAAAATAACTAAAGACTGAAAATCATGAGATTACCCTCATGTGATGGTATCACACGTGAAAGCTAGGATAAAAAGTAGAAAAAGTTTCACATAAGTTGTCATATACGTTGCTAACAAAATAGAGAATCTTCGAAGAAGAACCTTAGAGTTGAGAATAAGTCGTTATGATTTGGAGTCAAATTGATGCTCGAATTTGAATTTGACTTCAAACCATTTTTTATAGCTAATAGATCATATAAATTGTGTCATATCAAAATTGCATTATTTTTTAATTTTATTTGATAATTTTATTTATTTATCTATTGAAATAGTGTTTAATTTGGCATGTTTTCCTGGGCACTCAGTAAAATGTGCCATATCACCAATCTGTGACTCTGAAATGGTGCTCCACTATTGGTTCGCTCCTCCCCCATCAAATAAGGGCTCTCTCTCTCTCTCTCTCTCTCTCTCTCTCTCTCTCTCTCTCTCTCTCTCTCTCTCTGATGTCCCCTCCAGTGCCTTGGGATGGAGAGTCGCCCCGTCCTCCTCCCGTCGAATCAGCTGCTGGTGCCCGCCCCGTCCCCTCTTCCTCCCTCCGGACTAAGCTCCTCTCCCTCCCCCAGGCCATCTCGGCTCGGCTGCGGCAAGGGCATGGCTCGGAGGCCCCTAGCTAGGAGGGCGAGGGGTGGCGGAAGGAGCAGGGCGCGGAGGAAGGGCAGTAGGCGGCGATGCGGAGGCCCACGCTGATCCGTCGGGGAGCAGCAGCACTGACAGTTCTACTTTCGTTGATGACTGTTTCTTGGCTGCTTTCGCCTTCCCATGGATCCCGGTGCACCCAGTCCGTCGATGACGGGTCCATGGCTGCTTTCTCATTCCCATGGATCCCGCTGCACCCGATCCATCGATGACGGGTCCTTGGCTGCTTTTGCCTTCCCAAGGATCCCGGTGCACCCGGTCGTCGATCCGGCCTGGCATGGCGAAGGCAGCAGCTCCAGCCTGGCACGAAACATGTGGCAGGGCATGACCGGTATTTTTATTTAATATTTTTGAAATTTGTTTGCCTCGTGTCGGATTGGGCACTCGGCAACAGCTTTGCCAAAGACAAAAGGCACGTGACACCCTTTGTTGAAAGTCTCTAGTACTCAGCAAATTTCATGTTTCCCAACATTCGCATTACCAAGCCAATCAAACATGGACTCGATGATTGTCTTGGAGTTAAACTGGGAATTTATTTACACTCCCATCTTACCAAATTGGATCTCTTTCTGTGCTCCATTTATTTGATAAAGATATAAATGTGATTTAGTCAGAAGGCATTTGTCAATACTCAGGATATGTACATTAATATGATTATTGGCATAATCAGCTATGAGTAGTTTTTATATTTGTACCATAATAAGCAGTTTTTGGCTAGCACCAAATACGTATATTTATACTCTCCAAATAAGTAAGGGTATCGACCCCAAGAACTAAAGTGTGCTACTGGAGACATGTAACATCCTGGCCTAAGGCTTAATAGGATTGATAGAATACTCATGTCAACAAGTTACAACTTCTTTTCCGGAAGCTCATCTCTAAAGAACTCTAAGGTTAAGCGTGCTTGGTCCGGAGCAATTTAGGGATGGGTGACCGATCGCAAAGTGTTTCCCGGGTGTGCATGAGTGAGGACAAAGTACGTAGAAAAGACTAGTGTTGGTCCGTGGGGAAATCTTCGGGGCCTATTAAGCTGCCAGGTGTAAGCGGGCCCGGCCTAGAGTGGCGGGACCTCACGGATGGTATCGAGCCGACTCTCACGGTTTCACGGACATATGTGTTGCACGTGTATAGGCATGGTGTGCATGGCTGGTGTGGACCCGGAGTGGTCACACAGCATGGCACATGTGCTTGGCAGTGGACAAATGGACGTGGCTAAGAGAGGAAGTTCCTGGCTCGGGGTTGACCGACGAGGACGTCGGTCTTCTAAGGGGGTGAGTGTGTAACATCTTGGCCTAGGGCTTAATAGGATTGATAGAATACTCATGTCAACAAGTTACAACTTCTTTTCCGGAAGCTCATCTCTAAAGAACTCTAAGGTTAAGCGTGCTTGGTCCGGAGCAATTTAGGAATGGGTGACCGACCGCAAAGTGTTTCCCGGGTGTGCATGAGTGAGGATAAAGTACGCAGAAAAGACTAGTGTTGGTCCGTGGGGAAATCTTGATGACCTATTAAGCTGCCAGTGTAAGCGGGCTCGGCCCGAGTGGCGGGACCTCACAAGACACCTAACCAACTCATATTGAGACCCGTCGGTAGAAGTGCATATAACTCGAGCGATAATCAAAGTTCGTAAATCCTGATATGAACTAAAGTGTTTGTTGTGGCCTTAATCTCTCCTTCTTTTATTCTTTTAGGGTCGTTTCTAGAATCATATAACATAGATTTTTTAAGTCATGATTAACTGTAAATACAACCTCCGTGATATGAATCCAGGTTTGTAGGTTCAACCACAAATGACCTAAAGCTACGTTCAATAGTTCTTGAACGATATTTTCAAAATCATTCCAGATATAATGTGCAGGCCATCTATCATAGATATATTTAATCAAGAAAAGAAGTCTTCACGTAAACTCTCGAGGTCTCGAAATTGTCACGGAGAAAACTAAAAATTACCCACCACTTTCACTACAAAAATATTAGACCAAAATAACCTTATATATATTTAAATAGTACACACTACTACCATCAAAACATTAATACTAAAATTCCTTCCATATCTTTATAAAATTACCCACCATTACCACCTCTCTTTTTCTAAATATTCACATCACAAGAGAAAATATAATGCAATTTCTTTTTTTAGAAAATAAAAGGCAAAGGCTTGATAGACTCTAGAGGTTATAAAAAATATAAATATATAACATTTTTTTGTTACATGATCTGAATAGAAGTTGAGGTAGCAATATTATCGGATGAAAATTATAAAATAAGTAGTCAAATCCTATATAAATTTTCATAATTTTACAAATTGTTATATCAAAATTTAATCTTTATAATTAAATATCGAGATAAGCAGTGCAAATCTGCGGGTAGATTTGTCCAATGTAATTGAACACTCTTTACTCTAGCATCCACCACGTTCACTCTCAAGGCCTAAAAATTCCTATGTTAATCAGAGAATAAAAGAAAACTAAAAATTACGTAATATTACCATTACAAAATTATTATCCTAAAATACCCATGCATACTTTGTACCCACTATCACTATTAATATAATACTTTGATTTTATTTGAAAAATAGAAAAGAAAAAGGAATCTAAACAAAACCGGCCCCTACCTTTCTCCGCAGGCATGGCATGTGGCCGCTCAAATGGTCAACACGTGGTACTTTTATTTTGTTTGTAAACCAAAGGAAAGAAAACCACCGTATTGTTAAGTGAAAAAAAAATTGCCACGTTTGGTGCAAACAGCCCCACCATATTAACATGAACCAAATCGTACCAACAATAGAATTGTTTTTCCTTGAGATGTTGGAATAAAAGAAACCTTTGTAAATATGAAACTTTTCACTACAGAACTCTGAAGAAGTTCCTCATGTTCACGTCGGGTCTACAAGAGATTTTGTTTCTAAAATTTCTTCTGTACTATGAAGAAGTTCCTCATGTTCTCGTGGGGTAACAAGGGATTTTGTTTCTAAAATTTCTTCTGATAATATCATCACACAAAATCGTATTCTGGTGAAAAAGTATTATTCATAAAGGTTCTGGGTAATAATATTCTTGATTGAAATCACGTTCCAATGATGGCATGTCATGACATTGGTCAGCAATTCACAGGCAATAGTTTCGTTTCCTGTAAAAACTAAGTGAAATATATATATATATACTAGCTTTGCTTTGGTAGTCAGTTGCTGACGATTTAACTAATATTTCTAAAAAATAAATTTACATGTGCAGTGTTATTAAGTTTTCTTGGTTTCACACCATTGTTGGCTCTATCAGATATATTGCATGGATTATTCTCCTACAGATAAATAACATAGATAAGTCAATAACTGTCTATCCATTTTGTAGGATACAAAGTAATTCAATAATTGTCTAGAGTTGAGCACTCAACTCAAAGAACAGTTTATTTTACATAAAATCAGTGCATATAGTCATGATTCTTCTCTCCAAATAATACACATTTGTCGTCCACAAATTATTGAAAGCTAAGCTACAATAACAATATTAATTAAGCTACAATAACAATATTAATTAAGATTCAGATATAAATGATGGTCATAAAAGTAGAGATATACAAAATATTTTTTCTATACACTTATAAGTCGACATAGAGTAAAATATTTGAATGTCCGAAATAACCATATTAAATGTAAAGATCTGATGTTTCAACATCTTCAGTGAATTCATCATGGGCTTTATAAATAGCAGAATGAAAATTTGTGTTCCGGCTTCACTAGAAAGAATACTAGCCGCGCACGCACTTGCGCGGGTGTATGACTAGTTTAAAAGATTATTTTGACTGAGACATGAGGACTAGTTGGTACCAGACGACCTTATATCATTGCCAAGTAGTCTTGCTGAAGCAAGGTATCGGGTCTCTATATATTATAAGTCCTAGCCGCCTCATTTCCCGTCAAAGTTGTCAACTCCCAATCTCCGGCCGCCACGGGTTGCCTGCTAGATTCAACCATGGCACCTCGACGTCGCGCCATCTCCTTCCACCGCCAGCTCGTGCTCTTCCTCCTTGCCGCCGCCGTCGTGGCAACAGGATCAACCTCCGCACCGAGCACCACCGAGACCGGGTCCCCGGCTCCGGCACCAGGATCATCGTCATCCTTCCTCCGCGCCCGGTGCGCCACCACGCTGCACCCACCCCTCTGCTACGACTCCCTCCTCCCTCACGCCGCCGAGTTCCAGACCAGCCACGTCCGCCTCGCCGGCGTCGCGGCCAATGTCGCGGCGGCGCACCTGCGCGCCCTCCTGGCCAACGTCAAGGAGCTCCTCCACCACGCCCCGAGGACAGGCACCGGAGGACCAAGCGAGGCCGATGCGCTGCACGACTGCGCGAGAACGGTCTCGGCCGCCGCGAACCTGGCGCGGCAGTCGTCGGAGGAGCTCGCCGGGCTGGAGGACGACGCTGCGGAAGACTCCACCGCCTCCACCGGGAGCAGCAGGAAGGTCAGGTGGGGAGTATCCAACGCCAAGACGTGGCTCAGCGCGGCCATCACCAACGAGGGCACCTGCGCCGACGGGATCGAGGAGGCCGGCGCCGGTGAGTCGCCGCACGGGAAGGAGGTCTCCGCCGGCGTGACCAAAGTTAGGGAGCACACTAGCATAGCACTTGCGCTCGTCAATAGCATCCCACTGTAAGTGTATCATCCAGTTTATTCGTGTGTGTTGTAATAACCTGTGAATTGTTTGGTTTGGATAAAGAATTGCCAAGTTGTATAGTGTGATCGATCGAACAAATGTTGCAAAAGAAATTGTATCGTTGGTACACTGTTGTCCCGACAGACACATGGAGCTTAGTGATCTGAACCATGCATATGAAGTGTATAATAGGATACCGTTACCGAATCTTAGCGAACGCATCTATGGCCTTCATATGGCAGCTAGCTGATCAAGGTCAACTTTCAGACAACCCTGATCGCAGCATGCTTTCATGCAGATGTCGATCCCACATCTCCAGCTCCAGGGCATGTTCCCGGGCAAATTAGTATCGGGATATAGAGTACTCGCAACAAAACAGATACAAGTATGTGTTCGTACCAGTATCAACCTGAACTATATGGTTGTTTGATTTGCTCAATCCCTCGAAACACTATACTAGTACAACAACAGCAGATCATATTCCGGCTGCTGACAGTTGATTAGGACAGGACCAGAGCACGACAAAGGCACTGATTAGTCAGTACGGCATGATGGATTATTGACCTGTCTGTCGTCCCCAGCTTGTTCCCGATTTTTGTTAATTTCTATGCACCTGGCCAGCCAAACTTCCACATGTGCATCCAGCTGGTTACATATATAATGCTCTGCGGGAGTATGGCGTGCGCAGTATTTTAACTAAACTGCAACGACGTGAGCTTAGTTATGGCGATTAGATTAGAAAACGTTGCGACGAAGCACTTGTTTTCTCTGTCCAAAAGCTCATGTCTCAAGTACATCTCTATCTATGATAATAATACAAAGCTGTATTCATTTTTTACAACAGGATCATGCATGCGTCTGCTTTGTCATGTACTAATGATAGATGCTGGGATTGGTTTATATATCAGCCTTGTTGGGATTGGTTCATATATGAGCCTTGTTGGTTTATACCTCTCTTACCCAGACCTTAAGAATGAAAATACGTCTGCATAGAGAGATTTGCTGATTCTTATGAGCTAGAGAGGCGTGACAGACGTATGCAGAGAATTTTTCTCCGTGACAAAGAAGCAGCCACCTCACCGCCACGTCCATATGGCACTTTTGAAATTGAGATTTCTATTTGTTTGCAAGTTCCACCCCTCTGCTATATTTGGTTGCAAAAAACACCCTGGCTCCCACATACTTAAAATTTTATATGTTTCTGCTAATATAATTTTTTAAAAACAAATTAACTAAGTTTAAATTAAATTGTTGGATGAATCTTATTCATTTTATTTTTTATGAAAAATGTTTCTACCTCTCCAACTTTAGGGAGCCCCATTCATACTCTACTGGTATCTTATTGTATTAATTAACTATGATTATTTCTTAAAATAATACTACATGTTGTAGCAATTAATTTTTTAACCAACAATTAAGTTCAATCCTTATAAACAATGGTATTTTTATTTATCATAATGAATATTTAAAATATGGTGAGAATTTGTATTTCTATTTGTTACTTATTTTAGGATTTTTTTTTACATGGATTCAAATATAATATAACTATTTGCATTGACTGTCGTTATTATTTCTAGCAACTTGCCGCCTTTGCCTCTAACTTTATGAAGAAAGTTCCAGCGAGTTTCATTTTAACAACGTTTATATGACTAATGCCCTAGAAATCTTCATAAGGACGTAGCACACACGGTAGCATACTTTTATGTCAAAGAAAAGAAAAGCTTTGGAATTTACTACTTAGTTCTAAAACTTTTATCATCATTGACTTATATTTTCTTATGTTTCACTATTTGTTTTATTTAAAAATTAAAAAAGTATGTATTTTATTAAAACATGTTCTATCACTAAAGAAATTTAAAATATAATCTATAATTTTTATATTTTAATAAATATATAAGATAACTAGTCAAATGTAACGGAAAAAATCCACTACGGTAATATATTTTTGGAACTGAGGGAGTATTCTCTCGTAACAACCCTAAACAACAAATTACATTTCATGTCATTCATCATCATGTCATCATGTGCATCTGTGAAACTATCTACTTTTGGTGAGAAGAAATACACATAAAATATCGAATCAGCTAAGGAATAAAAGAAATGCTTAAAAAGAAATAAAATAAGAAGAAAAACTATGTTTAATATTTTATAATGCTTGAACATACTAAATAAAGAATTATGAAAATCCCCTGCAATTATTTTTCTTTGTGAAAATATTTGCAAGAAATAAACAAAACTTCTTTTGTTCATTTATCTTGGAATTTTTATTTCGAAAACAGTTTGGAATCTTAACCTGGACCTAAAAAGAAAAGTGCTTAAAATACTTTCAAATACCTCCCTGATTTTTCGCGGAATTTTTCGAGTGCCGAAGTATGCTTTCCAATTAGTCAAAACCGCGAGGGTGTTTTTGTAAAACCGCCGCAGCCCCAAATCCTTTTCTTCTTTCTCTCCCTCCGAACCGCTCGACCGCACCGCCTCTCGGCGCCACCGCAGCTCGCCCGGGCCGCGTGCCTCCCCTTTCCTCGCGCCACGCAAGCTCCCCTTACCGCCTCAACCGTGCGGCGGGTCGGGATAAAGCCCTGCGATGCTCATCCTTTCTCTTCTCTCTAGTTCTTCCCCACCCGGCACCGCCAACCGCGCCTCCTCTCTCGTTCTCCGCCGCCAGAGCCATCTCCGGCCGACCCCCGACGAGCGGTTCCCACCCACCGACCCGCAAAGACCCCCGGAACCTTTCCATGTCGCCCAATCGAGCTCTTCCGCCTCGGGATCGGAGATCGAAGCGTTTTCGCCTCGGAGATTGCCAAGGGTGAGCGTTGCCATTTCTTCAAATTTCTCATCTCTCGGTGAGTCATCTCACCGAGTTCTTGTTCCCTCGCGTGCGCAAGTGGTTGCTCTCGGCCCTTGCAAGCTCACCGGCGTGTTTGCCCTACGGGTTCGACGGAATCTTGTTGATTTCTAAAAGTTTCGTCCGCCGCCGCCTCGGTCTCACCGGTGAACTCACCCCTCCGGCCATCTCTTAGGTGAATCATCACCCCGACGCCCTTGCTTATGTCTCGTAGATGCTCCCCACGATTTTTTCCTTAATTTTTGTGCATCACGGTGGTTGCTAGGACTCACCGGAGCCGGGTGCGGGACGGTGCTCGCCGCCGGCGTCCTTTCCGGTCACCACCGCCGCCGTGGACCCCACTACGCGTTTCCCCGTGTCACGTAGAGTCGCCCGAGCCCCCGCACCACCCGCCTCACTCCCCTCCGCCTCACTCCGCGAAGCGCGCGCGCAGTCTCCGGCCACCACGGCCATGGCCGTGGTGTTCCTGGAGTTGGGCGCGCGCGGGCCTACTCGGGCCGGATGGGTCGCTAGGCCCAGGTTGCTGGATGGGCCCGGCCGCTTCGGCCCAGTGGCTCCTTATTTCTTTTTCCAAATTTATTCAATTCAGAATTGTTTCAAACTTCGAAAATTCATAGAAAATTCAGGAAAAATCGGAAAAATGTCAAACAAAGTTCATTAGACTCCTAAAAGTATTCTCTATTTATTTATGAATTCAAATACCTATTTTGAGAAATTATAATTTCATAGTTTAATTAATTACCTTTCTTTAGTTAATATAACTTATTATTTTATGTTAATTATTAATTGTTTTTGAAAAATAAATTTCTTTAAAAATTAGAGATACTGCAGACGAAAGTTTTTGTTGAGTTAGTTTTCCAAAAATTAAACTTAAACACCGTCATTTTATGTGATCCCAAATTAAGAGCTTAAGTGTGCTCACATGTCGTTAAGTATTTATAATTGTTGTTTAAAAACATGATTAATTATTAATGGATGAACCTGGTTAATCATTAAGTAATGAACATGATTAATGTTTAATTATTAATTAATTAATGACCTTGATTAAGCAAGTAATTACCGAGCATGATTAATTGTTAGTTGTTAGTTGATAATTACCGAACATAATGAATCAGTAATTATTGGTTAATAAACGTAATTAACAAAACCTTTGCATGATCATATCATCTTCATTCATGCATGCATGGTTGTGATTCGCAACGTATCGTTGGTCGACCTAGGTTCCGAGGTCGAGAAAGGAGACTGAAGCTTCGAAGTCGACCAACACATCGAGGAAGCTAACCCCGACTCGAATTAAGGCAAGCCCGGTGCATCCCACCTATGTTTTTAAAGTCTTTCCTTTTATCACGATAATTGTGTCGTGATTGTGCATTAGGTTTCGGGAATTGCTTGACACCCTAGATGCATGAGTAGAATTCCTATGTTACCTGTTTATCCATGTTGGTTTGGTGTCTCGATAGATGCTACGCTTAATTACGGGGCTACGGTAGAAGTCGAGTGGTGCTGAGCACACTCGCGAGCTGGTACGGTCCGATCTTAAAGCATGGAGGCTTTAAGTTGATTGATGTCGTTCAAGTTAAAGATGAAGATGAAAATGAAATGGAGACCGGACGGGCCCCGTAGGAGAAAGGGCAGAGACGAGGTCTTGCAAGGTGGTAGCCCCGTCCGTGTCGGTCAAGGACCGTACCGTTGTTGGCCCCGCTGAGCAAGTATTTGAACGTACCGATTTACATACTGGTGTTTATGGGGCCGGGAAGCCGATGTAACCTAATTGCCACGGCGGTTGGACGTAGCCCATCCCCTAATTGGTCGGAGAATGAGGTGCGGCCTCATGTCTCAAAGGGAGAGGAATGGGTGGTCGCTCACGGATAACGTCGAGGACGGGTATCGCGTGGGGTCCCCGGGTTCTCGGGCGGATGGGAGACTAACCCGGCCACCGCCAGGAATTAGCGTGAAAGGTTGTCGTATGCGACCATTGGGGTGCGTATACGCCGTGTAAACGGGTTTTCCCAGCTGGTGAAATCGATTCGAATCGCTGTCCCTCGCAGTAATGAGTACCGCTTGTTCACCGTGTCACATCGTAGTTAATCAAGTGGAAGATGAAGGAAGAGGAATGAAAGTATGGTTGGTTGGAATTTATCTTTTCCTGCAAAACTTGATTGCAATAGTGATAGTCTGCAAACCTAGAGACTAATGAACTTAACGTGAGCTAAAATACCGAAAGTAAGGACTCAACCTTTGGTGCTGTTTTCGCAAAGGAGTAAACCCCACAGCCGGAAAGCCTTTGCATACTAGGCGTCGGCCTTAGCGTGCCATGTTGACGGGTCGGTCTTGCTGAGTATTAGAATACTCAAGGTTTGTTCGTTATGCTTTTCAGAGTCGAGTCGTACTTCCACGGCTCGTACGGTAGTTCCTGGAAGTGGAGTATCCCGAGGGTGGTTCCCACCAATGGGAACGGCTTCCGACATCGTGAAGAGAAAGGACCGTGATGTACGAAGGGCTCAATGCATCACGTTGATCGTCTAATAGTGTTTTGTTGTTCAAAGTACAAGTTTCCGCTGCAATACTCGTAGGATGTTAACTTCAATAATGTTTATATTTCCGCTGCATCAATGTTTGTATTTCGAAAACCTGGTTGTATTATACCATGATGTATATATTCTGGCTTGTATGAGATGATACACTCGTTGTAACTCGCTGCGTCGAGTGTCCCTCTGTTCCGATTCCCGGGTGTCCCGGAGGGGATGTCACATTCTCGAAGGTCATTAAAAAGGCATGGTCGTATGTACTGATTCGTAGATCAACAGAAAGCAGTGCTATGGCCATTATAATAGCACGCTCTTGATAGCAATGTTGCAAAGCTAAATCGTACTTGTTTAAATGAACGCTTATATACTCGCCAAAAAAAACGAACGCTTATCGGTTTCTCGCTATTTATTGCTGACGACTTAACCTGACTTGTACAAGGAGTTGTACAGAAAATCCTTGTAATAAACTACTGGTATCGACGATTGGTTTCGGGTCTCACCCTCCTTTTTTCTCGAGTAGATAACATAGAATAGGTCATGTACAACAATTTCAGCTCAAAAAGCGTTGCAGAAAAATTCAAAAATAGGGAGACATAAATAAACCATTTGACCAAGAAACTAAACATGAAATCTTGCATGGTGGTCTCATGCATAATGCAATGCGTGAATATGAATTTTTCAGGAATTTACCCTATGTGGAAATTAATTGAGGATTTTAAGGTTTGTTTTAGGGCTTCGGAATATTTGACCAAGCAAAAGCTTGTAAAACCTGGTGCACAACATTTCTAATGGGTAGATAATGTTCAGATGAGTACAAAGAAATTTACCTCAAATTCATGCAAAAGTTATGGGTGAAACATTGTTTCCAAGTTTAAACATTATTTAAACTATTGAGCAGAGTTCCAAAATTGAGTTTGCACATCATGCATGCCCTGGGTCTATATCTAGTCATGTGGATTCAAACAAAATTGAGTTTGCATTTTTATCACTTTTATTTTTGAAGATATGAAATAAACAAAGATGGGGAAGCTTCGGGGATATTACAGAACTGCAACTGCTGGCAACTCGTGCAAGCAGCGGGGCTGGCACTGGCCGCGGCACGGCGCGTGCAGCGACAGGGTGCAGGCAAACCGGGCAAGCTCGCCGGCGGCGAGCGGCGGTGCAGCAAGGGCGGTGGCCTAGCCCTACATCATCAGCAGGTCGTGGCCCACACGCGTGCCGACCATTGCCGGCCGGCAGCGGTCGCCGGAGTGTGGCCAGCATCGTGCGCGCGTCCTTGAGCAGCAGGGAGGGGGACACGGCGTTCAGAGGCTTTACCTGGGGTCCGTGAAGGTGGTCGAAGACACGGGGGAGTCGAGGCAGGCTCCCTGACGCAACAATGGTGGTGCTGATTTTTTTATTTTTTTTTTGAGCTTAATGGTGGTGCTGATTTGGGTGCACGCCCCTGTGTAGGCAGCGACACCCCGTGGAAGTTTCTAAGTGAACGAACAAATCAGAGCAACAGGCCCGGCCCACTACGGTTACTTCATTTTTTTGAAGGGCACTACGGTGCCTACTAGTAAATAAATAAAACCATACCGTGGAGTTATCGACGACACAACCACTTTATTCTAATTCTTAGGGAAACACGGTTGCCACCGTTGGTACCAAAAAAATCAGTAAAATGGAAAAGACTCCAGTCAGGCCAGAAAAAAAAGAAAATACAAAAAAAATGAACACGATGATGATTGATTCATTGTTGAATTCTTAAATTAAACTAAAAATGGCGTAGCTGGATAAAAAAAATTATATAATTCAGAAAATCACCACGGTGGCCCTTTTTTCTTCTGTATTTTTTTTACAAAGCAACTTTCTCAACCTGCTAGCTTACGTGTGATCAGAATAATCCAATTCCACTTTTTTTCTGTTATTTTCCCTTTTCGAACAAAACACAACTATGTTGTTGTCTCCCTTTGCGAACAATGTCTTCACACATGCATGCCATTTCTTCTAGAACTTTCTATATCATGGGTTTCGGCTGGAACTTGAAGCCAAATGGTCACGAGAACAAATAGACCAACTCCACTTTTTCTCTGCTATTTTCCCTTTTCGAACAAAACACAACTTTGTTGTTGTCTCCCTTTGCGAACAATGTCTTCACACATGCATGCCATTTCTTCTAGAACTTTCTATATCATGGGTTTCGGCTGGAACTTGAAGCCAAATGGTCACGAGAACAAATAGACCGGCAGTAAGAACGGGCGTTGACGGTTGATACCTCCACCTCCACACTAATCATTACGTGTGCACAGGAGCACTGGTGAAGCCAGAATCAAAATTTACCTATGGCCAACCTATCACTACTAATTTGTCCCAAAATTATAGTCATGATGCTGCAAGTCCAAAGCTGGGACTCAATAAGAGGGATCGTTGTGCACCGATTTGGCGAAAGAACGAAGGCAAGAGCTCACCTAAGCGGAGTTGGTGGCCATGGCGACGGTGGCTGGCAGAATAGGGGAGGCAGCAGTGTTTCGGCTTGCTGGTGAAGAAGGATGATCAGGCTAGGGTTCCTCTGCAGCTTGGAGCCGTTGAGTTAGGCGTGGTGAGGAAGGCCCTGGTTAGCTTGGATATTTGTGGCCCTGGTGGAGCTCATCGGGGAGAAAAGAATGGGGGCGCGCGTACGATCGTACGCGAGGAAAGGGATCTCGCAGGGGGCACCACGCCAGTGATGCGAGGGGTGCAGGGCGTTTGAAAAAGGTGGGGAAAGATGGGAGGGCACCATTGAATGTTGTAGCATGGCAAGCTCTCGTTAGCCGGCGTCGAGAACCGGCGGTCGGTGCTCTGGTTTGTCCGACAGTCACAAAGTCCGAAAATTCAAACCGAGTGGACTTTTGCACTGATTTCAAAATCGAATTACAAACCATAGGTCCCGAGCTCAAAACCATGCTAAAAATTTGTGTGTTTCATGAAATTTCGAACAACTTTCATTTGGGGCAAAGTTCAAATTTGGTTTTTGAAATTCGCCATATGACATGATATTTTTTGAAATTCACTTCAATTTTTAAGGCATTTAAAAATTAACCAAAAATTCTCGAACAAAATGCTGAAAATTTCTCCTTTGATATGACAAACAAGAATATGCAGAAACATGTGTACATTATTGTTGGAATATTTTATATTTGTTAAAGCTAGGGTTTGGCTCGATTTAAATATTCATTTTTCGATTGCTGATTTTTTAATTGGCAAATTTAATTCAGCTTCAACCTAACTGAGTAACTAGGGCAAGCGATAAGCTTAATTATCCTTTTGTGATACAGGATGTTACATCCGTCGCTCGGATGGATCTGGCCACAGGACACCACCCGCAAGCCGTTAGAGAGGGTGGTGGCCGGATTTGGCCACCGGGCACCACCCACGAGCCGTCGGAGAGGGAGGCGACCGTATCTGGCATCCGATAGGAGGAATGAAGCACGTCGCAAAGGATGGGCAACCAATGTTCCTCGGGGAGAAACCGCCCGAGGATGGCGGTAGGAAGATACCCTCCGCCACGGCTAGATTTACCCACGACTCGACCGGAGGAGGGATGAGGGAGGAAGGTGTAGGGTAACGGAGGAGCACATCAGGGTAGGGTTTGGGGGAGCTGTCCAAAATTAATTTGCATCAATTGAGCTAGACATGCCAAAAATTAATAAATGAGGTTTTGAGCGGTGAGTCACAATGTGGTTCGCCTCTAAAAATCGATTTTTAGAAGCGGACAAAGCGTGGTCCGTCTCAATAAATGACCTCACAACGTGGTCCGCCTCAAAAAATCATTTTTTTATACACTACAACGGCGGGCTTCCTTTAACACACTGGTACGTGAATTTTAGTACTGCCACTACAATGTGTTTTTCCTGTAGTCCAACTTCATCTTGAGATTCATGAAGTCATCATAGGCATGTCACTATCAACCACCACTACTACCATAGTGATGTCTAGTGGTGGATGCCATTTTGATCACAATAGCAGGAACTTGAGGCGTGCAAGGACCGTGACTACGTTTTGAAAACAGTAGCGGACACCGAAAGACCGCAGGTATGGTGTGTAAGGCCCACGACTTTTAAGGTCTCGTAGCGGACACTCGTGAGGCTTGTAGCTATGGCCTAAAGACCATATTTAGTTGTGGCCCGACAAAAGCGCCCGCCACAACTGACCGCAACTTTGTATAAATAAGTGGTGGTGGGTGCGGTAGTGCCACTCACTTGTGTGCCACACCGCCACCTCTAGGGTTAGGATCCTCTCTCCTTTCCTTCCGCCACCATCTCCTCCACCTCCGTCCACCCTCGTCCTCCTCCTCCTCGGATGGGGAGCAAGAGTGCACGTTGGGGCCGCAAGCGGAGCATCTCATGCTCCCGATCCTGGTGGGCAGAGCTTCGGCGCACGCTCCACTAAGCCGAACCACTCTTCTTCATCTTCCTCTGTCCTCCGTCGGCCTCCGCCGCATTCCTTCGCACCACCTGCCTCCTCGTATCTGGCTGCGAGGGCCTCCTCGGGCACGGCGTCGGTAGCAGCCTCCTAGGTAGCTCTAGTGGTGGAGGTCTTCCTCACGCGGGCTCCCTCTCCTCCTCCTCCTCCTCCAGCGGTTGCTCGCGCAGGCTCCCTCTCCACCTCCTCCTCCAACGGTGGCAGTGGTGGAACCCGTCGCGTGAGGCGGTGCGATGGATAGGTGGACGGTGGCAGCAGACGACCGGACGTGAATGGACGGTGCGTCTAGGGCGGGTCCTAGCACCGGCTGGGACCGCCCTAATTTTGTAGTTCTAATTAAGGTATCCCTTTTTTCACTAATCTAGTACCTAGGACTGTAGCGGGCATAAGACCGCTACTAAGTATGTAACCACGTAATGGCATTAGCCTAGTGGCGGATTTGCTATCTGTTACTAAGGCGCCTTTTGGCCTGCCGCTACAGAGCATTTTCCTAGTAGTGCAGCCTGTCATCAACCACTGAAAGAATAATTATTGATCAATGCAACTCCCATGGAAAATCTGGAATTTGAACCGGTTGAGCTACGCCCAGTTTACAAACAATACATCAATGATGAGTTCACTATATGAATTCTACGAGTGCCGCAATAACATGGTAGCACATGTCAAATGAGCATGGATTTATGAGCTAGAAGAAAATGCATCATCAATAGCCATCTCAACTAGGTGGACTACATTATCTAAGACAGACGATTAGGTAGCATATGCTTACTGGGAACAACTGGTACGAGTGGAGCTCCCTTTAGAGAATCTCCCGTGACAGTAATCAAATCAATTCAACCTCTACTTTCCCATGTATGGGTTGACTCCTATCTTTTAGTACCCAAATTTTGTTCTAAACTCCAGTAACACTACCAAAATTAATACCCCGGAATTCAATCATAGCAAGCTGAGGGCATACGAGGTCATGGAAGCAACAGCCCGACCATGGATGCAGACAAGCTTGGTGTGCTCATCCCACCTCCATCGAGTGTGAAAATGGGACGATATCATCCCGATACTGTAGACCTAGGAAAGACTAGAGATAAGGTAAAAGAAGTGGGTCCCACACCAACTTTCAAATAGGTAGATGAAGAAAGGGTTCTCATTCTCAGGTTCTTGGGGGTGAATTTGGGTAGGCATGCAAAAATAGGTGCCAAATACGGGTCTTGCTGGAGTTGATTGTTTACATTGCCTATCTAAAAAATTGAGTAGGGGCTTGTTTGGGATATTGTTGGAGATGCTCTTAGGATAGGCAACAACCCTGATGGGGATGACTTGAACACACGCATCCCTACCGCGTGATACGATAACCTTATTCTCGACCACACTCAAGATCAACAACCTTACCTCCTACGCAAAGGGGATCCTGCAAGAAACTTGTAGATTGGTTCAATTAGACAAGTATAAGGGTTTTCCTAACTCACTCCACCAGTTTCCACTGGCAATCAACATTCAAAAAATAATTCAATATTTTTATAAATAGCCAAATAAATACATAGTACAAAAAATTTCTTATGTACAGTAAAAGAATGAAATTTGGGAATTTCTAAAATACAAAATGTTTCATACTATATCTACTTTTAGCGTTATGGTTCAAACGGTTCAAAAATAGATTTGCTGTTATTTTGAAAAATAATACATTTAAAGTTTGAAATTTGTTTTGTTTTGTACCACCTCCCCTCCATTCCTGTAGGAGTTTCTGTTTTCGAATCACCCAAATGGGAGCTTGATGCATATGTTCTAGCTTCTGCCTTTACCTCCTTCCCTTCCCAAACAAATCATGCATGTCATCCAAGTTGCATAAGATTTTTTTATTTTTTTGGGGGGGTGGGGGTCGTCTTTGTAATACGTACAGCTTGTATGCTGCTAGAATCAACAAACGCTATAACTACTAACAGTCCTGAATGCATATCATACGCTCGGTAACAGTGATGTTATGGGCAATCTCGTATGCATGTCGACAAGCAATACACGCTAACATTTATCAGTGCCCTCTGTCGACTCATATCTACATCCTACATGTCAAGATTTAATTTGTATCTGATCTGCTGTTTTACAAACCTCATGAAATGGAGAAAAGGTAGGTTAGGCCATAAACCGGCACTGAATTTCTCCTCTCGCATATATCATGACAATTAATGTTGATACGGCAGTAATAGGAAAACAATTTCGGTTAAATTTCACCGAAATTTCATTTTTTTGTGAGGTCCAAAATAATTTATATCAGCGAAATTTCATTATTGGCTACCTTTTTACCCAATTAAATTGCTTCGTTTCTATATGCAATCATGATTTTCTTTATTGTAGGGCACTTATATTAAATTAATCATTCTTTATGAATCGGTTCAAAATTCTTATGTTTCAAAATTTCGTGTTTTTCAGTTATCTCAAAAAATTTGTGTTCCTCGATGAAGAATGCTAAATATTGCTGGTAAGCTCGTGGGGGAGTCACTACTGGTGGCGAAGGGCACGACTAATCCCAACGCAATTGAGGTTGTAACTTGCAACGAAGCTCTAGCACTTGCATGTGACCTAAGTCTGTGACGCCTCAGAGTTGCCGGTGATTGCAGCAATGTGATTAGAAGAATTGGAGAGGATGGGATGGGAGTCTATCGACAGATCATTCAAGAATAATCAAGACACAAAGTCGCGACTTCCATTTCTCATCCTCAGGCAACTGATTTTTTTGTCTATCTAGCGGTCACTTTTGTTAACTGTCCAATCTCATTTCAGTGGACCAGATTATGTGGGCCAAATTTGTATTGAACTGGCATCTGGCCGGTTTTGAGTTCTCAGCAGGCTTTATGTATGAGTTATCGGGCTCCCGCGTATACTGGACCTGCGGCCCATTATACTTTCTGTACTGCACCTAAAAAAATTAGTTGTCTATTGCTGGTGATTTTTCATATCGTCATTTTGTTGTTTCATTGTTAATTTTACAATCTAATCTTGATTTATACCTTATTGTGTTGAATTCTTGTATGAGTAAATTTTTCTCTAAAAAAGATTTCAACTGTTCAAATTGGTTGATGTTGGGATTTATGCGCCTACTCTTAAATGAATTCTACGTTACGTGTGATTGACTCATTTTTTTTACCGAAAAATTATTTGTTTGTGATTTCTTTCTTCCAGGATTCAGTTTTTTTTATTGTGATCATTAAGCACAAGACCGAAGCTTAGTGCGACCCATGCAGCCACTCTAGTTCCAATCTGAGTAATGGGCACTATTTGGCAATTGGTTCTCATTTTTTATTTAAATAATTACATAGTGTGTACACAAATCTTACACTTCTAGTCCTAATTTCTATATTATTATACTATAATTTATTGCCAACAAAAATAGGTTCATGCATTGCCAAAATAAATAGAGAATGATTCTGTTTTGGGGGGGGGGGGCTTGTGAAACTCTCGATATACTATATTGTATGCCGTCCTTGTAGTAATTATATCTTTTATTACAGAATTATTTTTGTAACAATATTGCATGTGCATTTTAAGTTGTTTATTTATTAATGAACAACGTTACATGTTTTACTCATTCTAGTTATATTCTTCCTTTTCGGTTGTTTCTTTTCCGGATAGGATATGTGATTTGAATGGGACAGTAATAAGAAAATTAGTTCTTTGTT
This sequence comes from Chloris gayana, assembly GCA_031894775.1. NCBI lineage: Eukaryota > Viridiplantae > Streptophyta > Magnoliopsida > Poales > Poaceae > Chloris > Chloris gayana. The sequence continues at coordinate 137,774 of JAUNZO010000390.1, forward strand.
CTCTCTCTTCCCTTTTGTTTCTGTGATCAAATATAAATTTCTTCCTTAATTATCCTAATGCATACTCCTCCGTTCTTAAATTATTGACGTCATTGACTTTTTTATTACGTTTGACCATTCGTCTTATTCAAACTATTTTAAGAATTATCAAATATTTTTTATAATTTATTTTATCACTAAAAGAAGTTGAAACATCACTTATGATTTTACATATTTGAGAAAATATTTTAAATAAAACGAATGGTCAAACGTAGTGAAAAAAGGTCAACGGTGTCAACAATTTAAAAACGGAGTGAGTATGTCTTTTCCACAATAGGTCCATCTCTATCGTATGTGCACATGTTTTCCTTCTGGTTGGATATCCATTTTGTTCATCCTTTGGAAATAATTATGCACGATGGACAAAAAGTTACATGATAGTTTGCCTAATTAAATTATGTGGAGTTTCTAATAACATTTTCATATGTTTTCAATAATCTAGTATTGTTAGATCTGACTTTGTAAACTGACAATTTCAATGTTAATTGAGATGTGCTGCTTTGATTTAATATTTGATGTATGTGTACCAAAAAAAAATTAAGTTTGCTTTCAATTTATTTGGATTGCTTATTTTGTAATTGGAGATAGAACTGGAATTATTCCATGCCTAAAACTCAACTGCGAAAAGAAAATATCGTGGTATTTGTTGGCATTTCGTAAGTGCCCGTTTTATATATGAATATCACCCTAATTAGAGCATAATTAACACTAATCTAGGCCATTTACCTATGAAAATAGCTATACATTTATATATGCATTGTTCTGGAGCTTTATCCAGAAATAGGTGAAACTGGCATAAATAAAGGCATTATAGAGGACATGGGCTGAAATTAAAAGAAATGCGAAGAGGAAGCCCGATGTGCTGACTTGCCCGAACAGAGGCAGGCCCAATGTCTATTCTACAATTATGGAAGTTATTTGTACGAGATATTTGAAGATATTCGTCTGGAGAAGATAAAGGAAATTTCAAGACTCAACGTGCAATGCATGGCATTATCTCAAAGAATACGACAAAGAAGGCCCACATGGAAGGTATGGAAAGTAAGGGAACCGACTCGGAGAGGAAATCGAGGAAGACACGAGACATGCCCATCGGAACCGGCCTCGTGTCGATTGGCACATTCCAAGATTTGCTAGGTTCCGAATCCTCTTCGTACCTTGCCCATATAAATAATTGTAAAAACCCTAGAGATAGAGAGACACCGGACTCATGAGTTAGAGCCACCGGGGCTTTGTCCCGTCATAATAGATCTCTAGTTCAGCTTCAAGAACCATTGGTGCTAGAGTTGATCTATCAAGATAGGCCTTATGGATGGTGATGAATCATACACTATGTATCTCAAATATGATTGAATATTTGATGGTGGTTTAGGTGATTTGTTGATCTTGATTCTACGATCATGCATATACTTGCTCCAATTGCTTAGTTCTAGGCTAAGTATTATGATGCTATCTTAATCGTGGTGATTAGGTTAGTACTCGGATCTGGTATTGATCATAGTTACTTAATTATGCTAGATGTGTGGTTTAGTTGTGATAGAGCTAAGCTAGCACAACACGTTTAGATAGTTAAGTAAGGTAAGATACTTGCACGATCATGGGATTGCTCTCGGCAGCGATAAATTGAGGGTCTCCGGAAAGGTGAGTGGTCTTATTCATCATAGATTTTTATTAATCTATGTAATTATCCATTATGATGCTATCCAAATAGACTTTCCGGTTACGATCTCAATTAGTAGATATCTGGTTACTCACATAGCTTTATTTAGGTTATTCAAGTCTTTTGAAGTCTAAGATCACCAACTTAGCCACTGCTGCTGCTTGGCACCGAGTGCGCTGATCAGCACCACAGACATGCCCATCCGCACCAACACCTCCAACCTACGAACAACAGTAGCTTAATTAGATCTTTTACTATTAATAATATTTAATTCTCATTAGTCTCTGTGGATTCGACTAAACCTTGAAATACTCTAAGAGAAAAAGTGCTACAATATAACCGTCCTCTTGCGATATATAAGTGGATGCGTAGTTACGACCAATAGTACTTCAGCCCAACTGAAAGGAGCCTACAATGATGGTGAGAAGCTGTCGTGGTACGTGTTGGAAGACAAAGAGTTCAGTTTTAGCAATAATTTCGCTAAGAGCTCTAAATGCTAGTTGAAGCTTGTGTTTGAGATTCATTCTTAGCCTTAAGCGTGAGAAGATCAAGCATTGTCGGCAAGACCGTGCAACCCATATGACAACCTTTGGCTTCCTCGCGTAGAAGCTCATTTAATGCCTTCTACAAAACTTTCCAGTTATCCAAAGTTTGCTTTTATGTTAGTGAATGCGGATCAACAGTTCCTCCACATCGAGATCATTGTCCAAACCATAGCTTTCATGGACTAGTTCATCACTATGTCCTCTTGCCATTGCATATTCTTTGTTGTTACTTTCTTCCCTCACCTGTTCGGTGTCCCCTTCTACCTTTATCACCTATTCGATGCTACCTTGTACGGTTTGTGTTTTGACATGTTTTGTCCAGATAAAGTCGTTTCGAATAAATCCATTCTCCAATAAGTGTTGACGGATGGCCTCCGGTGTCTCATACGTAGATAGGTTCTTGCACCACGTACAGGGATAATATACATGTTGTGTATCTCTTCTTGCAGTGTGCTCCTTCGTTGCTTCAATAAATATGGTAACCTTATGGAAACATACAAGAGCATCTCCTCCGCCACCATCGTGCATCCAAGATGGATCTTGCATCTTCTATATAACATAAGTAAACAAAACAAGAACAAAATAAATCAAGATAAAAATAAATAAATTCTACAAATTATATGATGACATAATTATATTGTTAAAAATAATTCTAATTATATATTACATAAATTAAATGAACATACAGCAAATATATCAATTCCTCTCTCTCTCTCTCTCTCTCTCTCTCTCTCTCTCTCTCTCTCCTAGATCCAAAACTAGATATTTAAAAATTCACTATGTAAAAGCCTAAATAAACCTATGAGAGACATGAAGAGGGCAAAATAAGTTAAAACGTGTGATCTATGATAAAAAATAATTTTTATTATGCTACTTTTAGCCAAAAAAAGGTTGAAATCTAGGGAACTTTATCCACAAAGTAAGAGGGAAAACCACATCTATACACTAAAACAAATACATGGAATGCCATGGATTTACCTCCTAGAACAAAATTCTTGAAAAAAATGGATTCAAAACTTCCCCCTCCAGAAATCTCGCGGAAACAGAGCTTCTGTCGAAGGGACAGAGTTTAAATAGTGTTGTGTTACAATATCAGGTGGACATGACATCAGCAAATCTGTAAGCCATCTTTAATATCGGTCTAAAGATGTCATCACCTGACATCACATTTTCAATTTCTTTTGTTTATTTTCATTTTGCATAACAGGTGGACCCACATCTTTTTTAATTTGGGGTATCGTCTTCCTCAGCCCCGGCCGCTATTGTTGTGCATGTCTTTAATATCAACACCTAACAATATCATCAACAGCTGATATTGTTGTGTATTCCTTTTAATATCAGCACAGGATGACATTAGCAGTGATTGATATTATTATGTGCATCTTTAACAGCGGCCCTTGATGACGTCATCGTCATCTGATACTATTGGATCACCTCTATTTACAGTATTGTTGGCCTTGCTGATGTCAGCGGGCACCCGATATTGTAGTGTTCACTGCAATAGTGCTGCCCCAGATGATGTCGGTGAGCACGCACTGTAGTAACGGGCTCATTATTACTAGAGACTTGTGTAGTAGTGTTTAAACGGGTTTATTTAGAGCTGACACCTGCTAATTGTTGTGTACATTGGATAATTGGATTGCAATCTTACAACGGAAAAAAGTGAGCCAACTGCAATATTTCAACTAACTGACCAAACGACATATCCCTTGCATTGTTGTGGAGTTTTGTTTAGGAAAATAGGAAGTCTAATACAGATGCTCACAATTTAGCTTGGGGCATGGTCTGCGCCTTTTCAGGCAGGCATGTATGATTTTGATAGCATGTGTAGTGTTCTAGAAAAAAGTTACGTCAATAAAATGTATTGGGCTACATCTTGTCCTTTGCCTCGTAGGCCTTGCATCTTGTCCTTGACTTCAAAGGGCTACATCTGGCCCTTTCAAGTTAAGCATATGTTTGGGATTCTTTCTCTTGTATGTGTATGTTCAACCATTCTAGTATTTTTGGCAAGCAAGTGATAACCTTTTGGATTTCTTTCTCTTACATTTCTCTGGAATCTATTGCATGGACCCGTCTGTTGATGATACACCTTCCTTTTCATGTAGCAGTTATCATTTTTCTTTTTTCTGCACTAGAATATTGCTCTTTACTACTAAATACTATTTCAATAATTAAAGTTCATTAATCATATATATATATATATACACACACATCGTCAAAGTTTAGGGTACAATAAGATTACTTTTGGAAGGTTTGCTGAAGGTTGCATTCTAGCAGCGCATAAGTAATCAATCTCTTTTTTTAATCGAAAGAAGAATTATATTAATCTGTAGTTGAGTACATACTCAAGTTACAAGCACTTTGTAAACGAAAGAGATTACAATCAATAACACTCAACATGTAGCTCTAAAACTCAATTCCAAACCTGTGTGACGATCTGTATGGATGATATGACTGCACAAGCAAGTGGCCTTCGTACGCCATAGACGGCTCAACCAAAAGTAGTGCTACAGCCCAATGAATGACAACCAACATTCCAGTAGGCGGGATTGAGCATCATCTTCTTTCTTATATCTCCCTCCTTCTTGCTTCTGCCACCGAAGAAGAGAAACTAGACCCAAAGTTCTATCTGGCCTCCATCGTGATTGGATCTAATCACGACAAAACGGACAAAGGCCCGGAGAATTTTATTCCATGATGGCGACATCATCCCCACCTCCATGTCGCTGTTCGGAAACCTAATTCTCCATGTTGTCATTAGATTGTTGACGTTGCCGCCACAACCTTCATCGGAGCAGCCATGGAGAGATCAAATCCACCCTTCCTCTTCGCCGTCCCCGGAGAAGAAGAGTAGGAAACAAATCTCAATACCAAAATTCTTGGTATGGGAAGAACTCAACTCTAATTTAGAACTCGATCTAGACTATATTTTTAGAGAGACGGGATCCCCGCTCCCTTCAGCCCTCGCCAGATCGCCTGAGGAAGGGAGGGGGGGGCCAAAGGTGGTAGATGAGGCAGTGGCTTCTCCTGGTGGCTAGGGCAAGAGGAGACGTGAGTTTTTGCGAGACATTGTGTGCACCGATCATAAGTAATCAATCTCGTGGGGTTTAATTATGTTCCTCGTGAGGTTTAGTTTACACATCATCTCTGGATTGCATACGTCAAAGCAAACGCCAGCGCTGATGTATTTCGAGTCTATGTGAAGGTGAGAGGTGCACTTTTAAATTTCGTGGGCGTCGGTACATGGAAACAATGCAGTTCTGGCACCCAAAGGACTTCCGTTTTGTCCCACAATCCCATGGTTGCATGTGCCGGTGTGTCCTCAAGAATATAGTTTATTTTGAGCAGGACTGATTTCAGTTGGGGGCAGGTCAGAGAAGTCTCAATTGATAAGCATGTCCCAATTTATGCTCCCGTCTCTCGTGTTCTGAAAATTTTAATTCAGAAGTATATATAATTACTTATATGTGTTTACTTAATTATTAATACAAATTTAAACTAGTTTTTTTGTTCTAAATGGTATAGTACTTCCTAGGAGCAAACCAGCAATAGGCGTTCCGTGCCAAAATTCGTTGTTAGCTTGGCCCCCAAGCCAATGAATGTGGTACTAAATACCACCAACCTCTCTCTTAAATTAAGTGGAATGCACGTCATAAGATCTTGAGATTCTCTAACCACGCATCTAGGCAGGCCTCCATGGTCGTTGATTTTCTTCCCGTACCTGTGATAGTGGACTAAACGTGTGCTTCCCAAGAGAGATTGCCATATATGCCATTTTTTATATCAAGAGTGAAATATCCATGTCATCATTATACTTTAAAATGTAAGTTTACATTCGATTGCAGTAAAATACTTGAAATAATCATTTAAGGACTAAAATTAGTTTCATTTTGTACCATCTCCCCTCCACCCCAATAAAACTTTATTTCTTTGTGAATTACCCAATTTGGGATTTGATCTATATACTATGTGGTAGCGTCTGCCTTCACCTCCTACCTTCCCACACAAATAATGCATGTCATCCATGAACCAGAAATAATATTGGGCTACATCTTGTCATTGCATTAGTTTGGTTTTGGTCTCTCAATTACAAAACAGGGTAGTATGACTCCTTCATTTTTTAATACTGTTCAATTTTCCTGCCTAGACGGTTTGAATAGTGGTATTGGCTGTTGTGGCACTATGGGGCCCACCTGTGCCATGTCATCATTTTTTTATTTTCTCATTTCCTGATGGTTTTTCCTTCCAATACTTAGCTTATAAAGCATAAAAAATTATTAAAAATATTGTGCCCAGAGAACGACTTTTGCAAATTTGAATTAAAAGTTGTCCAATTTGCAATAATAAAGTGGCATTCCGAAAATTTTAATTCAATATTTAATTTGAATTTGAAAATTTTCAAAAACAACTTTTCTATTTGTTCCATAGCTCCTGTACTATGAACATAAAAATCCCCATAGTTTTCTAACCTCCGAAAGCTATAGTTTGGAAGGAAAAACCATCATGAAAGAAGAAAAAAAGACATGGCACACTGTAAAGTGGGCCCATAGTGTCACATCATCCAATAACACTATCCAAACCGTCAAGCGAGGAAAAGTGAACGGCATTACAAGTTGAAAAAGTCATCCTATTCGGTTTTGTAATTGAGAGACCAAAACCGAACTACCGCGCAATAGTTGGAGGAGGTAAATAGGACCTCTTCCTTGCGTCTTCTAGGCTCTACATATTGATGTGGCCCATTCAAAACGATCTATTTGGGCTTCTTTCCCTTGTATGTCTATTCAACCATTCTAGGCTTCTTTCTTTAAGCTTCTCTGGAATTTATTGAATGAACCCTTGTTTTGATGATGCATCTTCGTTTTTGTATGGTTTTGGAGGTTTGACTTAGTGAGTTTCTTGGAATGCCACAATTGACACAGGGCCATTTCATGTATTAGTTGTCATGTTTCAAGTTTTTTGCCTTTTTTCTTCATAAGAATATTTGCTCTCCTTGAACGGGTTTGGCTCTTTACTAACTAGATGAACAATTAGGTTCAAAATAATATTTGAGCAATTAAAGTTAATTAATCATGATATATACATATCATCAAACTTTAGCATACAATAGGGTTAAACGTCAGACTTTGGAAGATTCGTTGAAGGTTCTATTGTAACTACGCATTACAAAAATCCAAAAAAGTAATCATCGTCGTGAGGTTTACACTCATCTCTGGATTGTATACGTGAGCGCAAACGCCAGTGTGCTGATGCATTGTGAGCCTATGTGAAGCGAGAGAGAAGTGCACTTTGATTTCGTGGGCATTCGGTACATGAAAAAAATGCAGTCCTAGCACCTAGGAAGATATGGACATAGGGCATGTACAACACTAATAAATAAATGGGCTCTTAAACTGATATGGAAGTGTATTTTTACAAATAGCCCCTCTAACCATTGAGGAGACGGTTGGGTGGGTTCTTGACGAAGAGACGGTCTCTATCACGTGTTCTGATGTAAGAGTCAACTCTGAGCACCGTTGTACATGTGAAGAGACGACTTATGTCATACAATCATTAATAATATGTATTTATTAAAAGACAGCATGTAGAGTTTCTCCTTTGTATGACTAGAATTGTTTCATATCTCTTTGCTTGAATACCTATGTCCAAGAGACCACATTGGTCTCTCCTTTGTACATGTCCTAATGTGCATCACAGTCAAGGACAAATTTGTTTCCCATGGCTGCGTGTGCCAGTGAATCTGCAAGATTAGTTTATGTTTAGGAGGTCTGATTTTTGGGGGCGGAGCAGAGAAGACTCAATAGATAAGCATCTCTCAATTCATCTCGTGTCCTGTAATTTAATTCAGAAGTATATAATTATTACTTTTTTTGAAATCACATAGTACATACTTAGGGTGTGTTTGGCACGACTTATTGAACTGCTTATTAAAAGTGATTATGCTTAATAAGCAGTTTGAACTGTCAAGCAGCAAAATACCAAAGTGCTTATGAGGTATAAGCACTTTGTCATTTTGTATACACATAAGCACTTTGGATAAAGCAGCAAAACGTAGCTTATAATGCTTATGTGTGAAAATAAGCGAGTCTTGATGAATAAGCATAAGCAGTTTTGCCAAACGGGTTGATTGCTTATGCTACATAGCACTATATAGCAATTTTGATAGAATAAGCAGTATAAGCACTTGTGCGAACAGTCTGAAGCACGAAAAGAAGACGAAAGTAGGAAGAAAGAGGAAAGCGAGATCTCGTGCGCATTCCGATACGGTGTAATAGGGAAAACTTTAGAATTTATTTCTGGTAGTCTAAGTCGACTCTGGTAGCTAGTCTTAACTAGTATGAACTAATGCTTGTGGAACGATTCTGTAATTTCGTTACAAAGTAATGAAATTCCAGGGAAACCCTGTTTTGCAAAAAAAAGCAGTATAATCACTATAAGGGCAATCACAATGTGATGAAAAAGCAGTCTTTATACAATAAATGCAGTCTTTTGGATAGTCCTTATACATTACACAGCTAGTCCATATAACATTAATGGCTAAAGTCACACGTATGCATATGGGTTGGCCATAAGAATAAAAAAATATTTTTCTTCTCTCCTTCCTCTACTTCTCTCTCATGGTAGCCACTCACGTTCTCTCCTGAACTAAGTTTTATATTAATTGTGGAGCCCATTTTTTATCCTATCATTGTGAACCTAACCATAACTATTTCTCCACCTATTGTGGGTCTTGATATAAGGACTGCCTAGTCCTTATACAATGAGGTTGATCTAGGCACTTTGTGCATAAGCCGTGCTAAACGCACCCTTAAATACTCAAATATGTATCCCCTATAAATACAGGCATGCATAAACACTTCATCTTTATGAGTTGCATCGAAAAACTGAACTGGTTTGACTTTAAAATTCACAAAGCCACATTTAAACTAGCTTTCTTGTTGTAAATGATAGTATAGTACATCAACACAAAAAGGTGGACTAGTCAAGTGCTGCAGTCTTGTACATGCTTCAAAGTTCAAATCCGTCAACCAAAGTGAAATGACCTACTTGCGAGGAGCTAGCCAGCAATAGGCGTTCCGCGCCAAAATTTGTTGTTAGCTTGTACTCCAAGCCAATGAATGTGGTACTAGAAACCACCAACCACACTCTTAAATTAAGTGGAATGAACGTCATAAGATCTTGAGATTCTCTAACCACTTTGGCAGGTCTCTACGGTCGTTGATTTTCCTACTGTGTATAGTAGCGGCTAGAAGTGTGCTTCGTCACAGCAGAGACCGCCATATAGGCCATCTTTTTATATGAAGAATGAAATATGCACGTCATCACTATACTTTTAAAACATATGTTAGTATGTTACCAAACGAGTGTTGGATGGTGCCATGCATGGTGTTTACCATTTCCTTGCAGTAAAATACTTGCAGGATGTTTGTGGTGCAGGGAGCTCAAAAGGATAAAACATGGAAGGTTGCCACGCTTAGCCTAGTCTAAAACTCCGTTGGCGGCCCGCACCACTAGTTATAGAGACACAAGTATTTCAACGACGACTCTCACTCTCATGTCAACGATGTTGTTTATTGAAATGAAAAATGCTATTAATAAAACACGACAGCCCCTTATGAGTTATGACCAAACCGCAAGAGTGTTGTGGTACTCGGCAAACATGTGTTTTCCGGTAGCGGCTGGTCCATTTTGATATCCGTTTCAGGATTTTATTACCAATAAGCATGGACCAAATAATATTTCTTAAGATTTTTGCCATGTCGATATTCAGTGCATCTTAATAAACCAGTTGCCTGCAGTTTTTGCCGAGCTAGAATAATAATTTAGTGACCGGATGTTAATCCATTATCTAAAACAAAATTTAGTGGCCAAAGTGCCCTTGATTTCAACACCTAAAATTTAAAATTTCTTTTTGGCCCCATGTTTCCATGCGAATGAAAAGACCACAACAAGTAAACTTGTATTTTACTTCTTGTGAACCCTGCCAATCATGGAGAGATTCCGATTCAGAGATGGAATCTCTCCATGGACCATGGTTTGCTTGGGGGCTGCGTAACCTTCAAACCAAACAATTGGCATATCATGATTAGTTTACGCATTATATTCCTTCACATTCACCTCTGCAGTACTATAAGTAGAACTTGAGACAGTGGCACTCCATCACATATCTTCTTCCACTCTCTCTCAAACTCAATCGTTAAGCCACCGGCCGTGAATGGAGAACGGTAACGGCCAAGTGGCGGCGCCGGCGGCACCATGGAACTTCGCGCCGAACGGCACCCTCCTGGGCCTGACGGCACTGTCAGTGCGTGGCGTCCTGGGCAAGGTGAAGGCCGGGATGGTCGAGGACGGCGCCCGGCCGGTGGTCCCCATGGGCCACGGCGACCCGTCGGCGTTCCCGTGCTTCCGGACGGCGCCGGAGGCCGTGGACGCCGTCGCCGACGCGCTACGCTCCGGCGGGTACAACTCGTACGCCTCCTGCGTTGGCCTCGAGCCGGCACGGAGGTCAGAAACATTGAAAACTTCTCCCTGCCTTCTTGGCTTGCCTTTTCTCTATCTCCACTCACTTCTTGCTCCAGCTCTATCCAAGTTAAAGCTAATTAAACCAAGTAATATTTCGCTTTTCATTCGTTTCCGGAAATGATATCTATTGTGGAATATTCGCTGCTTAGTTTGGTTGCGTCATTTGCACCATAAATGATTGAAAAGTGACAGCTGACAGATGTGTTTTCGTATATTGGTTCTCCCTTTTATCCGTGAGCATATTGGTCGTCCTAGATGTGTTGGTGCCCTCACACAGAGTGTGATCACGTTGACACAAAAAAAGCAATCACGAGGAAGGAATCACACCACACAATACGACACAAAAATGATCACGACGAAGTGATCATACCACACACAATCGCGGCTTGTGATTGGGTAGACAAAATGAGCTGATGACTGGTGTCAGTGAGACAATGGAAGGATCTCTGACAAATGTTAGGTGTCACTATGTTTTCAATATAAAGACCAAATTGACACCGTGTTATTTGTCTCTTGTAATGATCCTACTATGTGATTTTATTGTTCTCTATGCCAAACTGTTCTTGATCAGCTCTGCTTCTGAACATAAATTCACTTTATCTTATCAAGTTTTAAAAAGTTAATTTGAATTCCAGGTCTATTGCACAGTACTTATCACGCGACCTGCCATACAAGCTATCGCAAGATGATGTCTACCTTACAAGTGGCTGCGCACAAGCAATCGAGATAATCTGCTCTGTCCTAGCTCGCCCTGGTGCCAACATCCTGCTTCCAAGGCCAGGCTACCTGTTCTATGAGGCGCGGGCTGTCTTCAACGGCATGGAAGCCCGATACTTTGATCTTCTACCGGAGAGCGGCTGGGAGGTCGACCTTGCTGGCGTCCAAGCTCTTGCTGACAAGAACACGATTGCCATGGTCATTGTCAACCCCGGGAACCCCTGTGGCAATGTCTACACTTATGAGCACCTTGCCAAGGCAAGTGTGGCTAAGTTGTTCTGCAGCAGTTATGAGCTCTTGGGGAATGATCTGAATATCTGGTTTGTTTCCATGATTCTCCAGGTTGCTGAGACTGCAAGGAAACTTGGCATCTTTGTCATTACAGATGAGGTCTATGCACACCTGACATTTGGGGAGAAGAAGTTTGTGCCTATGGGCGTCTTTGGTTCAGTAGTTCCAGTGCTCACTGTTGGGTCCATATCAAAGAGATGGGTGGTGCCTGGGTGGCGGCTTGGATGGATTGTGACCAATGATCCTAACGGTGTATTCCAGAGGACTAAGGTTCTTTACATTGAAATACTTCGACATGATTAAGTTCATATAACTAATAGTGAAATTTTCAGTAGCACTTAAACAAGGGGTTGCAGAGGGTACAAAGTTCAATGTTCAAACTTTGAGTTATGCTTTCAGGTAGTGGACAGCATCAAGAGCTACCTTGATATCTCCTCCGACCCTCCAACATTTGTCCAGGTGAATAAAACTACATTGTCTCTTTGCTCCTGAAATAATTGTCATCCATAAAAGGTCGAAGTTGATAGAACAAAGCAAGACCTTTATTTGCAGCATATTCATCAAATTTTTTATTTGCCAGGGAGCAATTCCGCAACTTCTAGAAAACACAAAGCAAGAATTCTTCAACAAAACTGTTGATATCGTAAGACAAACTGCAGAAATATGCTGGGAGAATCTGAAGGACATCAAATGCATCACCTGCCCGAGCAAACCTGAGGGTTCATTGTTTGTGATGGTCTGATGAGTAGATTAGTGTTGCAAGTAACCATTCAAATTTTCTTATTGGTGACAAGTTCCTTTGCTTGATACAGGTGAAACTGGATTTATCCTGCCTCGAACACATCAAAGATGACATGGATTTCTGCTGCCGGTTGGCAAAAGAGGAACTGGTGATCATTTTGCCTGGTACAGTTCTTCAAAACTATTAACCATTCCATTTTATATCCGAAAAGTAACAAGTTGGAAGTGATTTTTATCCAGGATGTGCTGTGGGATACAAGAACTGGCTCCGGATTACCTTTGCGATTGCACCATCTTCTCTCGAAGATGGCCTTGACAGGCTCAAATGCTTCTGCCAACGATACAGCAAGCAAAACGAGTGATACTCACCACTTCATGAAATAGGATGCACCTGCTTTTGCATGAAGAATCAAGGAAAAGCAGATCCAAAATTGTTGTGAATCGTGACATATGGTTTTATATCCTCTTCCCCAGGAAGGCATTTCTTTCATGCATAAGATCCTTGGTTAGGAATGGGCACTGTTTCTTTGTCTAGTCATCAATGGATGTTGCTTACAACTATTGTTGTAAAGCAAATTTCAGTAGAGAAAGTTAAATTTAGAGGATTTGAAGTGTAGAACTGTTCTTCAACAAATAAATATCAAGGAATACATGCCAACTGCAGTCTCAGTAACATTGTGACTTGGTTATGATCTAGACAATGACTATTCATTTCTGTAGTACAGAATTGTTGCATGGTATCACTTCTAATGTATTTGTTCAAGAAAAAGACCAAACTCGAGCCACTTCTGTTGAAGCATAACAAGCACTAAGAATGCTCGGCTCAATTAAAAAGGCAACAATTCGACAATTTTGTGCAAACAAATTTCTTGCATAATTTTAAGTAATCATGCTTCATTGGAAATCAAAATCGCATAATATTCATAATACCATAACTTTTGGGGCATATAAAATCTCAGCAGAACTGAATCCTAGATTGGAAAATCTTCACAAGGAAGATGGCAACATAACAAAAAAAGCAAGAGTTAAAATCGTCCCAAGAAGTCTAGATTCAGCACCTAGAGAGTCGAGACAGTCCGATAGTCGATCATTCTTCTACTGAGATAGCACCATTGCTATTTATATGATTCTCTAGTGATACTATCTTGCCGCTGGACATTAAACTGAACTTACTGACTTTTGTGGGATTCCAGTCGGAGTTTGCAGGTATTCGTCGATTAAGATGTTTGCATATGCTGGTTGGCAAGTCCTGCTTCTGAAAACTTCACCTAAAGGTCCATCATCTATTGTTTCCCTAGAGACCAGGAACTGAGTTTCCTGTGAGTCATAACTATTTTCTGCTGAACTGCCAGCTGCACGCACACTGTACGTCTGATCATAATCATGCTGTAATTCCACTGCTGACAATACTGCTTTCTCATGGTTTGGGGAAGAATGTGTGATTGGGAAGTCAAAGGAATCCATGGGAGTTGACACTGATAAATGGTCCTGCATAGTATTTTGTTTGTCCAGGAAGTTCCTGCAAAACAGAGTACAAGAGTTTATGACTTGGAACATCTGTTCGGTCAATATTTCATCTAATGTTGTAGCTTGTCCTATCCCTCCCTAAAAATAAGTTACACGTAAATACCATGTTTTCAAGTCATTTGTTGTGCTTTGAACTTCTTTTTTTTTTGCACATGATTAGGATAGATGTTTTAGCTCACACAAATACTCATGTATGCATGAGGATGGGCTTAAAAGTATGGAATCCATGGATCAGTGTGGTGTGAATTCAAATACCAAACTTTCTTGCTAATACGCTATTATACTCTGAATTATAAACAGTACATTTGCAAATGTATAAGGTTATAGATGTTATTTTGCACAAATAGGAATTAATAATCCCCATAGGAAACAACGATGAGTGTAATGTAGTGTAGGCTCAAGTAACTTCACCTGTTAGACTCTATTGGGAAAGGATTGGTTTCATTAGCAGCTGAGGTTTTCAGCTGCTGGCAAGCCAGAGTGTGGCTTGCAGCAGAGATAGCCATTGCTGGTCCAGCAATGGTGGCTGTTGCCTTTTGGCCTTCCACATGCTTTCTTGAACGGTAACGGCCACGATTTATGTGCCGCTCGCAGTACCTTTGGTCCCCAACAGCATCCCTGGAGCACCGCCACTTCTTGCCATCGGTACGGCGGCATCTGCCTGGTTCTACATCAGCACAACCAGGACGATACTGTGTCCATCCTACTGTAAAACAGAGTCCTCAATATATGAGAAAATGCCATTACATACTAAAAGAAAATGCCATTACAAACTGAGAAAACGCCATTACAACCAGGAAGATACTTGCTGACACTAAATCTGCAATGCAGCATTCAGAGTTTCAATTCATTCAAGTGCTCTGGTTTGCATCTGATTGCTAATTACATACTAAAAGAAAAGAAAACAAAGGGCATCGGGTAACTAGAGTCATCGCATTTGGGCATTAATCATGTCTCTAAAACGACAAAGCGATAATTATAAAATAACAGAATCCCACTGCTAGAGGGGTCTTTTATCTTTATATCAAAAATCACATGTAGCATTACAGTAAACCATAATCAAATGAACAACAGATAAGCACCTCAGAAACTATACGTGCTCCTAACATTACTCAAATCACTGATGCCAGTATACTGCTGAGATCTGCAACACCTACTTTAATATCTGAAGAAACGGGCACCGTCTTATCCCCCAAAAGAATCACGAATATAACTAAAGCACACAAGAATCTGAGGAGGATATCTTTCATAGCTCAAGCAGTATAACAGAGCAACGAACTAACAGGAAATGTAAAGCTAGATGACAGCTTCATCCATGTATTTTCAGTGATTTTGCTATTCCTATTGGCAAAAGCAGATGCAGTCATTTGCGAAAAAACAGAGGCACAGAAGAAGAGGGTTAATTACACGAGCTGGAGCCATAGGTACTCCATGGATTGAGGCTTCTTCTGATGGGGAGGAGCAAGCTGGACGGCACAGGGGCATTCGCAGCAAAGTGCTTGTAGATCAGTGCCTGGTGCTCCAGCTCCATCCACTGCGTTGGGGTGAACGGCCCCCTCATCCTGGACAACATCCCCTGCATGTTGCTAGCCCCTGAGCTCAGGCCCAACCCTTCATCACAAGAACATCATCAGATACAGGAATAAGCAATGCAATGGTCAGGACCCGAGACCCATGAAGGCATGAAGCGAATACAGTGCGGCTGAAGAAAATGTTGTCCCTGGCAACTCTGGTTTCCTAGTACCCACACATGCAAGATTTAAGGAAGCAGCACAAATCAGCGGCACCTTTAACTTTTTTGTGTGGCGGAAAAAGAGGGAAGGAGGCAAATCCAAGGAGAAAAAGGTCGCATCTTTGGGGACACGACACATCCTGGGGTGCGGCTGCAAAAGCAAAAGGGAGGGGGATAATAAACATCGTCCCTCTTTTCCTCTTGACAAGACCCCAACGGCAGGGACTTTTGCAGGACGACTGCCATGGCCGCCCGTCCCATTAGCAAGCAATCAAATCACAGCTGGGCTCAGTGAGAGCTCTCAGCCCCACAGATGCAACAGTGGCTTCATCATCAAGGGGGACAAAAATATGAAGGAAAAAAAATCATTTGTGCCACCTCGCCTCACCTGCGCCGCTACTGGAAGAGAAGCAGAGCATCTGCGGTCCACCGGAGCTGGTGGCGGCGGACCCAAGAAACGAGGGAGGCGCCGCCATCGCCATCCCCAAGAACGCATCTCGGCCCCCTTCCATTGCTCGTGGAGATTCGCTGGAGAGTTAGGGTGGATTCGGAACTATGGCTTGATGAGGGGTCACGCCCATGCTGGCAGAGGATTCGGCGATGGTGGACTGGTGGGGGAGGAATGGGTGATGGACCGGAGATGACTGTGTGTCCGGCAAAGGGAAACCAGGCTGGCTCTCGCTGCTTGGGGAGAGGGGAGAAGAGGAAGCAAGCGAAAGGCGATTGAATGTGCGCCCTTGTTCTCGAAAAAGGACAATATCATAGGTCCCCTACCTGGAAACGGATTGCTGCTAGCATTAGTTTCCCAATTTGTTTACAATCCTGAAACGTCCAGCAATGGTGTTACCAGAGATTTTGAGTTAACAGAGCTCATAGAGTGTAACACTGTTGGTGCTGTTCGGGAGAGTAAAAAAATGTGAACGAGTCCAATTTGAAATCATGGTTTACAAAACTGTAAAAAAACTGCTCATGAACGTTTACAAATCTGAAAACGTTCAAATTGGAACCATTGTTTATAAAACCATTCAATTTATCACGGTTTTTGCTATTTTTTTGGCAAATCACTCATCTCAGTTGATCTTTGGATACAATGGAGCATGAATACTGCAGCAAAAACGATTTCTCAATTACATAAAAAGATTGTGTCCATTTCCTTTAGAGCTATAAAGTTCAGCTTGTAAAATTTGAGCTAAACTTTAGAACCTTTTGGGTGGCTAAAGTTTTACTTCCTTTTAGCTCTTCTCTACCTGGTTCACAAAACTGGTGAAAACCGGCCGGTTATCCCGGTTAATCGGAAACCGGTCCGGCCGGCCGACCGGTTAGCCGGAGAAAACCGTAGCTATTTATCGTAGCTATTCGGTTAACCGACGGTTTTCTTGATTAACCGACCGGTTTTCTCGGTTCAAAACCGGACCGGTCAATCCGATTTTGTTAACCTTGCTTCTCTATCACTAGAATTAAAGTTTAGCTCAACTTTTAGACTTTCCGTTCGTTTTTCTAAAGCTAAAGTTTAGTTTTAGCTCTTTAACACATGAAAATAAACACCTTCAATTTTGTGATTCATGATTGGAGTTGCGGTTACAATATGATCTACCACCTTTTTTGTTATTTCTTTTGGTCATTGCATCTCATGGTAGTTGTGTTAGCCAAACCTAACCATGGTATTCAACTATTCATGGTTGGTACGACGAATTGGTCTCGTTGTGTCACAAACAACAAAGGGCTAAGCCGCTTTAGAGCATGTACAACGCTAATAAATGAGTGAGCTCTTGAGCTGATGTGGCAGTGTATTTTTACAAATAGTTCTTCTAACCCTTGAAGAGACGATCGGGTGGGCTCTTGACGAAGAGACGGTCTCTATCACGTGTTCCGATGTAAGAGACAACTCGAGCACCGTTGTACAAGTGAAGAGACGACTTATGTCATACAATTATTAATAATATGTATTTATTAAGAGACAACATGTAGAGTCTCTCCTTTGTATGACTAGAGTTGTTTTCTATCTCTTTGCATGGATACATGTGCCGAAAAGACCACAATGAGCTCTCTTTTGTACATGCCCTTAGAAACTCTCCCTAAAGCAATTAATAGGAGGATTCAAAAACTCTCCCTAAAGCAAGAAAGATTCAAAACTCTTCCTAAAATAATTAATAGGAGGATTAGTCTAAAAGTCATTTCTAGGAGAGTCCTAAAATCATCCCTATATTTAGTTTCTCCCTAAAAACTTCTCATTAGAAATATGGGGAATTTTGAGGGTCCAAATGATTCTATCTTCAAGAGAATTAATATTGTTGTGGCCTCAAATGCTCGTGTGACCCAATCAAAATTATTCTTAATCAAGTTTAAGGGAGAACTGTTGGAGAAGAGATGTAAAATTACTCATAACAAATTTTGGGCTGCTAACAAAAACAAGTTTAGGGATCAATTTTTTTGGTAGCTCTTGAAGATGCTCCGAGAACCGGCCAATCAATAAGTGTGAAAAGCAACCTGAAAAATGGAATATTTTGGGATTGACTCGTCCTCTCCCCATGTCGCCCCTCATAGGCGACCCAGGCGAAACCTAATCGTCATTACCACCTTCACCCACACATATTTCTGGCCTCACTTCGAGCATCGCATGAGAAATGTATGTGGACGTGAAAATTGTGGCAGTGGGACTTTTTTTCCAAGGATGCTTTTCCCTTGTCTTGGAGCCCTCTAGGGTGCGCACTTGCATCCACATTGGTTCACACTAGCCAATCTACATCCTTGATGATCAGATCAGGTTGTTGACGTGTAGATCTATTGTTGATCCTCTCAATAGAGGCATGAAGTTTGACGTATAATGGCAGCGACATCATCAGCTTCTTCAGCGGGAGGGGGCGTACGCCCCTTTGTGTGGTTGCATCAGGGAATGCAACTTGCACTGTGGACCGTCCGTGGTGGCCACCTGGTGGAGGAGCTTATACGTGGTGGTGTCGTCTCCACGACGAAAGGTGCGGTGGTGTAGCGCGATGACGGATCAAACCAAGAAGGGAACCATAAGACACTAAACATAAAGCGTGAAAGATAAATAAATATACGAAGAGGTAAGTATTTAAATGTGAACACTAAGGCGTAATCATATGTTCACAGCTAATCCTGGTATGGTAATAGTATAATTTTCGAAACAAAGATGATGAAACGTCTCTTCATTGCCTACATTTGATACCTCACAGTATTTATTATTAAAGTGATTGAAAATTAAGTAAAAGTTGTAAGAATGGTGACGATGATGATATCACAAGCCATTTGAGGCTGAGATGGTGCAGTTGTTGTAGATATGAAAGAGGGGTTAAGAGCATCTCTAAGAAGGGTCTAAAAACTCTCCCTAAATCAAATAATAGATGAATTAGTATAAAAATCATCTCCAACAGTGTCCAAAACCACTTTTATATTTATTTAGTCTCTAAAACCTTCTCATTTATAGCTAGAAACAGGGAACAAATTAAGACCCTCAATCTTTCTTTCTACAAGAGAATTAATGTTGTTGTGTGACGGGCCCAATAACTAATCTTGATCAATTGTTAAGAGAAACTGTTGAAGGTGGGAAGAAAATTACACCTAGCAATTTTGGATGCTAATAAAAATAGGTTTTAGGGTTATTTTTTGGGGTGCTTTGGTAGATGCTCTGAGAGCAACTCCAGCCCGGCCTAAAAAAATGGCTCTCTATTTTTGTGTTTGCAGGCTGGCCTATATTTTTATAGGTCTAAAATTTTGATATCAACTCCAACAGAAGAATGCAAAACATGCCTCTATCCATGTAGGACCCGTGTCAGACGAATAAAAGAAAAGATCCATCGATCTGAACGTTGGCCATGGCGGCCATGGCCTGCCACAGGATGGGCATTCTCGCTGAAACTTGGTCAAATGACCACGGAAAATTTCAAATAAAATACCTACGCGAAGCTCAGATCGATGCACATCCAATTGGGTAGTTCCAAGCACAACAGGGTGGCTAGAAGATGATCTGCGATGAAGCATGCGTGAGGCAGACGACTACCGGCGTTCGTCGGTGGGGAAACTCTTGAACTGCTCCCCACCTCACGAGGGAAACAAAGAAAGAAGGCATCCGAGAGGTGCTCCAAGGTGTCGCGCATGCAATGGAACAAGAAAGTGAGGTTGAGGCACATCGATGGCGACGAATTTCACGATGGTGCGGACGGCGTCCATCAATGACGTCATCGGAGAAAATCCTCGATTACTCTGCCTGTGGTGAACGGCTTGACTTGTGGCTTGTTCGAGAAGATAGAGCACGAGGTGATGCAGGTTTTGAGTGGCTTGATCTACGGATTCTACGCTAAGGGGGCATTTCATGATTTGGCCTTATATCAAATGGGACTTATAAATTTACCCCTATAGCAAAATTTCTTGATTTTTTATCCAATATCTTCACAAATACTTTATGATTTACTCTTAAGGAGCAAAAATACCCCTTCAAAATAGAAGGGACAAGCCACAGCAGCACCTTGTCTACCACATTTTTTGCCACGTGTACCTTTGTGACATGGTAGGCATGCGTAAAAAGACTAAATTGCCCCTGCCCTTCTCCAACACTTAGGTGTAAATTTAGATTCAATTAACATTTATTTTTTCAATTCATATTTGAATTTCAAATTATTAGATTCAAAATTCAAATTCAAACCTAGGAATTTCAAATTCAATTTCGAACAGATTTGGAATTTCAAATTCAAATTAAAATTTCAAATTTCACATTCGAAATCCAAATAAATTTTGATTTCCAAATATAGATCCAAAATTCAAATTCGAATTTTAGATTTGTATTTCATATTCGAATTTAAAATGTGAATTCAAAATTCAAATTTAAAATGTGAATTCAAATTTCGGAATTCCAAATTCAAATTCAAAAATCAGATTCAAAATTCAAATTCACATTTCAAATTTGAAATTCGATTTCAAATTTCATATTCGAATTCAAATTCAAAATCCAATTTCGAGATTTCAAATCTAAATTTCAAATTCGAGTTCGAATTTCAACTCTAAAAATTCGAAAACGAAATTTAAATTTGAATTTTGAGTCTGAAATGCAAATTCGAATTTGAATTTGAATTTATCTTGACAAGAGACTAGTTCGATTAGGGGTAAAATCGTAGTTTGGCATGTCCTTGCCACGTCATTAGGGAAAAAAGCGATGTGGCGAGACTCCAGGGACAAATCATAAAGTTTTTCGAAACCTTGGACAAAAAATCAAAAAAATTTGATATAGGAGCAATTTTATAAGTCCCATTTGGTATGAGGATAAAACATGAATTGTCCCACGCTAAGGGGTAACAAGTTGGCGGCGCGATGAGCAGCTAGGGGCGGCGGCCATGGAGCTCGCGGCTGTGTTTGCTGCTTCGGGAGAAGGGATAGAAATGAGGTAGAGAGAGCAGGCCGAATCTTTCCCGTGCCCTCGCCTCGCGCTCCGTCGCTTCCACGTCGTGCGCACTCGACGATGAGGCCATAGTCCACGAGAAGGGTATGAAAGTCGGCGGGGTCGAGGTCGGCGCGGAGGTGTCCAACCTCCTTGGCCTCGCCTTGCGCGCCGCCGTCCACACCGGCCACCACCGCGTCGCGGCCGCCCTCCGTGCGGCACATTGCTCCACCGTCGCCGGCGCGCTCGGGCTCCCGGCAGCGTTCACGCAGTCCCTCCGGCCGGAATCCGGCGTTGAGCGCCTTGGCGAGGACGATGCGGCGGGCGCGGCGACAGCAGCCAAGGACGATACGGTAGGGCGAGACGAGGCCGGGCGCGGTCGGCGACGTCCCCGGTCGAAGGCGCGACTCAAATCCAAAAGGAATGGAGAAGAGGAAAAAAATAAGAAAAAAGAAAAGAAATTAAAAAATGGTGAGACCCATGTTTGGAGGGGGAATAGAGGGCCTCTAGGAATGGAGGCTTGGATTAGAAATTTGGAGAAATATGTAAAATAGAGGCTCTTTTAAGCGCCTATTGTAGTTCGGTTTTTAAATAGGGCCTCTAAATTTTAAAGTAGGGCCTCGTTCGCTTCTCGTTCTCTAAAATTTAAGCATCTGTCACATCAAAGAGAATATTACTCCCTCCGTTTCAAATTATAAGACGCTTTTGACTTTTAGAGATTATGTTTGACCGCTCGTCTTATTCAAAAAATTTGTGTAAATATATAAATAAATAAGTTATTTACAAAATATCTTTAATGATAAAACAAATCATAATCAAATTAATAACATTTGCACAAATTTTTTGAATAAGGCGAACGGTCAAACGTGAAGTCCGAAAGTCAAAAACGTCTTATAATTTGAAACGAGAGGAGTACTATTTATGAATATTTTGATTAATTTAATGACAAAATCCTTTTGACATATTGTTGCTAATTTTTGAGATGAATCTAATGACCTTAATTAATCTATGTTTTACTAAAGTGATGCTACAATGACTCGTCTTCTAATCACAACTTAATTAACCTCATTAGATTCGTCTCAGTAAATTAATCTAGGGTCTGTAATTTATTTTATAATTAAATTTTATTTAGTACTTCTAAATAGTAAAATTGTTTTTATGTGACAACTATAAAATTTAGACCCTAGAAAACGAACACACTCTAGAGGGCCTTTTAAAGTCCTTGACTGTAGTTGCTCTAAGTCCTGTTAACCTCTTCACGGAATGCCTAATTTGGATATTCCATTTTCCACGTGGTACATATTATTTCTTTTTCCAAAAAAGTCAGATACAACAAACTGTGTCTTCTTCCCCTTCCGATACAAGAATGGGACGGATAGGCTTGATGACAAAGCAGTCCTTAATCCGCACGCCTAAACTAACTAATTAGATGAACAATATCCTAATCCAGACCTCACTCTCACTCCATCGCCTTCTTCCTTTTCCAACTCTCATTCCACCCATCAGTCTCACTGTTCATCCTCTGCATCCCAGCTGAAAAAAAACGAAGTTCCGATCCTTTTTCTATCCGGATTCAGTCAACGTCGGTACAAAATTTGAACAGATTACTCATTTCACTTCTGGTCCGTCCTAATTTCATCTCTGGTTTTGCTCCGTCGCTTTTCTACTCCTCGGCGCCGCCTGTTTTCGTGCTGGGTTTGGTTTTGTCTGCCGTCTCTTTCCCCACTTCTTCGTGGACCCTCTCTATCGCCGCTTGCGTACTGTTCTTCCTGCCCCAGTGAGTCGATTGATCCGTCCTCTTCCCTGTCTCTCCTCCGCCTCCCTCTCAACCGCGGAATCGACCGCACTCGCAGTCGCAGGTATGCCCGGTCCTTAGTTTATTGAACTGGGTTTTGAGGTTCTTGACTTCTTGGGTATAAATGGCACCTGTTGAGGACTATTGATTTGTGTTTCATAATCGGTTCTTGATTTCGTGGATTGGTTGCAGGGGAGGGGACGCGGCGATGGCGGCGGAGTTGGTGGGGCCGCGGGTGTACAGCTGCTGCCATTGCCGGAACCACGTCTGCCTCCACGACGACATCATCTCCAAGGCCTTTCAGGTGAAGAAGAGCACGACCTGATCTTTGCCCTGTTCTGATGTGCGGCTTAGTGTTGTAAACGATATGGGTTTGGAGTCAGTTCTCCCAATTCTTTAGTCAGATCAGAAATTCAGATTACTAGTGGAGTAGTGGATTGTTTCAGTGAGGACTGAAGATTTGAAGTAGCAGTCTAGGCCTTGATGTTTTTGGTGTTAAGTCCATCCACAGAGTACTGAATGCCCAGAGATTGATGTCACAGAGATTCAGTTAATCAGAGTTTCTGTCGTTCTTCCACTAGGTAGGCAGGCTGCTAGTGAGGTTCAGCATGCTAAAATCAATAAATAGTATATTACCACTATAGGCATATACTTAGTTGTTTTGGAAGATGCCGATTACAATTCATCTAGATCAAGAACTTTCTTGGTTATGTGTGGAGGATGATGATGCTGTCTCCTTTACTCTGTTATTTGTTCTAGGGGAGGAATGGCCGTGCATTTCTGTTTTCTCATGCCATGAACATAACTGTGGGGGCTAAGGAGGATAGACACCTCATGACGGGGCTGCACACAGTTGCTGACATCTACTGCCGTGATTGCCGCGAAGTACTAGGCTGGAAATACGAGAGAGCCTATGAGGAGTCACAGAAGTACAAGGAGGGGAAGTTCATATTTGAGAAAGCAAAGATTGTTAAGGAAAATTGGTAGCGATTAAGGGTTAGGTGTGCCAAAACTCTACTGTGAAAGAATTTATCCATGTCATCTTTGTACATAGCAGTGCCTGTAGATGTCAATGTTTTGGCTGCACCAAATTGTGTTTATGCCATTTGTAATCTCATCAACACTTTATCTGTTTCTTTCTGTGAAGAAGACAGATCTGTGCCTATTTGTTTAGTAACCATTGTCATTGTCCACAGATTCTTTAATATTCTTCCAGTTTTGTCCATCAAAAGTTATGATAACAGTATAAGGTAGTAGCTTGGCAAGTTTGAATAACAGAAAACTTTGAGGTAAATATATCTGTCTGCCTCCTTTTTATCTTCCTTAGCAAGATTTTACAGTTACATAGAAATCGTTATACATGACATTCTTCACTCCCTTGTATCCTTTGCTTTTTGTTTGTATGATCGGCATCCTTGATGCTATTTTCTTTTTCCACATTGTTCTGTCTCTTGTTTCTCTCATCTAAGTTCAAATTCATGCCACATTTTTTTATATTCATCCTAGGATGATTAGGATGACACTTCACTGTTGAAACAATTGCATTTTCAAAATCCTTGATATCAGAAGCACTTGCTCCAGCACACAAAGCTTGAATGTCTATTTGTTTGAGAGATGTAAGGTACTCAATGCCAAATTGATAACTATATGGTTTTGCTCTGATAACATGAACTGTTGTCTGTAGCCTCTCCAGCTTTGGCAAAGCTGCTGGTTCAAATGCCAAGAAAATTCCTTCACAACTAAAGTAGAGGTCCTTCAAGTATGGGAATCCTACACCATGAATTACAATCCTGTCATCCTTCTGAGGTGATCTCAACCATAAGTCGAGATGAAGTAAGGAAGGCAACTCTCTGAGAATGTGTATGTCTTCATCTGTTAGTTCTTCAATGTTTATGTTTAAAGAGATGAGGTTACAGAGTGATTTCATCCACCTTGGTACTCTTGGGAGAAAGTAATATGCAGACAACCGAAACTTCTGAAGGTGACTAGGTGGAGGTGTCCAAGAATCAAAGAACTCGAGGGAACCAAAGTTGCGACTACAGACTGCAAAGGATCGGACATTACTTGTGCCCAACTTTCCTAGAGTCCTCAGCATAGCCTCTTGGTGCTTCACGTTGCCAGAAGTAAAATCTGTCCAGTTGATTGCAAGTTCCCTCAAACTTTTCAAGTTTCCAAGTTCTTGCACTGCATTTATTGAACTGCGACAAATGTCGAAACCTAATATGGCTCTTAAGGATGTCATGCTCCCTATGCCATCAGGTACCTTTACTTTTCCCCATGTGTGGCCACCGCTAATTATGTATTTCAGTTGGACAAGGCTAGTGATGGTTTGAGGCAACTCTTCAATATTTGTATCTCTTATGTCCAGTGCTTCCAAACTTTGCAGGTCTCCTATTTGAGGTGGAAGGTTTGAAATCCATGTTCTTCGGAGGCTCAAAACTACTTCAAATGAATGAAATCAGTGATATCTTTCAGATGATTCTCGCTAAGGCCTTGGCAGCCCTCGAGATTTAGCACTCGTAGGACTCTAAACTCTGACAATGGAGGTACCAGGTGAGCTTGCACATATGAGGTTACTGATCTGACATGCTGTAAGTTCATTCCTTCATATGTGTTGGCAATCTGTGGATCACTCTGAATAGATAGTCGGCGCACATTGCCATTTGGTTTAACTGCAACTGAAGTACCACCAATCAACGTGACAAAATTCTCTTCCATTGCCTTGGATATTATAAGCTCAAGTATCATATCATGAACTCGACAAGCGTTAGCCCTACCATCACAGTTTATATCAATTGGCTGGACCATGCTCCTATTGATGAGCTCATTGAAGTAGCCTTCTGCAACATCCTCCACACTTAGTCCTCTTTGCATGCCTACAAATCCTTCAGCAATCCATTGCTGAATCAGACTATCTCTTTCAATCTTGAAGTCCTCTGGATATAAACTGAGGTACATCAAACATGTTTTCAGGTGGTAAGGAAGATCATAATAACTGAGGGATAATATTTTTTTCATGCCTTCTAGATCAGGATTATTTTCCAATGCAGAACCTATAGAGATAAGCAACTTCTCCCACTGGTCCTTCAACATGACTTGTTTACTGGCTAAGAGGCTAGCTATGCTGATTATTGCTAATGGTGAACCACAACATTTTTCAGAATCTGATCTGAAACTTCCTTTAGTTGGGGAGGGCAACCATCCTTGTGGCCAAATATTCTCTTGAAAAATAAAACCTTGGCATGAAATTCATCAAGTGGTTCAATTCTGTATACACGGTCGTTTCGGTTAGAGCAACATAACTTCGCTACTGACTCAATTCGTGTAGTTGTCAGGAGCCTACTGTTCTGATTATTCTGTGGTAAAGCACATCTTACTTTTTCCCACGCTGATTTGCTCCAAACGTCGTCAACTATAATGAGGTACCTATGTGAAATATTGAACCATATTTAAATACCAGATCATGGAGAGCTACCTTACGGCAGTAAATTACATTCATACAACAAGGAAACCTATTTGGGTTGACTCTTCAGTCTTTAACAGCCTGGGGTTTACATATAAAATAATTTGTTTCATGATGCTGGATTGCTGGGCCATCACTAAAATGCAGTCTGAGAAAATCTGATATTCGATTTTTGCTGTAAGTTCAAGTATTTATGTGATATACAGCAGAATAATTCTTTCTGACTTTAAGAATTATTATGTGAATCACATAGTTGGTTTTATACGCCAATTTTGCCAATTTCTTTAGTCATATGGTCTAGTTATTTTAGTTGCCAATTTTGCTATTACTAATCTTAACTGAAAGATATTTACTTTTTTCCATTTTTATCATTATATATTTTTCCTTGGAACTACAAATGAACCCTCAAGTTTAGGCCCCCTCGAATCTGATACCATAGCAAGTTTAATGTGCCAACTACGTCATCGAAATGCTTAAGATGATATGTTAGGCATTCTTTACTAAGAATTTTTTATCCTAACTTAAGAATTAATATACCATGGTTACCTTTTATTTAGTAAGCACTCCCTGAGCTTGTGAATAAGTTGACCTTCCTCCCAGTTGTTCATGTAGTCAGCCTCATTGTGCGAAACCTGCGATAGCAAGTCCTTCAAGAGCTTCTTCATGTCAAGCTTTTGCGACACAGCTGCGAAAGCTCGACAGCTGAATCTGCCCCCAACTCTGCGGTACACCTCCATGGCAAGTGTTGTCTTGCCCAGGCCGCCAAACCCAATGATTGAGAGAACCTTTAGTGTGCTTGTATCGTCAATTAACCAGTTTTCTATGTCTCCTGCAGGGCATTCTATGCCAACCAGGTCCGGTGCATCTGCGTAGAGGACATTGATCCTAGGATCAGCAGATATGTGGGTTCCCGGCATCCATATGTCCTCCACGAGCTTGTACCTTGACCTTCTCTCACTGATTTCGATGGCGCGGGCTTTTAGGCCTTTCATCTCATTGGCGAGGCGGAGGTGTGTCCAACCGTTCCTCAGGAACCGCTTGATGCGCCCTGGGAACCTCATGAGGCTGCTTGAGCCATGCTGAGAACCGGTGGCAGCGCCATCAGCTTCGACACGGTGCATGAACTCGTCGAGGCTGTCCTCGATATCGTAGGCCAGCTCCCTCACCTCCTTCATCCAGCACCTGACCTGTGCGTCTGGGGCCTGCACGGTGGAGAGCTTTTCGAGGAAGGCGTGCATGCTCTCAAGCTCTGACCGGAGGAAGAGGATGTCGGTCCTTGCACCAGCCATCAGCTCGTACTTCGGCCCCAGGACTGTGCTGAGCTTCCCTGCAAAGGAGACCATGGCACCGCCTGCTGTTGATGCACGCTCCATATCTCGATGGAGGAGGAAGGGACACAGAGAAAAAAGGACAGTAGGAGCTGTTAATAACAGCTGGTGAAATTGGCACACACGAAAGAAAGTCTACTTGATCATGTACTTGTGCTCCTGCTTTTAACAGTTGAGATGGCAGAAGGAAGTAGGAACCAAACCTGACTGATGCTGTGCTGGGAGCATAACCGGACATGTCACACATATATAGACGGTTTAGCCGTGCTGTATGGGCCATGCTCTATGCACGTTCTTCGGCAGTTAACGCACACGTAGAACATGCCAACATGGTTCCAAGTCTAGTCTACCAGTCAAGGTCAAGTGGTCAACAACATTCATAATGTCAATCGTTCCAGTGTTTTCTTGCCATCAGGAGGTTCTCGTCGCCAATCTAGTGGTCAAGATCAACGTTCAAGTTGGCGTTAAACTCACGTATCGTGTTGGATCGGCTTCAGACTTATGGAAGCATCTTTTTCAAAACGTGCACAGTGATTGTGTAATAATGACTAGAGGCTCCTTCCTGAATCCGAGTTGTATTTTATTTACTTAGTTACTCTGCTTTTATTGTATGTACTGCCATTGCGAGTTCTACTGAACTAAAGTGGTGTTTTTTTTCTAATTTGATTGGGGTTTCTTGGTGGAGTACAAAATTAGCGACCCCTCTTGTTCTGTCAGTAAAGAAAAGAGGAGCCGATATCAGCTTCGGCACTAAAATTTGCGTGAATGATGGTCATTTATGCAAATTTTGTATTGGACTCCAGTTGATCCTCCAGAGAATTACTTTTCGGTGGCCATAGAGTTCCTAATCTTCTCCATCAGCCAGTTTCTTGTGGGAAACAGTTAGTGAGATAATGGTTTTTAACCCGATTGGCAACCAAGACTAGGAAATATAACCTTTCATGCAAGCTCAGTTGACGAACAGATTTTCTCTTGCCACTTCTTCAACGATTTCTGTTGTCGATTGGTTTCAGAGATCCCTTTACCAAAAGTTTTTATAACTAAATTTTCTATAACTTTTATACTCCTTCTGTCTCTTAATATATGGCGTTTTTTACTTTTAGACATCTACTTTGACCATTCGTCTTATTCAAAATATTTGTAAAAATATAATTTTTTGTTATCATTTATTTTATCACCATATTTACTTTATGTATGACTTATTTTCTTTTATATTTTTATAAGTATTTTGAATAAGGTGAATAGTTAAAGTAATGTCTCTCAGTCAAAAATACCCTACATTAAGGGAAAGAGGGAATAGTTTTTAGGAATTTGAAAACCATTTGGCCTTTATGGGCCTATTTTCCGCAGTTTAAAGGCCATTTGATCCACACCCACTCGAGTTTCTCTTACTCTTTCCATCGGGCTTCATTCGATGAGGCCCGGCCCATTCCATCGGGCTTCATTCGATGAGGCCTGGCCCAATCTCACGCGTCCTTCTGCGGTTCTGCCGTACCTCCCGTCTCACGGGCACCGCCGCCGGCAAGGCGCCGCGCTTGGTCTGCCCCGAGCTCCGACAACCTCGTCCGCTTGCCCAGTGTCTCGCCGTACACCCACATCGGCCGAACCGGCTGGTCCTCCTGGCACCTCCGTCTTGCGAGGCCGCAGTCTGCTCTCCCTTCCCATTGCGGCGGCCCCCTATTCGAGTCCAAGATGCTGGGGTTCTCTACCGGCCAGCTGCTGGTCATCCTCGGCGCCTGCTCCGTCATGATGAGTAAGACACGAACCTCTGCGGCCTTCTCTCTTGAAATACTCAATCCCCCTACCTAATCGACGAGAAAAGAGCCGATTTTTATGACAAATTGCGCGTGCTACGAATGGATCCTCTTCCGGTTGATTTAGATTTCCTTGTCTTTCTTGTGTAGAGCCCAGCGACATGGTAAAGATCGCGAGGACGGCCGGCAGAATGACTGGTAGAGCGGTGGGGCGGCTCATCGTGGCGCGCCGGCAGCTGGATGAGATTCTGGGCCAGTCTGCAGCCACACAGGTAACGACTGGACTAGCCCTTTTCAGCGCCTGATTCGATTTCTTCGGATTAAACGCTGTAGTTGCATTGAGAGAGCATGGATGATCCGCCCAGACTGATGATCATCCTTGTGAGCTGCTGAGCTCAACGCTGAAATTGGCACTGAATAGTTGTGTTTCCATTTCCTGAAGGTATCGGTAGGGAAACACTTGTGTTGTCCAGGAAAGGACTATTTACTTTCTCATGAAAGTTTACAACCTCTTGCAATATATACTTTGATCTTGGGCCGATCCCCTTACTTTGTGCAGTTATATAGCTGGTTGCTGGTTGTGAAAAAAATTATCCTGGTGGCCCATTATCTTGGGTGATTCCTGTTAGATGGAAACTTTATGGAGAGTCACCGGATCTGTTAAATGATTCATATATACTAGCAGTAGACCCTCTGAAATTACAGTACAATTTCAGCAGATGGAATGATTTATGGATGCTTATACATATTGATAGTTTGTGATGTGCAATGGTGAGATTTCTTGTTATGCAGTGTTAATGTACCTCATCTTTTGTTCAGGTTCATAAGGAGCTTAAAGATGCTATGACACAGTTAGACACGATTCGCTATGAAGTTCAGAGCTTATCTAGATTAACTCCTGGCCAGTTTACTACGAAGCAGCATGACACAGGTAACTATAACCTTAGTTTGCAATAAGTGAAAATCATAATTTTAACAATAAAATCACCTTTTTGTTTAATTAGTATTCCCCAATGGCATATTATGTGACATAATATGCTCAAGAATCACTGTTTAGTGTTTGCAATTTTGAGCAGGAATGGCTGAAGCAGGGAAATCTGATGCTGCTGATGGTTCTGTTACTAAGGTATCACATACATATGAGTGTCTAAGTTGTCTAGTAATGGTTTAGGTTTGAGGTCACAAGCAAAAAAACGAACTTTAAGTCAGTTAATTGTTCTCATTAGCGTGCTATACTTCTATAGCAGACTGGATTCATCGGGTAGGAATGTGCTATGGCAGTCTTTACTGCTGCTTCATTACACGTATAGGTTGACATGATCATTTGCTTTTGCATGTTATGGCCTTTTTTATTTTAAATCATTCTTCCATGGTGCAAGGCATGAAGTGATCATGAGATGGATCCATTCATGTTTTTGTAAACAGAACTGATCATGCTGTAAAAGCTTTTCATTGCGTGGTTTCCACTACACTGCTTAGAGCTTTTCTGTTTCCGCTGATGTTAAGAAATACACTTAATGGAGTTTGTAATGACTATGCAGCTAGAAGAGTTTCGTCATGAAATTCGAAGTATAATTCGTGATGAAATCGAAAGCTTCTACAAAACACAGCCTGATTCCATAAAAAACTTTGGTAATGTTTTCTTGTTTATATACTTTAATTGAATGTGATCTCTAAATATTTCCCAATACTTGACTAGTGACATCTTTACCAATGTATCAGCAAACACTACTGAAGCTAGGAAGTTGGATGTGGCTGATGACTCTATAGCACTAAAATCCAAGGTGTGATGAATCATTTCTTCAATTGCAGTGAATGCGGTGGTTTACTAATCACTTGTTTTTTCCTGTAGGACATGAAAATGGATAATACAAGCTCAACAAATCTACACAGCCAAGCTGTGACTTACGCAAGGTTATCTGAAGCTCCAGGAATCAAGATGAGTTCTTCCTTGAGTGGGAATTCACACGAACAGTTCAAAGAGAGCAATGGGTTGCTAAATGTACTGCCAATATCAGCTGAAAGTGCTGGATTACTTCCAAGCCGTTCAGGTATATAGACAACGTAAAGTCTTAATATTGCTGAGTTTAGATCCTATTAGAAAAACATGAACATTCTGATTTGGTGACAGAATGAGCTATCATTTGCAACTGTACTCCCTATGTCAGTATATGGTCTTAATTCCTAAGTCCTGAACATGTTTTCGACAATGCAACTGTACTATGGACACTAACCTTCTGTATGTTATACTTCATATGCATACTAAACTTGTTCTGTAGACACTAACCTTTTTCGCCACCGAACTTTCTTCTTGGTGAAACATCTATGTCAATTCTGTCAATTAAATTTTCAGATTACCTGTAGTAGCTGAACATGTTTTACCATAGCATACTTATAGATTGTGAAGAGAAGAATTGCTTTATCAAGGGATAATACCTCATTGTTATGCAGAAGATTTGTTGTAAATTTACACTGCCAAACAGGAGAAAAAGGCTCATCTTTGCAGTGTGCAGGAAATTTTCCTTGCTTTCTTAATTGTATATTTCATCTGATACTTTTTTTATTAAAGTTAATAAGATACATCAGCTATTACAATACCATTACAGAGTAATAAAGTCTACTATTTTTTTTTCTTTCTCCACAGCTGAACCAACCGGCTCAGAACTTGTGCTGGAGGCTGTGCTTGAAGCAGAGGTTGCAAATAATGCCAAAATTTTTGTCTCACAGCCTCCTCCTGATTTGGTGCCGAAGGAATAATGATGTACTTGAAGCATAGGTTGCCAATGCCAAAAACACTTAGAGATTGTTCCACATCCTCAGGATCTGCTTATAGGACTGGTTATACTTCTGTACATTTAACTTGTCAGGTTGAACTGCTCTGATGGAAGTTCGTTCGTCCTTATCCTCGATGGCATTCAGAGACTGGAAATCTGAGTGCTGCTGTAGGAATTTTGAGTTCTTGACAGGTATTCTCGTATATATGTGTTGTAATATGTAGTTCATGGGTCCAGGGATGTCTGCCAGCCAATAGCACAATTAGTGTTCCAGGTCCTATTTCCCATCCTAAACTAGTTGTAGAGAGAACTTTGTTCAAATTATTGCATGCTCACATTGTAGCGTCTGGTCATGTTGAGGTTTGACCTGCTTTTGCTTTGTAGATTTAAAATTTCACCAAACTTAGGATGGTGTTAATGACTTGATGCATCGGAGAAACTAGCAGTTGCAAGGAGAACATCGATCGAGTTGTTTCTTTTTGGTCAAGAGTTGTTCATTGTCTCATTTTTACATTGAATCTTTTACTCGTATGAGTTCTCTGTTTTCGACATGGTTTCCTAGATTTTTACTGGATTTGTGTTCACGGCATGGTTTGCAGTGATACATCTTACTTTTTTTTTTGATCAAAGTGATACATCTTACTTTTTTTTGTGATCAAAGTGATACATCTTACATTCTTACTTGATGAAACCGTAACTTGCTCTGTATGATGAAATAGAAAGTCAGGGATGGGAATGGGATATATAATTCTACGGCCGGATCTCACATCGTTCCTAACGAACGGCTGGATTTTTGCTTAGCAAAGCAGTTGCCTCCACACAAAAGCCCAATCCAAAACCATCCCCTCGTCTTATCCCAAACAGAGCACTCCCCTCTCCCCAAAGCAGAGCACTGAACATGTCGCCGGTCACCGCGCTCCTGGCGGGCACCGCCGTGCCGCCGGCCTCCTCCTCTGCGTCGGCGCCGGCGCGGCACGCCCGCCCGTCCTTCGTCGGCTTCCCTCTCTCCAGCGGCGGCGCGCGGGCGGCGCTGGCGGTGGAATGCTCGTCGCGGCCGCAGAAGAAGGGGACCAAGCACCACATGAAGACGCGGCCCAAGAAGACGGCGCGGTGGGACATCAAGCGCCGCCCCACGCAGTACCCGCCCCTGCCGCAGCTGCCGCCGGACTGGACGCTCGTCGCCGCCGGCGCCACCGTCGACGCGGAGGCGACGGCGCAGGAGTCCTCGCCGGCTCCCGTGCTCGAGCTCGCCGCGGCCGCTGCCCCCGCCGCCGCCGACTGAGGCGGTGACGTTTGGCACTGTTTTTCCTTTCTGTTGCTTCCCCTTGAACTCATTGCCTGTACGTTCGGTTTGAGATTATCATTACTTGCTGCTGCTGTGATTTCGAGAAATTTAGAATCTGGAGTGCTAGTTCAGTGGCTAATGCTACATTTAATCCACTGCATTGCTTGATGGATTCTATGTTCCTTGCTGTCTGCAACTCGGTTCTGCTTTGTCCATTTCGACTCGTGCCATGACGCTGCCACCTATGGCGCCGCAGAATACTAGAATGTTTAGCAATTCATAGGATCGCCAAAGATTTCAGTACAATGTTCAGCACAAATCAACCTGACATATAACTCTGGGAGCCCGCGAACCTATTTCTTCAGAAAACATCAGGGCCTAGGCAGCCGACCCTAATCAATTTCTGGATAAGTGACTCAGGAAATACAGTGAAGCAAGCGTGTATGTCATCACCTGCGAGTCTGCCACTGCAGACAAGATGGTTACGGACCATGAGGTTCAACTTTTGCACCTGTTTTTGCTGTCAAAAAAATTTGAACCCTAACCAAAAGGGTTCGTTCTGCACCTGTTTTTCTCGAACGCAGCTGCATTCTCGAAGGCAATTTTCTGTTTAGGAGAAGCTTGGAGACTGGCGAGATATCTAGTTACAATTTTTTTGGTATTTGTATGGAAGCTTGGAGACTTCTCAAAATGCTTAAGTACAATGTATCAATTTTAGTTTTGCTAAAGTAAAGAGAAGTCGTTTTTTTATCAAGCAAGCAAAAGCATCAAGAGCATACATCTAAAAAGGATGCGTTCAAAAGGTATGACAGTGCCATCTTTTATAAGAGAAATCACGGTCATCTATGTGTAATTCTAGCAACAAGATTATGCAAAGGCAATGGAAGGTGCTCTGCTGGAATGTCAGGGGGCTGAATTCTGAGAAAAAGTGGCTTTCTATTAGAAATAAAATTATTGAGGCAGATTGTGATATCTTTTGTCTACAGGAGACAAAGAGGGAGCATTTTGATTTAAATTACCTAAAGAATTATGCACCTGTGCAATTTGATAACTTTGCTTGTCTACCTTCAATTGGTGCATCTGGTGGTATATGAGTAGCATGGAAAGGCTCTAGATTCTCCGGGGAAGTTTTAACAATAATGGACTATGCTGTAACGGTGGAATTCACATCACAATTTTCTGGAGCAAAATGGAAGTTGACAAATGTGTATGCACCATGTACCACAGAAGGTAGACAAATGTTTTTAGACTGGTTTAATAGTCTTGATATTATTGAGGATGATGATTGGCTTTTTCTTGGCGATTTCAATCTCATAAGAAGGCAATCAGACACAAATAAACCTGGTGGAAATGTGCATGATATGCTAAAATTTAATGAAGCAATTAGTAATCTTAGCCTTATTGAAATACCACTGAAAGGTAAAATGTTCACTTGGACAAACAGATCAGGAACAACCTTTATTGGAAAGGCTAGATTGGTTTTTCATCACTAACTCATGGTCGGTGAATTTCCCTGGCACTATTGTCACAACTCTTTCCAGACAAACATCGGACCATGTGCCATGTTTGATCAATATTAATACAGATATACCAAAAGGAAAGGTCTTTCGTTTTGAGAATTATTGGATGCAACGAGAGGACTTCATGCAAGTGATAAAGAATGTTTGGGAGCTTCCAGTGACACAAGTGGATAAAGCACGAAAAATAGTGGCCAAGTTGAAAAATCTTAGAAGAGTGTTAAGGCAATGGCAAAGAAAACTTTCCAATCTAGCAGTCACGATTGCCAATACAAAGGAAGTGCTCATGTTTCTGGACATTATAGAGGAATATAGAGACTTATGTCTTGAGGAATGGAATTTCAGAAATATCTTAAAAGAGCATCCGGGTAGCCTCTTAGAGCAACAAAGAATCTACTGGAAGCAGAGAGGTACAATAAAATGGGTTAAGTTGGGAGATGAGAATACAAGTTTTTTCATGCTCATGCATCCATTAAATACAGGAGGAATCTTATAACCTGTCTGGAAGATGGTGAAGGCAACCAACATTTTAATCATGAAGCAAAGGCACAATTGATATGGGATTCTTTCAAAGACAGATTAGGTAAATCTGAATTCACACAAATGCAATTCAATCTGAGTGAACTATTGACAACAGATCCTGATCTTGAATGGCTAGAAGAGCCTTTTAGAACAGAAGAGATTGATAAAATCATAAGCAATTTGCCCTCTGATAAATCTTCAGGACCTGATGGCTTTAACAGTGATTTTACTAAGAAGTGTTGGCAGATTATCAAAGAAGATTACTATGCTCTTTGTGATGGATTTTATTTAGGGGATATATATATATATGCAGAGCATAAATAATTCATATATCACCTTGATCCAAAAAAGGATAGCCCACTGACAGTAAATGACTATAGACCAATTTCCTTGCTGAATTCTAATCTAAAACTCATTACTAAACTTCTGGCAGATAGATTGCAGCAAGTGATTCTTAGAGTCATTCATACCAATCAGTATGGATTCTTGAAAAGTAGATCAATTCAAGACTGCCTTGCTTGGTCTTTTGAGTATTTGCATTTATGCCACAAATCCAAAAAGGAAATTGTGATCTTGAAGTTAGATTTTGAGAAGGCCTTTGACAAAATAGAACATGAAGTAATTCTGCAAATTCTTCAGCATAAAGGTTTTGGTCAAACGTGGATTAAATGGATATCAAATATTTTGGATTCAGGAACCTCATCAGTCTTGTTAAATGGAGTGCCTGGAAAAGTATTTCACCGCAAAAGAGGAGTTAGACAAGGTGATCCTTTATCTCCTCTGCTTTTTGTGCTAGCAGCAGATCTTTTACAATCTGTGATAAATAGAGCAAAAAATTTGGGTCTCTTATCATTGCCTATAGAAGTGGCAGGAACAGGAGATTTTCCTATCATACAGTATGCAGATGATACTCTTTTAATTCTGGAAGCTTGCCCTAGGCAACTTTTTGCCCTTAAAGCTTTATTGAATACTTTTGCTGAATCCACAGGATTAAGAGTAAATTATAGTAAGTCCTTTATTGTGCCCATCAATGTCCAAGATGAAAAAATGCAACATTTGGCAAGAACCTTCCAATGTCAAGTTGGTTCTCTACCTTTTACCTATCTTGGATTGCCACTAGGTCTCAATAGACCTTCAGTAGAAGAATGCTTGCCTCTAGTAAATACAATTGAAAGAAGATTGGTTGCATGCTCTTTATATCTTACTCAAGGTGGCAAATTGCAGATGGTAAATTCAGTTCTTTCATCTTTGCCTATCTTTTATATGAGCACAATTAATGTTCCAATCACAGTTTTAGAGCAACTCGAAAAATATATGAGACATTGCTTATGGAGAGGGGGAGATGTTAATGCAAATAAACCCTCACAAGCGGCTTGGGAAAGGGTAACAAGGCCAAAAACTGAAGGAGGCTTGGGAGTAATAAAGCTAAGAACAATGAATGAAGCTTTGCTCTTTAAAAACTTACATAAGTTTTTCAATAAGGCAGATTTACCTTGGGTGCACCTTTTATGGAACACTTACTATTCTTCAGGGGAGTTACCAGGTACAAGGAAAAGAGGCTCTTTTTGGTGGAGAGACATTTTAAAGTTATTGACAACTTGTAAGGGTATAGCCAAAGCACTGATGCAGGATGGAACTACCATTTTCTTCTGGACTGATTTATGGAATGGTAGGATTTTATCTAGTCAATATCCAGAATTATTCTCCTTTGCTCTCAATAAAAATATAACTGCTCAGAAAATATACCAAGAGCCAACATTTCATAGCTTCTTTACACTACCTCTATCAGAAGAGGCATATGGGCAGTATCTTGAATTACAAGAAATTATGGAAACAGAGTTCACGAGTGCCGCAACCTGATGTATGGACATATATCCGGGGTCAACAGAACTTTAGTGTCAGCAAAGCCTATAAGCACCTCATCGGCCATACACTTGTTGATCCTGCATTTAATTGGATTTGGAAATCATATTGTCAAATGAAACATAAAGTTTTCTTTTGGTTGATATTAAATGACAGAGTCAATACTCGAGGATTACTAAGAAGAAGAAATATGTTTCTAGAATCTTATACTTGTGAGATGTGTATATGGCAAAAGGAAGAAACCCTAAGACATCTATTTCTGAGATGTAATTTTGCCAAGAGATGCTGGCAGATATTGGGTTTGACTTATCCAAATACCATTCAACCATTGGCAGCTTTCAAGCTCTTCAAGAGAAAATTGAATGTCAAATTCTCAATGGAAATAATCATTCTGATGACTTGGGCTATTTGGACCACAAGAAATGAATGGATTTTTAATCAAAGGGCTCCAACATTTGACAAATGGTATCCTTTAGATCTAAAATGATCTAAATTACCCACACCTGCCATCATAAAAAACAACTAGCCCAAAATATCCCTAATAGGTGTCTCTAAGTTACGTATCTCTACCATTAGTATATTTATTATATGTCACAAGTATCAGATACGATCGACCTGATTTGGAAACAAAATATCATTACTTAGAATGGGAGCCGTAACTAAGTCTATGATAAATAAACTACAGGGAAAAAATCATTGCCAAAACATACACGTACGGTGATGGCCGAGTCGAATCCCTCGATCCTGCTGTACTAGATCGAGAACCGCCGATTGGTAGAGTCCAGGACTCCAAATACTCGGTACTCTCCTTGATCCTTGCTTGGTCTGTTGCGGCTGTGTTCATGGGGAGCAAGCTAGGGCATCGTACAGGTGTATCTTAGATGGTTTGCCGGCCGGAAGCACTGGCCAAGACCAGGATCACGCAAATACAGGCCCACCATACGGAGATCGTGTTTGCAAGACGTGATCAATGGATGAAACACGTAATTGTCCATGGCCTAATGGGATGGGTCGAGATTTGGGTGATTAAGGTACATATGTGGATGCGGGCAACCATTGTAAAGAAGACACGTCTGATTTATTAGATTCTTTTTTTATGATTAGTTTAGACTGGTAGAAGGTATTCAATGTCACCTATATGTACTCTCTTCAGATGACTGTTTTCTCTATGTATGATTTCAGTCAAATTCCTTTCTGCAGCGAGTTGTATGCCGGGATTTGGCCCATCAGTTTGTTCGACAGGCTTAGAGACGTGTCCAGGGCAGTTGATGCATACCCGTCAATGATGACTAATGTATGGTAGGGCACACTGACCTGAGCTGGAGGCTGAAGATGGTATGCCGTGTTGAATATTGGTTTTGGTAATGCTCATAAATTCATCGGTTAGTGAACTGTATATAGCAGCACCATTATTTATATCTTTCAGGCAAATGATAAATGAAATATTTTTCATATAATTTCATAAAGCGGATTAAACTAGATTGAAAATTTGTAGGATTTAAAATAATTCATTTATTGATAATATGAATGAGGAACGACCTTTCAGTGAACAGAGCATATGACATGTTACATGTTTTTTCCTCTTAATTCATTGTAAATAAATGAACCGTAACAACAATGCATGCATAATACTAATACAAAAATGTTTTTGAGGTCTCACAAAACTCATCCGCTAAATATGCATCCACGTAGTTTCTCATAATGCTAAGAATAAAACTTCTACAACATGGAAAATAACAGAATGTTGAGCCTAATTAAAATTATTGTACAAACACATTTTTGTTTTTATTTTCCATATAAGCTAAGGGGTTGATTTGCTTCATTTGTGCGATGAGTTTAGTATGTCAAAACTACGGCGGAACTTTTGGTTAAACAATATGCAGCTGTAGGGAATTTAGTTCTTTAATAGGTCCATTGTGATTATATATATGATATTTGTGGAATTTATTGCAAAGCATATTTTTGTTAGTTATCTAAAAAAATCGGTACGCTATTATATATACCCACACAGTTTCTATATTTGTCTCTGAATGCATTTTTCAAGTGTGTCATATATATGAAAAAGCTAAGAAAGTTGTATAGTGAGGGCCAAACTTGAACATCATTTCAAATTTCAGAATCGAGAACTCTATCATTTTAAATTTTCCATTATTTAACTTTTTGTGAGATATTTCCCTTGCAGCGTAATTTTGAAATTGAAATTCTAGCACATGCTGAGGAGCATGGATTGAGATGATAATAAACTGTAGTTAGATGCTTATAAGAGAGCACCCGTAAAACATAATATAGAGAAAAGGAACATGCAAGGAGGTGGATTTATGAGTTATTGGTTCTATATTCAAAATGAAGTACGAAAGAGACATAATACTATATGAAAAAATATTAGTCACATATGGTATCGCAAAGTGTCGGAGCCACCAGTTCTTTTGTTGTTTCGTGATATCTGTTGGTCACATTACTAGAGTAGCAATTCAAGGATACAGCATGATATGTTTGAATATTTAAGAATAAAATTTTAATATATTTTCAAATAAGAAAAAGTAATTGTAGCTATATTTCATGTATAAACGTTTAATATATATATTTATATCTCTATATATGTGTAAATTTTCTTTGAAATCACAATATACATCATCTTCCGTGTCTATTGGCCCGTGCAACGCACGGGTTGATGGACTAGTGCGTCTAATCATTGGGTCCAAGTACCACTTTCCTAAAATAAATATTTTTTAAGTGCCGGAGCTCAACAGCCAACACAATAGATGAATGTATATGCTTTCTTCATATAATAATAATATGAAATAAAGTATAGTAGAATATGTTCACTTGAGTGCTTGTGTCCCACCACTTATCTTACTTACCGAAATCTTATTTGACTTCCACCTTTTATAACAAAGCTACAAAAATTTAGGTGCTTTTCAACAGTCGTAAGTCGACAGGAGTTGTAACACTTTGGGCTCGTTTTTCAACAACTGTACCAATGCTAATAACTGCACATCTGTTTTGCAGCCCCCCCCCTCTTTTTTTGGGTGTCCTTCATTTTACATGCACCTCAAACTATTAATATTTCATGCACATTATATGGTAGGCCAACACATATATAGATCAAGCTATCAAAAACCGTGCATCAAGCTACGTTCACTTGCATTTGGTGGTGAAGGAAACGAAATCATCATCGTTGAGTTAATTAGAAAATGCAATTGGTCCGTGCATTGTAGTGTGATAATGAATAAGGTATTATAGGGTCAGCTTGAGCTAAAATCATGGCTCTAAAAACTCAAGGTGATACATAATTATGGATAGTTCACTTTTATAC
Organism: Chloris gayana; assembly: GCA_031894775.1. Lineage (NCBI taxonomy): Eukaryota > Viridiplantae > Streptophyta > Magnoliopsida > Poales > Poaceae > Chloris > Chloris gayana. The sequence continues at coordinate 178,555 of JAUNZO010000390.1, forward strand.
TTCAAAAGATAGGGACATGTGCCCCCACAACACATAAATCTAATATACTGGTGCTCCTGCCCAATCTTGCTACTTTGCTCGAAAAAGAATATAAGCTGCAGAAGCGTGTCATGGGCAAATTTTTATTCCTCAAACCATAGCTTGAAAGAATGGAAGCTGCTATCCTCCAAGTTTCTGAGGCTCCAATTGTCGTATGACCTTGAGGACGCAATTAACAAGTTCATGATGCATATTGGTGGGAAGCCTAGCAAACAGCATACCTTCAAGGGATTCATCGACAGAAGCATGAAATTGCTGATAGAGATAAAGATCTGACACCAATTAGGTCAGAGACAAAATGAAATCAAGGGATGCATCATTCAAGTCAGTGAGCGACGTTATAGATACAAGATTGATAATGTCACCACGAAGCCTGTCATGACCTCTATAAGTGCTCTTCACCTAGTAGATCTGTATAGAAAAGAAAAAGAACTCATTGGCATTGAAAAGAAGAGCAGCAATCTCCTCAAAAGGCTAATGGGGGAGAACGAGACATCAGAGGAACAGTTAAAGGTAATCTCTATAATAGGTTTTGGCGGTTTAGGAAAGATGACATTGGCTAATGTGGTGTACAAAAATATTGGCTTTTATTTCAGGGTCCCAAAATCTGAAAATGGAGAAAATATTCCTAAACATGCTCTATCAGCTTGACTCGGACCGGTACAGAAGCATTGGTGAGGCAACATTGGATGCAACACAACTAATCAAGGAAATTAGGAAATACCTTAAGTGTAAGAGGTATGCTCCAATACCTTCACATATGTGTAATGCAACTTTCTTGAGTAGCTCAGTAGTAGATGACCCCCAATAGTTTACTTATCCTTTCATCTTGTTGCTGTTCATTGGACTTCATCATATTATCCTTAGATATGACATGTGACAAACCTAATCTGTTTAAGGCATCACATTCATGTAACAAAGTTCAGTGCTCCACCATCATGCCAAGATTATACCTAGAGTTTCCATTGTTTTGTTTAGCTTCTCCCTTTTGACATGAAAGAAAATAAGAAGAAACTTATTTATGTTCTTTTGGCATCCCTTCACGGGTATTTGATTGTTGTTGATGATATATGGGACATTTTTGTGTGGGAAGTTGCGATAGAGCTCGGGTTTGCCCTTCTGGATCAAGAAGGTACCCAACTCATGGATTGCAAAAGGTCGCGCCCCTCTCCTAGGCGCGACCGGCCGAAACTCTAGCCGCCACCACTCCGCCGCCGGCTTTCTCCGCCCCTCCTCTCCGCCTTGCCATCGCTGAGCGGGCCGCGAGCCCAAGCCGCGTGACAGCGAGGAAGGCGGCGACGATGCTTCTCCTCTCCATCGTTGCCCCCCACCAACCACCCCCACTCCCCCCCCGACGTGGCACAACGAGGACCCCTCAGGTCGCCGGATCCGGTGCCTTGGCACCCGGATCTAGCGATTGAGGACTTTGTGCCGGTGATGGCGCTCCCGACGCCCGCACCTCCCCGTCCTCCTCCTCCTCCCATGGCGACCGTGGTGGCGGCGATGTGTAGCTATTGCGGGCACCATCCAGGGCTGTGGCGTCGGTTGCCGGTGGCCACGCCAGCCGAGCGATGGTCGAGCTACAGAATGCGGCTCGTGGAAGGAAGGCGGAGGAACGGCGGTGACGGCGCTTTGGGTGGCATGGTCTCTGGCGTGGTGTGTTGGGAAGGTTGTGGCCAGCGGTTTCTGCGTGCGCCGTGTGCAAGAAGGTGCCGCCTAGGGTGCTCTGGTGCTGCTCGATCCGACGCCTTGGGGCCGAATCTATGTTCTTGGGGGCTGCACCCGGTGGTTGCGCCCTTCAGGAGATAGATACAGTGACAGCACCATGTTTGGCCGCTCCGGGCGGCGCAGCGTTGGAGTGCCGTGATGGCAAGTTCGCGAGGTGCGTTGTGATCGCGGGAATGCTTCGCTGTCTTCGTGGTTGTGCGCCGTGGCAATGGCGGCACCCGCGGAGACGGCGGGCAGAACTTGGAGCGGCTGCTTGGACGTGTGGCTGGGGATGGAGGTGAGTCCGGCGCGCACGCGTTGATGATGCGGTGCGCGGTAGCGGCATGACGTGTCGTTGTGTTGGACATGGGCATGTGCTTTGATGTCGCAGCGAGCGTTAGTGTCGAGCTCGGCGCGGTGTGTGGTAGTGCAACGGGATGGCCACGATGGGATTGCGAGCTTCATCAGAGTTGGCGAACCTAGCAAGATGGCTGTGTGTGTTCCTTGCTGTGGGTTTGTGAAATTGTAACACTCTCTTCTATCTTAATTCGAAACGTGCAACACACGCTTGTTAAAAAAAATTGTATGGGAAACAATAAAAAGTATGCTTTGATAGAGAATACAAATGAGAGCAGAGTTATAACCACGACTTGGAATTTACATGTTGCGAAAGAAATAGGTGGTACATATAGTCATATACCCTTGAACCACTTTCAAAAGTAGATGCAAGAAACATGTTTCATTTAAGACTGTTTGGTAAGACAAACAAGTTTTCTTCTGAAGAGTTATTGGATACATCAAACAAAATTCTTAAAAAATGTGGAGGTTTTCCATTAGCTATCATTACGATAGCTAGTATGTTATCCAGTACAAGAGGACTTCAAAGTACAGATAAATACTGGTGAAAAGTGTATCAAACTATGGAATGTGGACTGAAAGATGATCATGATTTCATGAAGATGAGGAAGACATTGTCAGTTAGTTATCACCTGCCTTCACATTTAAAAAGCTGTTTGTTGTTTCTAAGGCCGGAGGATCAATCCATCTCTGTAAAGGATTTAATAAAACAAAACTTGACCCCACGGGAGGTAAGACAACCTTGGGGGGGGGGGGGGGGGGATGAATAGCCAATCCTAAAATTTTCTGCAAATTAAGACGTGAGTGAACAAATAATACATGATGCATATGACATACAAATTCACTCAATTGCATAAAAGAGGAGAAAACAACAATACATCATCGCATAGCATGGTTCATCACATATGCATAAATAAGTCAAGGTTCAAATTAACAATCTAGCACACCACAAGTCACTCATTACAAAAGTCTTACATATCCATCATATATCTTAAGAAAATAGATATTTAGATAGGAATGCAAGTTCTTCTCCCCCTTTGGCATCACATCACCAAAAAGGGATAAAGAACTACAAGATAGCAAATGAATAACTGATTTTCTTCACCTTGTAATCTTCATTGCCATCAAGTTCAAGAAAAGAGTTAATGGAACAAGAGATCACCAGAACTTCCTAAGTTCCAGATTGAGACAAGTTAACCAAGGAATTCAACATCTAGCCAAAAGTTTTGTATAAAACATAAAGCACAGCTAGATGGAATCTTTCAAAGAATTGAATCAATACAATTGAGATTTTGACATAAAGAATTGAATCAAAATGAATGACATTTTGAAAAATAAGGGAGAGATGGCATGAGTATTTGATGAATAATTTTCAGAAATTCCTTCACACTATAGGAAGTTCCTTCGTCGAAAGTTCCTTCTGTAGGAAGCTCCTACAGGAGCTCTCGATTTGAACTCATTTTGGAGGAAAATTTGGTGAAGATTTTCGATGAGTTTCTTTTCTTAAATGATCTATGGACATATAAGAAACTTTGATATGTGGTGATCAGCCACAAACAACAAATAAAACTACAATCACACCACACCAAAGATGGTAATTTGATCAAAACCGAAAAATAATTTTCAAAATAACACAATTTTCACAACCATTTATTTCACAATGAAGAAGAACAAAAACATTCAGATATGTATAAGTCTTACACCATATTGCTAGAATCAAGTATATTTATTTCTCTCCTAAGATAGAAAAAACGGGTTTCGTCTAGAGTCTTGGTATGATATATCGGCCGATTGATCTTTGGTTCTCACATAGCTAACCTTGATGTCCCTTTGATTGAGTGGTCTCTCAAGAAGTGCTGTCGAATGTCTGTATGCTTAGTCCGATTGTGATCAATAGGGTTATATGCAATCATGATGACACTCCCATTGTCACATAGGAGGAAAACTTTGGTCACAGTGTATCCAAAGTCCTTCATAGTTTTTCGCTTCCAAAGTAGTTGTGCAGAACTACTACCGGCAGCGACATGCTCCGCTTCGGTGGTGGATAGCATAACATGATCTTCCTAGAGGCAATATCATTTTGGGAGGTTTTTGGCACTTTTTTATAGACTTTTTGGCACTTTTTTGTAGAGACTTTTTGGCACTTCCAATGTAATATTTTGCATCCCCCTTGATAGTATGGCATGCCTACACTCAAGATTAGATCAAAAACTATTTTTCTTATGAGAAAAGGCTTCCGAAAGGCATCACGTGTTTTGGGGGTCCTTCACCGTTCTTTTTCACTTTTTGTATGCTTTCAAATATTCACATGCTCACAAATATCATTAGTGTCTTAAGTGGTTAATCATTAACTCACCAAAACCCACTAGGGGGCCTAGATGCACTTTCACAGCCCCTAGAGCATTTACTAAGAAGAAGACCTTCTCACGTTGATGGAGAAAACTCCCTCTCCCCTCCCCTTACGCATCTCTGTAATGGAATTAATATGGAATTGGGTAGCTGAAGGTTTGATCTATGAAGAAGAGGGAAGATCCTTATACAAAGTAGGTGAGGACTATGTTGCTCAGATCATTAACAGAAACTTCATTCAAGCAAGCGACCTCTTCACTAGTACACTAAAGACAAAATGTTGTACTGTACATGACATGGTACTTGATTTAGTAGTATATTTGTCACATGAAGAAAATTTTCTAACACTAGGTAGTCATCCAATGCCAGATAAAGTGCATAGATTAGTCATTCGTAACACTAGGAATATCAAGAAATTTGCGAACAAGAACTTGATTAATCTGCGATCACTTACGAGTGTCCGAGGAAGCCTTTCATTTAGAGAAATACTTCAGTGAGCATAGGGGCATGTGCCCACCCTGGCTTTTCTCTTAATTGTGGTTAAATATAAATATTGCATCTGTGATTATTGCCAGCACTTTCAAAATTCCCAGTGTTACGGTCTCTGGATATAAGCTATTGTAGGTAAGTGGATAATCACGCTTTCCGAGTTATTTGTGATCTTTTTCACCTCAGGTCTTTGCGGTTATTTGGAACATCAATCACTAAGGTCCTAAAAGAGATCATAAATCTTTGTTTCTTGCAAATACTTGACATTGGGTTATATCAATTTATCGATAAGCAGCTGGCATCGACCTTTAGTCTATTGCAGCAACTGGTTTTCCTGCAAGTTCCTCATAAATCCAAATTGCTAGACGGGTTTGAAACCCTAGAATTGCTGCAGGATCTGGGAAACAAATTAGTAAGCTATGCTGGTATGCTAAATAACATTGGCAAGTTGAATAAGCTCACAAACCTATCCATCAAATTCAAGACATGGAATGACAATTATATTGAACCTGTTCACCAATGTTTATGTAATCTGGACTGCCTCGAGTCCATAGATCTTGATCTACGGGGCAACATTGATCTTAGATGGCACTAGACATCTCCAATGCTTCAACCGCTTCATACACTGGCCTCGGCAGCAGATATTTCTAGGATCGCTCCAGCGTGAAGTTTTTTAGCATCAAGTCACTCACTTTCAGTGCTTAATATCTCGTTACAGACATTGGGAGTGGCAGATATTTAAGTCCTTGGAGCATACCATGTCTTAGGTTTCTTTTTGTCATGGTGAATAAATCCACACATGGCCGGGACAAGAAGTTAGTCATTGAAAAGAGTAACAAATTCTGCTATCTAAAGCAACTGGACATATTTTGTTCTTCACTAGAAATAGCATTTGCACCTAGAGCCTTGGAAAAGCTCGAAGAACTCTGGGTGAGCTTTAGCTTGGAATTTGGTTTAGACAACCTTTCTGCGCCGGTGGAATGTTTTGTCCGGTTGGTGACATGTAAGAGCTCCATGCATGACTTGGTGAGTTTTTAGTTGGGAAATACTTTAGTGAACATAGGGGCATGTGCCCACCCTAACGTTTTATTAATTATAGTTAAATATAAATATTGAATCTCTAATTATACTATTAGACATGTCAAACTAGTTGGGGAAATACTTTAGTTGTTCTGTTTGTCTGTCTTTTAGTTAACCAAGTTATGTTTTAGTCTTACTAAATGTGACTTAATTTGGCATTTCGAGTGATAAAGTGGAACCATACAACAAAACTTCAGACCTTGTTCCCAAGCAAATTGCATAAATATGTTCTTCAAAGGACTGGACAGTACTAGTATCAGTACAAACTTTGAATCTTTGTGCTAAGTTGCAGCAGTTCTAAGTTTTGTCCTACAGTTTTTAGTGTGTGACTTTTTAAGAACTTTACTTTATTACTGACCGGAGGAAGCATTTTCTATGCAAATAGCCAGTGTCTATTTAATTCATTGTCTTTTTGTAATAAGAGCTCATTTCTGGACACATCACGACTGGCATGATTGCAAGACCTAAACTTCAGCCAGAAAGCACTACAATAAGAACAAACTCTACAGTTTTTATTGACTTGTTTCGTATGAAATTGAAGTTTGTGTTGATATTTGGCATCTCTATTTAATTCAGTGTGTATCTTTGAAGACTGATAAGAGCTCAGACCCGAACTCACCACAATTGTTCCAATGTTTGTGTTGTGAATATGAAGTTCCAACTCACGCATTCCAGTTTCATTTTCTCAGCAGTGGTTCCTTGGTTCCCCGTCCCTACTGCCTGAGACATTATATTTTTTAGGCTATTCTCAGTGGTTTTTCATTTGGCATTAATTAGGTGACACATAAGAAAAAAATATGACATGACATGATATTTAATATGAAAGAAGAGAGAAGCCATTAAATGAGGCTTCACGTCAGCTAAAATGATGACATGACAAGATAATTAATATAAAAGGGATGACTCATTTGGCACTGTTTCATAGGTATGAAACTCTAATGAAACTCCCACTAAGAACATAGAGTTTCATCCTAACATATTTTGACCAATCCCAATGCAACAACTACATGTTAATTTAATGCTATAGCTTGTCTATGAAATCGTGAGATGAAACTGTGCATTGAGAGTGACTGTTTCATTCACCAAATCATATCTCCAAATCTGATGTGGCACTATTGGTAAGTGTGAGATGAAACTATGCACTGAGACTGACCTTAGGATGAAAGGGTACTGACACTCTTTCCAAGTGGGTGAAAGGAAAATGAAAGGTGCATTGACACTCCTTTCCTTTCATATGAAAAAAAGTAGATCCCCATTGATAAACCTATGCAATGATTTATTGTATTGTTCAACCTATGAAACTCTGAAATGAAATAGTCCACTTTCATTTCGTAGAACAATATCTAGAAAACTGACACGTCACACCTGGGAAACGTGAAATGACAGAGACCACCGAGAATGACCTTATGTGTATCGAGACGCGAGACATTATATAGAGCAACTACATTGTCTATTTATGCTCCCAAGCTTGCTGTGTACAAGCTTTCTCTCCATTTCTTTTCTTCAATCAATATGTAGTGCTTGTCATTGGTTGTCATAACTACGCTGTTCTATCTTTCCGTGGACATCGATATAGTTTTAGGTCCAGCTGCGGTGGCAAGCAGTCCCATAATTTCTTTCGACCAACTTTGTTTTCTAGGGTAATTGGGCAGTGTGTCAATGTGTGACTGCCCGCTTCTTTCTCGCATGAGCCACAAACTCATTTGCAAAGCTTCGATGCTACCAACACATCATCACAAACTATAACGGTAGCAACGGGGTTACGGCCGCTGGATTTTCACAAATAAACCACTCAACTCTCGAGCTGGGCATACAAGTTAGGAGCTGAATGCGGAAGTACTCCGAGGCGTTGCGCACTTGGAAGCCAGTGCCGCCGACCGCTACCCTGTTGACGGCGGCAGGCAGCTGTCGGAGGTAGAAGAGATAACGAAAGAGATTGAAGTGGGGGCGGACTCCAAGGAAGGCTTCACAAAGGTGGATCTAGAAAGCAATGTGAAGGATGGAGTTAGGATTTATGTTGACAAATTCAACGCCATAAAAAAGAGGAGGTCTCGATAAAAGGAACATCAAGGAAGACCGAATCCACGGACGAACAACCAGCTTTAGACTACCTGCTGGTCAGTGTTGATCCCCCATGGGACGTCTCCAGAGGCAGGAGAGCTCCACTGGAGAAGGGGTTGAGAGGGTACGATATAGCCACATTAACGTAAGATATAGACACATTAATGCAATTAACTTAAATGCTAAATTTCAACTAATATAGCAAACATTCCAAATAAGTAAAATGATACGAAAAATAGAAATATGATAGAAATAATTTGAGTAGTAGTCAAGATAACAATCATATTGGATTCCAACATGGAGGTTAACAATTTTAAATTTTCATAATTTTCACATATTTTTCATAATACCAAGATAAATCTCGTAAGTGGGCAGGTAGTAGGTTGCCTAGTTTGTAATAGTTATCAAGAAAATATCGTGAAATGGTTGATATGCATGGTTGTAACGACATCACTGGCTTGTGCTTGTCAGACTCTGTCCCAGATAAAATTACCAAAGCTAGCTAATTATGTACGTGCTACTGAATTATGTTCTCAAGCCACAGAAACCAAACAAACATAATTTATCGGAAATAACTCAGAGCAGAATTCAGAACCTCGCGGGAGCACGTATGGCTATGAGCCCATTCAATAGCTCCTCGCAGTTGTTGTAATCTTTTGCGACAAGCATTAGTGGGCTGTAAGTATCTGACCACGACGACGACGAAGAGGACGTGCGGAGTTGCCCGCACCGTACGCCACACGGCCGGCACTGCTGGTTAAGATTGCATTCCCATATCTGTGACCAAATTTAATCGATGTCTTAATCTCGTAACATTTACCCAGCGAGCTTTCATACGGCAACGAACTATGGACCTTTTAATTGGAGCATAAAGGCTACAAATATGCACTTAACCGAAGCAGGCTAGCAAGTGGCACCATGCATTACACAGCTAAAACTAAAAGCAGCTTCGTGCTGCTCGCCACATACAGCTTCTTCCTCATCACGCACGCGCTGAAGCAACAGCCCGAACCATTTGGCTCAAGAAGCTGCATAGCGCACGAGAGGATGCTCTGCTCACCTTCAAGCAAGGCATCATCAACAACACTACCAAGATCCTCGCTTCATGGCAACCAGAGCAAGATTGCTGCCAGTGGAGAGGCGTCACATGTAGCACCCAAAGTGGCCATGTCGTCGTGCTCGACCTCCATAGGACAGCGTTGGTTGGCCAGATAAGTCCTTCATTGATTTCTCTGGAGTATCTCGATTACCTTGACCTCAGTGAGACCCGTTTGCGTGGGCCCCACGGCAGTGTCCCGGAGTTCTTGGGTTCTATGACTAACTTGAGATATCTTGATCTCTCCTTGGTTCCTTTCTCTGGCAGGGTGCCGATTTGGCTTGGCAACCTTTCCAATTTAGAATATCTCGAACTCTCTAACACACTACTTACTGGGAGGGTGCCACCTCATCTGGGTAACCTTTCAAACCTTCAACACCTTGGCCTTGGAGTCATGTACAATGTATACTCTACAGATATCTCATGGTTAACTCAGCTACATATGCTAGAATACCTTGATCTAAGGTTCACCAATTTGAGTTCTGTAACGGATTGGCTTCATGTGATGAACATGATTCCACCACTCGGGGACCTCTTTCTTTCGCACTGTTTGCTTCCTAGGGCAGATCAATTTGTTGCACACTTAAACCTCACAAAACTTGGCGAGCTTGATCTCTCTTTCAATAACTTTGACCGAGCAGCCTCATCTTGTTGGTTTTGGAACATAACAACCATGGAGTACCTCTCGGTGTCACAAATAAATATTTATGGCCCATTGCCTAATTTCCTACGGACTATGAAGTACCTACACAATACATTGAGGTTGACGATAATGGTATTACTGGACCTAGGCCATCAGGGATATGGAACTCAACTTCTTTCTCCTATCTTGACCTTTCTTACAACAACATAACGGGAGCTATACCGCAGGGGATATGGAATTTGACTAGCTTAGAGTACCTTATTCTTTGCAACAACCACCTTAACGGGCGTGTGCCATCTACAATTAATGGGCATGCTGCATAATTTGTCTTATCTGGACCTCAGCTACAACAACATGGATGGTAGGATTACCGAGCAACACTTCGCTAATCTAAAGAGCTTAACGTACATAGACATGTCTTACAATTCCTTCAGATTTTTCTGACTTCACAATGGCTACCACCATTTAGACTCCGTGAAGGATACTTTGCATATTGTCATATGGGTCCACTTTTTCCAACATGGCTAAAATCACAGGCACGCATTAGGGAACTTGATCTTTCAAATACAAGCATAGCTGATAAGGTTCCAGCTTGGCTTTTCAATACGTTCCGGAGAGCCATATATTTGGATATCTCAAGAAACAGAATTAGCAGAACATTACCTTCTAATATGAGAGCAATGTCACTACAAGAACTCTATATCAATTCAAACAACATGACTGGTCAAATAGCTGTACTGCCGAGAGGACTACATAAATTGGATGTTTCTCAAAACTCTTTGTCAGGATCACTACCATTAGAATTCGGTCATAAAGCTATAGTAGAGATGATTCTATGTTCCAATTATTTCACTGGGAATATTCCTAGATCTATTTGCGAACTACAAGATCTGCTGGTGTTGGATTTATCTAATAACTCTTGATGGAGAACTTCCCCTGTGTTTTAGGATGTCAAAAAGAGTTTTCTCTTAAGTAACAATAATTTATCTGGCACATTGTCGTCATCATCCCTCCGATGCTGTTCAAGCTTGGCCTTTCTAGATCTTGCATGGAACAAGTTTTCAGGAACATTACCATTCTGGATTGGACGCCTAGAGTACTTGCGATTTCTGCAGCTAAGTCACAACATGTTTTATGGAGATGTCCTGGCTTCTATCATGAACCTTAAACGCTTACGACATTTGAATTTAGCAAGCAATTTTATATCGGGAGCCATACCGTCGTCTCTATCAAATTTAACTGCAATGAGCCACAGACATTCAAGAAGACCTGGTGTTGATATGTCTGTTTGGTACTCGAATGAAATAGGAAAATTTACACATGTTTTGTCCGTTGTGCTGAAACGGCAAGAACTAATGTATGGTGTGGGGATTTTTTAGGTGGTCGGCATTGATTTGTCACTTAACTACTTGACTGGTGGAATTCCAGAACAAATCACTACTCTTGGTGGATTGCTAAATCTAAATTTATCATGGAATTACTTGACTGGAAAAATTCCAGAGAAGATTGGGGATATGAAGTATGTGGAATCGCTGGACCTCTCAAGGAATAACCTTTCTGGTGAAATCCCTCGAAGCTTGTCAGACTTAACTTACCTAAGCTACTTGGATTTATCATATAATAATCTTTTTGGAACAGTCCCATCGGGACGTCAGCTTGACACCCTCTACACGGAGAACCCCTACATGTACGATGGCAATGGTGGTCTATGTGGACCTCCTCTTGGAAGGAAATGCTCTGGCAATAATGCTCCAGAGAAGAGCAATCGAAATACAAGTGAAAAGGATTATGACCTATTGTTCTTTTACATTGGACTTGGATCAGGATATCTTGCTGGTCTGTGGGTTATGTTGTGTCTTCTATATTTCAAGGATGTATCCGTTACCCACAACGATTGATGAAGGAGTAAACGAAGAAGGAGAGCGTAAGGTGGAGAGTGTACCGGCGTCTGCGGTCATGTGAGATGCCGCCCCAGAGTCAGCATACCATTCTGGTGTAGGTGGTGGCGTCAGCGTCATAGTGTTGTATGAGTTGGAGAGAGACGCCAAGTCCCAAGAGTTACCGGCCATAGGAGACCACTGCTGCTGCTGAGACATCAGGGATGGAGCATAGGAGGGAGCACCCAGCTGTGGCAGGGGTGGTGCTCCCCCGTAGTGGGAGCTTGGTTGTGATCCATAGGTACCGGGAGCTGGTCCATATGACGGCGATGGCATGTACTGAGGTGCAACGGCGAACGCCTGCTGTGGGGCGGATGGATGTTGCAGCAGCTGAGGACCAAAACCTGGAGGGGGACGAGCGTGTGGCCACACCTTGGACAGTTCCTGCCCATGGATTCACGAACGGCACAGAAGTAGCACCGTGGCGCTGGTTGCTAGGCACCTGACCAGACCCGCCGTTGCCAGCGGTGGAATTTGATTTACCACCGCGGCCTCGGCGGCGATTATTGCTATTGTTGCGTGATGAGCCAGAGCTGCTATTTGTCGAGGGAGCAATAGGCGCAGATGGGCGTACCGACTGCTGCGGCGTGGCGAGGAGAGCAGTGGTGGCCTCTTCCTCCTTTTCAGTAGCCATGTCAATCTCCTCGAGAAGAAGCATTGTGCGAGCATCGTCAAAGTTGGGGAAGGGACGTTGCATCTTGATGTTGGACACCATGTGGCGGAACTGGCCGTTGAGGCCGCGTAGCATGGTGAGCACCAGGGTACGATCGCCAACGGGGTCGCCAAACTCGCCGAGGGCACTGGCCATGGTTTGCAAGCGACGACAGTAGTCTGTGATATTTAATGCTCCTTGTTTGAAGGTTCTAAATTCTGCCTCCAGAAGAAGAGCACGAGACTCGCTCTGGCCGAGGAACTCATTTTCAAGGAAGAGCCATGCATCGCGAGCACTGGAGTTGCGAAGCATGAGGGATTGCTGCAGATCATTGGAGATTGTTCCATAGATCCATGTGAGCACGGTGCACTCCATCTGTGTCCAGGCCGGGCGACTTGGGTGGGAGACGTCGGAGAGAACATGATCAGACAGGGCATACTTGCCAAGCACGAGCAAGAACATGTTGCGCCACTTGCCGTAATTGTTAGTAACCTGATCGAGGACAACAGGACCTAGGACCTTCACATTGAGGACGGAGGTCGCTTGGGCATGGAGTGAAGCAACAGCGGCCTCCGCAGCGGCGAGGGCAGCCTCCTCCTCGGCTGCTTTGCGGGCCGTTTCCTCCTCGGCAGCCTTCCGGCGGGCGGCCTCCTCCTCAGCTTGGCGCTTGGCGTCTTCGTTGAGTCCCATCGGAACGAAAAGACGGCGAACGGACAAGTGCTGGGGCTGGCGAGAAACTCGGCGACAGCGATTGAAACGACGGCTCGAGATGCACGTCGAGGCCGGCGAGAGATCTCAGCGACGGCACAACGGCGAAATAGGGAAATTGAAGCGGCGGCGGCTGGGGTTAGCGGCAGCAGCTAGGGTTTGCGGAAGCGTTAGAGAGGTCGCAGAAAGGAACCGTCTCTGATTACCATGAAAGCTTTAGGCAATAGGAATAATGCACAATACAATGATCATGATACAGTATGGTTACATATATACTCGGTGGGGAGCCAGGATGGCAGGCCCACAAGCCCATATACAAGAATACAAGACGTGCTCGGCACGGTATAGTCTAACAGTATCTATGGAGGATTGCTTATTTCTGCCAAAGTGACAAGTTTCTCACAAACTTTATCTGTTTATGATTATTACTCAGGGAACGTTAGCTAGAAGGAACTCTATAAATGATGATGCAGTTTGCAAGTAAATAAAGTTGAAGATGACTGTAGGAACTTATTTCAGCATATGAATGTAAGCTTTTATGTACATTTCCATGTTTCGGTGAAATTGTAATGATGTGAATACTGTCAAAATGAATCCGATGCATCTAACATCAATGGTACAACTTTATCAGTCTGATGAATCATATGTGATTTTTTGTTTCTAATTTCAGTTACAGCTCAGTTATTCTTATTAATCCTTAAGTATGTATTCAAATGTAGCCAGAGAAAATCTATTCCATTAATCCTTAAGACAGGTTAACTGCAAAATAATAATCATGAACTACCAACTGTGGACAGGGTGTTGAGAGTACCGACTTGTGTTTTATGTTGAAGTCAAAATAAGAAGTGACATATGTCTGTATTTCAAATACATGTTTTTACTTTCTATTTGTATATACTTGTGGTAGACAGGAAAGGAGTGAGATAGAGACACACATTTATAGAGAAGAGAGGGAGATGCATTACGAGGTGATAATGAAAGTAGTTTGAGAAAATGGGAGAACTCTATAAGGACAACTAATATATATAGGAGGGACAGATGCAGTATTTATTTTTTCTAAGACCTGCAGCAAGTAGCAACTAAAGGGAGAGAAAGGAATAAAGACTACAATTGGATACACGAGCAACAAAGACTCTGCAGCAAACAGCTCTTGTGATTATTCGTGAATTATACAGAATTTTCTCGGAATCAGAGCAGTCAGCAGCGCATTTAAATTGAGTTCATGACAATAAAACACTTATCAAGTATAATAAAAATATAGGGTAAATTGGATCTATTGCCGTTATAGTTTTCACCAGCTGGACATTTGCTATTGAGCTTTTAAAAATGCGACAAGTGTCACTAAACTTTGTCCAACACCACGTCACTATAAATAGGTGGGGTGCAGCATCGCACCGCCTCACTTATCCGCGCTCGTCGCACCACCTATACCTAGGCTAGGGTTAGGGGTGGCGCCGCCATGTCCTTCTCTCCTCCTCCTCCGGCCATGACGCGCCGGTGGTGGGGCCGGTCTCGGAACCACCGGCGGTCCCGGGGCCAGAGGGCCCTGGTCCTCGTGAACGCCCTGCCGAGCCGCCCAACTCCTCTAGTGGCGGCGGCGCAGGTCGCGGCTCCTCCTGTTCCTCAGCCGCCGCCTAGATCTGGTAGCGGCGATCCGGTAGCGGCGGCTCGAAGGGGCTGGCCGCCACCGTCGAGGGCTTCTTCGCGGCGGCTTCTCCTCCCCGGTGGCGGCGGCTCCCCAACCTCGTGCGACGGCACGTGCGGCGTGAGGTGGTATGGACCGGAGCGTGCGACGACCGCATCGGATGGATGGGCAACGACGTCGTGGCGACGCTGATGTTGGAGCTCATCCTACTTTTGTTAATAGATTAAGGGCGCCAGCAACGGTCCCTAGACCGCCACCGGCGCCATATTAGGCTAAATGCCTCGGCATGGTAGTCACGGTCCCTAGATCTCGACTAATTTTGTAAAAAAACAGTGACAGAGCCACCACCGAGGCCCTTTTGACCCGTCGCTATAGAGTACAATTCTAGTAGTGCTACATCATGCACTACAGCTGCGCCTCCCAAACCACAATAGTTGTGGCAGGCAAGATGGGCCACAACTACAAAGGGAGCGGGGCTACAGTGCGCACCAGCCGCAGCTATAGAGGTCTCTATAGCGGCGGTTAGTGTTGTGACCCGCCGCTATAGAGATCTTTATAGTTGCCGCTCACATCTTGGCCCACCGCCACAGTGTCGCTACATTATTTAATCCTCCGTTCGGACAACACTCGAACAGTGGTGGCCCAAAAATTTGGGCAAATTATCAAAAAACGAGGTGGAAAGGTTTTGAGCTCTTTTTCTTCTGGATTTCGTTCTCCACGGTAAGGGAAACTCGTGCATGTATTTTTTTTCTTGCTATCATGTTGTAATCAAAGAGAATTTTGGGTCTGAATTTTTCTTTGGTTTTGATTCCGATTTGTCAAATTTCTCTTGGTGTAGGGTTGTAGTTGTTTTGAGTTTTTTGTAATGGTATCATGCATCATGTATTTGGGTTTCACACAAAAATTTCCATCTTACAAGCCATTTTAATGTCAAACAATTCAAGATCTAGTTTTTCCTCTCTTGAGAGACCTAGGGGCAGAGAATATTTAATTATTTCTAGTTTTTTAAATTAATTGTAGATAATTTATCGACTATTTTAGTTTTATATTTCCCCCTTTATGTTCCCTTTAAATAGTTTTTATCATGGTAATTAACCAATTTATTAATTTATTTATAGTTATTGTTTTTTGTGTAATGCTTGTTTAGATGGATAAACCATGGATGTAGGAAGCATCAAGATTGGGTAAATATTTCTGAGATCAAGTCGATGTATTTCTCAAGGGGTTCCACAACATGCTAAGCGTGAAGGAAGACATATTATCGATGCCTTGACTACAAGAATCAGAAATTGTGGATGGATCCATGTGTAATCAAATCGCACTTAATGAGAAGGAGTTTCACGGAGAAGTACATGAGGTTATGGTGAAGATAAGTCGATTGAAGTTGAGGTCGAGTAGATTGAAGTTGAAGCGGAACATTATGTTGAAGTTGACGAGTCGTTTGAAATTAAAGAAGAACAAGTGTCACTAAACTTTGTCCAAGTTTAAAATATATACATTTGAGAGTGTTCTGGACCCACCTACAGATTCACATATTTTGTTGATATTTGGTTTTCCCGTTCAATGCTCCCATCCAAGCTCAGAGTGAGGTCTGGGATGGAGCAGCACCTCTTGGGGACTAACGCACGTGATGTCGCCACAGCATGACTGAGCCTTGGAACGTTGGTGAGCCTAGGACAAGCATGTGGAGGGTGGCGCGACATGACATGGAAGCGGTGGATGACGGTGCTCCCAACATCCAAGGAAGCCTAGTCGACGAGAGCGTACAACATCCTAAAGATGAGCCGAGCTCTCAGTGCCACCTTCTAGGTTTGAACGCACACGGTTTCTTCCTCAACCCGGCTATACAGGGGTCCTACAACCACCAATAAATGTATGCTTCTCTTTAAGGTTGTGTTTAGTTTGGCTATAATGGGCTAGAATGAGGCCCATTCCACCCGGAATGAATCAGCGCTGAATCAAATCATTTGTGGAAGGGAGAATTGAATTCTCAACACCGAAAGATCCCTGTTTTAGAAATATACCACCGAAAGACTAAAATTCACTTTGATACCAATGAAAGATCCTTCATTTTGAAATCTACCGCTCTGTTACATTTTCCATCCACCTATTCATGTGACCTCCCAGCTCCCTTCCTCGACTGGCTCGTGGTGACCAGCGTAGCAGACTCGCCGCTATAGTAGGGCCCGCCCTCGGCTCCTTTTGGCCGTGCGCTCGAAGGACCTTGGCTGGACGCCGCGTGTGCCCAATCCCTGCATGCATACTGCACTCACCACGCCACCAGGCCTCGTGCAGGGCCATGTCGTGCCCACCGTGCCACGCGGCGCTAAGGCCCTCCGCGCGCTCTCCCGCACTACGTCGCCCGGGCCGTGCGCCGCCAGGCCCCACGGCATAAGGGAGTAGGGAGCCCTCAATGGTGGACTGTCTGCAGTGCTCCTGCTCACCGATGACAAGGACGGCGCCCCTGGGAGCAGAGATGGGAATGAAGAAGAAAGAAATAACGGGGAGACGTGAACATGTGGATGGAAAGTGTAACATAGTGATAGGTTTCTAAACGGATGATCTTTCATTGGTATTAAAGTGAACTTTAGCCTTTCGATGGTATATTTCTAAAACTGAGATCTTTCAGTGTCGAGAATTCAGTGCTCCCTTTGTGTAAAACAAATGTTTGGTTACAGTCGGTCAAGAATGAAATAGGGTCGGTTTCTTACATATCGTACAATTTATGACCCCGATTGACTATCCACCTCTTGAGGTACCGAATGAAAAAATTAACGGATCACGTATTCCCGACCCAAAATAGTTCTAGGACCTATCCAAAAACTTAAAACAAACAAGGCCTAAGCCATACTGCAATTCCGTCAGACAACATTTTAAAATTGTTCTTGCGGACATTATTAGTCTTTTTCCATGTGGATCTACAGCTGCGTGCCCCGAAATCGTTGATTTTCTTGCTGCTGCTAGTCATCTGCATGTCGACTCCCTGCGGGCGGCAACGGGTGCGTGAGAAACACTCTGTCGATATATCTCACCCACTCGCACCTGCTCTAAATTCTAATCCAAATATAGGAACAGCGCGATGAAACCCGTGATGCAAAAAAACATGGCGTGCTTCAACTCTCTCTCTCAGCTGTCGCGTACTTGAGCACTTTCCACAGGCTGTATCGGGTATATTTGCAGAAGCCAGCCAATCGGCTCCTTCGCCGGTCTCCCACTGCCGGAGCCCTTTTGCCCAGCGGCTTCTCTACTCTCAATCGGTGGCTCGTGTCCGTACGTGTCTAGGCCTGCTGTGACCAACTTTAATTTTGTTTGTGTCCTGTGCGCTTACCTGGTAGGCGCTGAGATGACCCTCTTGTTGGTCAAGTAGACAAGTGGTGCATGTGCACATATATATCTCATGGTTGATAGTTGGTCGACAGCGCTGCACTTGGGTTATTCAATTTATTAGCCACAAGGCATGACGACGGTGTGTCTTACTGATCCACTGGTTTTCCAAAAACACTGCTGACTCAGTTTTCACAATTTAATCAGTATTATCAGATCTAAAACATTTCTGGTACATTTTGGCGTGGACTTATCCCGTACCTCGGTCAATGTGTCTACCTTTGGAGTGTCGGGGTCAGGTGATACCATGGTATCCTTTTGATCCTCGGAGGGCGATGGTTTCATAATTGGGGGTTTCTCTTCGTTAATCCGTCTCATTGGATGGCTCTGATATTGGCCCCCGACAAGTCCGGGTAAGCTCCTTGCATATTTGCAACTTCATGCAATCAATCCTCCAGTGCAATTCCTGTTCAGAAAGATGGAGAGAATGTCATATGTTCTATTGGATTGTATGCATGAGGACTGTCCATGCTTTCCGTGGTTATTCGGCAGTCAAGGATGTCGAGACACAACGTTCTCGATGAAGGTATCAGCTATGCCCCATTCTTTTAGCTTTCACTCGAGCTGGATGACATTTGTTTGCGGAGTTCAGACACTCTTAATTAAGGGCAACTACTATGAGTCTTTGGTGCTTACTTTCAGTAGCTCGGAAGCTACAGTCGTGTACTTTGGGACTGCCACCCTAAACTTATGTAATGTACTTTCCATGATATAATATAAACCCTATTATAAAAAAACTCATTTGTTTATGTCTTGTGCACTTACCTGGTAGATGCTGAGATGGCCCTCTTGTTGTCCAAGTAGACAAGTGGTTGATAGTTGGTAAGCAGTGCTGCATTGGTGTTATTCAATTTATTAACTAAGGCATGACGCCGGTGTATACTTATCCATTGGTTTTCCAAGAAACACTGCTGATTCAGTTTTCACACCTTTTTTGTTTTAAGTCGATTCAGTTTTTACACCTTAGTCAGTTTTATCACTTCTAAAACATTTTGGCGAATTGTCTATATTTTGATTTCAGTTGATAAATAAAGATTTTTTTCTGTGCACTGCATGCTTATCTTTTTGCAACATATTGCAATTAAAATAGTAGAAAAAATATCATCAGTTGGCAGCATGACTTTGGACTGCTAGTGGAGAAAACAATGCGGCCGCGAGCAGATTCTCATGTGATTCATTACGCTTACACCCTCTTTGTCCATTTTCATTATGGTGTAAAAGTGAGAACGTTTTCTGGTTGATTCAGACCCTTCAACCACAAGACCACTCCATGGTGGAGATTCTTCTGTTTTGAGAATGAAAGACCTCAAGAATCTTTTTGTCAAACACCCGCCTAATTTGACTCGTGTACTTAGATCGAGACATCATGCTCTGTCTAACTTTATGTAGCCCGCGTGCCAGTAACTAAAAGACGCGAGACGACGCTGGCAAAGTATGCAAGTGGTTCGTGCTACTTGGCAAGTTGTTGCAGAGACTGTCCCAAAAAAAGAGTTGTTGCAGAGACGGTGCCAGCAAAATAGAACAAAATTAAGTTGTGCATGGACTTGATTCTGCTCAAGTACACAAATCTACCCTAAAACATAGACCAAATTGCAGACACCTTGCACTACAAGAAAAGCCCACTATAGCGGTGGTGGAAACACCAATGAGCAGCGGGTATTCTAACCGCCGCAACGATGGTGAAGCTAAAAATAAAACACTATAGTGGCACCAAGCTGGACCACCCACCCCTACAAACCAAACAAAAAAAACTACGGCCCACGCCACCGTTGGCCAGATCCAACCGCCCCGCGAGGTCGTGCCGGCCAGATCCGACCGCCCCGATCGTCGCCGGATCCATGCTGCTGACCACAACCCGTGTCCCCGGTCGCCGCGCTCGGCCATAACTGGCCGTGCTCGCACCGGAAGGTCGGCTGCTGGATTCGTACTCCGGCCACCACCCGCACGGCCACTTCTAGATTCAAAGAGGGCGTTGTCCGGGAAGGGAGCCATTAGAACCGCCCGTGCGGCCACTCGCCATGGTCGGGCCACGTTCTATGGCCGGATCTGGCAGTGGCTCGGCCTGATCCGCGCCATAGGAGGAGCGGCTGTTGTGCCAGGGTGAGGTGGCCACCGCCATGTCGGGGAGGAGGAGGCTGGGGGCGAGGGGGGGGGGTCGCTGCCACACCGAAGAGGAGGAGGAGGAGGACGGCACCGGTGCGACGAGGGGGATGGCCACCGGAGTGGAGGAGGAGGAGGCCACAGAGAGAGCGGCTGGGTTGGAGGAGAATACTAGGAGAGAGGGAATGGTTAGGGTTACTTCGCTTTTATACATGGTGGACTGCGGGTGGGTGTATGCTGGACTACGGGATGGGCCGGTGGAGGTGGCCAGGTGGGCCGCGGCTACAAATAGAGCCTATTTGTAGCGGTGGTTGACTAAGTGGGCGATTTCTAGGTCGCCTCTGATGTAATTTGGCCTCGGCAGCTATAGTGAGTTTTTGTTGTAGTGTTGGTTCGAGTAGTGGTACGGCTGCTCCACTTCAGTTCGTGCGTCTAGAGCTCTTCAAGTGTTTCTTCACAGGTCTGACAGCCATGGTGACTATTGGCCAATGGATTCGGTTATTCGATCCAAGCTATAGCCATGTATATGAGTAAAAATAATTAGCATGCTTGGTCATGGTAGATTTAGAAGCACAAGAAATGTTTGGGAGAGCTGGATGCTCTATGTATTCTTAGAGATAGGTACCTCTAGCACCTGGAATTTTCTCGGAGATGAAGCTACAAGTATTTGGATGAGTCAGGTTGTATTTTCTTAGAGATGGGCAAAGTATTTTCTTTAGAGTCAGGAGCATTATTAGCATTCAAGCCTTATAATAAATATTTGGAGATTCGTTCTACTACAACGTCGAGTGGAATGGGACCCTGAACATGCTTTCACACATACAAAAAAAAATCCATTTGGTAGTGTTGCCGGTACCGGCATAGACGATGACGCAGCACCACGACCAATCACGTCACTCTCAATGGGAACTAAAGCACCTGCCTGGCCTCTATAAATTCCACGCATGGCGAAAGGCATCCTCCCCACAACACATTGCTATATCGAGCTAGCTAGCGGTGACCCAAACATATACACGGATATAACACCATCCATTGAAAGGTTGGGCGACCTTGAGCTGAGCATGGCCTCAATCGTGACTGGGGCGATGGGCACCCCTTCTGCCCAAGCTTGGGGACCTGCTCAAGGACGAGTACAATCTGCACAAGAATGTAAGGGGCGAGATCATGTTCCTCAAAGCTGAGATGGAGAGCATGGAGGCTGCTCTACTCGACGCTTCGGAGCTCCCGGCTGACGATCAGCCACCTAATAAACATGTGAAGCTTTGGGCTGCAGATGCTAGGGACCTGTCCTACGACCTCGAGGATAGCATCGACAAATTCATGCTGTCTGCAAAAGTAGGTAATCCAAGTAAGCCACAGAGCTTCAAGGGATTCATCGATAGAAGTCTTCATTTACTCACAAATGCCAAGATCCGCCACAAGATAGGAACCAATATCAAAGAAGTCAAGCTCCGCATCAAGGAAGTGAATGAGAGGCGTGATCGGTACAAGAGAGATCATGTTGTTGCCAAACCTGTTGGCACAGCAGTCGACACCCTTCGCCTATCAGCTCTATACAAGAAGGTAACAGAGCTTGTTGGCGTTGAAGTGAAGAGCAATCAACTTGTAAAAAGGCTAATGGAGGGGCAGGAGGCATCAAAACAACAACTGAGGATAATCTCTATTGTTGGTTTTGGAGGAGTGGGCAAGACAACTCTTGCAAACACGGTGTACGAGAAGCTAAGAGGGCAGTTTGATTGTGGAGCTTTTGTCTCTGTTTCTCTTAACCCTGTACTAGGCAATATTTTCAAGAACATGCTCCAACAACTTGGTGGCGAAAATTATAGAAACATCAATGAAGCGACATGGAGTGAAGCACAACTAATCAATGAACTAAGAAGGTTCCTTCTACACAAGAGGTATGCCGCACCATTTTATATATGTATGCCCATTTTTATCTTATCAGTTGTCATATTTATCTAGTTATTTGGGAGAGTTGAGTATGTCCCAGGTATAATTTTATTAATTTTGATCTTTTTATTTTAGTGACAAGTATATAACATGAATCATGTACGATGCCTAGCTGTGACGACGATGTATAGGAGGTCACCAGATTATTAAACTCCTACAGTGCTTACAGTAAAAATATATGATGCTCCATATGTATAGGTGAAAGACTGGAATATAATTGGAGAAACTAGAGGAACTTTTTTTAAGTGAAACATAGGAAGGGAGGCTCAACTAGATTTATTTCAATTTCAACCCCTGGGTAGTAAAAATTACAAATTTTACAAAGTTTGTCCTGCGATTTAAATTTTTAGTATGAAAATACATGTCCATGTAAGTAATCCTGTTAATTTGAACAAAGAGGAGACATAAAATGTCCTATGCTAGGGCCAATCCAACCATATGAAATCCCATTTGATCTAGAGAGATGTGTTTCATGAACACATTATTTGGGGAAAAAAATAACAAATGCTTGATTGAAAGTGCCAGATTCAACTCTAATGCCCACCCACCGTTTTCCACATGTGAATGCATTCAATGCTTTAAGAATATGCCTTTCATGACTATTTATTATGCTTTTAGGTGTGTGATAATTATATAAATCACCCCATAAGTAACTTGACTTTGAGATTCACACCCATGAATCACTTTGTTGCAAATAACCACCCAACTATCAGGTTCTAGAACCTAAGTTTATCATTTCTTATTTTTTTATATGTTTCACTTGCATATGTGAAAGCATAAAATTCACTTATTGCATTACTAATGTGTGAAATTTTTTTGTTCCGGCTCTTAGGTATCTCATTGTTCTTGATGACATATGGAATTCTGTTGTATGGGAAACAATTCAATGCTCATTGATTGGAAATGAATGTGGAAGTAGGATAATAACAACAACTCGCATTCTTAATGTTGCTAAACAAGTTGGTGGTGTTTATGAACTAGAACCTCTTTCTTTGGATGACTCGAGAAAGTTATTCTACATGCGGATACATGGTATGGAATACAAATCACCTCCCAATAATCAATTAGTTCAAATATCAGATAATATTTTAAATAAATGTGGTGGTGTACCATTAGCTACAATCACGATAGCTAGCTTGCTAGCAAATGCAAAAGGGAAGGAGAATACAATTAAATATTGGACAACGGTATACAAATCTATGGGATCAGGTCTTGAGGATAGTCCAGACATAACAAAAATGAGAAGGATACTGGCACTTAGTTACTATGACCTACCTCCACATCTAAAGACTTGTTTTGTGTACCTAAGATTGTATCCAGAGGATTACAATATTGATATAGATGATCTGATATGGAAGTGGGTAGGCGAAGGTTTTGTTAGTGAGGAATCTGGGAAGAGCTTGTACGAAGTTGGTGAGAACTATGTCAATGATCTCATTAACAGAAACTTAATCCAACTAGTATTTAGAAAACTTTATGTCAATGATGAGCTGACTAGAGAAGGCAATGAGGGAAGATTTTGTCGAGTTCATGATATGGTGCTTGATCTCATCACATATATGTCATATGAGGATGGCTTTCTAACAACATACAATGGCCACCAATCTAAATCTCTACGGAATAAGATACGTCGATTATCTATCCAGGTTATTGAAGAAGAGGATACCAAGCTTGCGAACATAATCTTCTCCAACGTTCGATCACTTACAGTGTTTGACAAAGCTTTTTATCGATTGCCAACACTTTCAAACTTTCCAATGTTGCATTCTCTTGATTTAAGAGATTGTAAGCAATTGGATAATCATCATTTCAAGGATATTTGCAATCTCTTTCATCTAAGATATTTGCGACTATGTCGTACATTTATAATGGAGATCCCAAAAGAGATCACGAATCTACAGTTCCTGAAAGTACTAGAGATAAATTCAAATGAAATAGTAGAATTGCCGTCAACCATTCTGCAACTACAACAACTTGTGTGTCTGCATATTCCTTATGATGTTAAACTACCACATGGGATCGGAAAACTTAAATCTTTACAAGAGCTTCCAGGAGGTGTATTTATCAGGTATCCAAGTATGTTCCAGGATCTTAGTGGGTTGATTAAGCTAAGGCATATAACTATCCGTTTTGATGAATGGTCTAACTCCTATCTAAAGCCCCTCTTCCATTGTTTATCCAATTGGGTTTGTTTACAGTCCCTAGAACTTATCTGCTATCATTCCTATCAAGGCCCTATAGATTTGGAATGTGACAAATTATCACCGGGGCTCCAATTGCTTCAAAAATTAAATATGTCATCATGTGGCTTCGTCCCCACGGTGCCGAAATGGATGCCCTCACTCAGCTCACTCTCGTCACTGACAATCCGTTTATCATCACTCACAGAGAGGGAACTTCAAGTCCTAGGCAGCATACCATCAATGAGAGATCTAAGCATACGGGTAGGGGAATTCACAGAAAAGAAAAAATTGGTTCTAGGCAATTGCTATCCTTTCCCATGTCTAACAAAGCTCATCATGTCCTGGTGCACTGACACCATTAATGTAGTATTTGCACCAGGAGCCATGCAGAAGCTACGGGAACTTGTGTTTAACTTCAGTGTAAAGCATGAGTTGCATAAATTTGGTGGATTTAACTTTGGCCTAGAGAATCTCTCTTCCCTGGAGAGCGTTGCTGTTGAGATGTATTGTTCTGACTTGAGTGATGAGGACGTCAAAGCTGCTGAGAATGCAATCCAAAAAGCACTCGACATGAACCTGAACAAGCCCCGATTCGAATTGCACAAGGTAACTAGAATCTACACTTGTTCAGCATGCGAAACAAATATGTTTTCGTAGTTTATTTTCTTATTTTCCACACCTTGTTACCTGGCTGTACGTTACTTCTGACCATATCTTTTTTTTGTTGAAGTGGTAACCGTGCATCAGACTAGCCGACCATAGGCAACATACATCTTATGCTGTAACAAGTTTTAGACAAATCATGGCATTTCTATGCAATCAATTGGGATAGTACCAGCCCCATTGAAGACATAATTGAAGTTAATTGGGGATGGGCTTGACGGTGACAAGTTCATCATGTTTAGCAGTTTGCTACTCTTTTACTAAAGAGATGGGTACGAGAATGGTACTGGTGGGTGGTGAGATGGTTATGTTCCTTCATATCGGAGTTTAAGTCCATGGCATATCCGTTTGGGATGAAGGTGATCCTCGATTGTGGAATTTATGATTTTTTCAAGGTTTCTTGTCTCCCATAAATGAAGTTGCAGTAGTTTGGATTGCTTTTGTAATAAGCGGATGTAATCTTCTTTAATATTAATGGAAATTTCTTTTTCACAAAAAGATAACTAGTATGTTTTGTATGTGTAATCCAATCACATCCTATAATTATCCTATGAACTGATTATTAATCTATGGGAAAATTTGTTATGGCACACACCAAAAACATGGTTTCAGGTATAACACATTGCAAACGTAGAAATTAGGTGAGACACATTGCAAACTTGTGGATATTACCTACAGCACACTAAAGCAAAGCGAAATGATATTTTAAAAAATTTATATGCATGCTCAAAATACGTTACAAGCCAAAACTTTGCATAAAATATATATTGTTACATTCTCTTATGTAATTTTTTTCCAGATTTTTCCTCTAATATTTAAATACTTTTTATTGAGAAAAATATTTATTTCGTAAGTCAAGCTATATGAATAGTCGAACAAAAATATGGAAAAATCACATAGATAGAGAATGTAATAATATATTTTTATGCAAAGTTTCAACTTGTATCATATTTTGAGCACACAGACAAAATTTTGAAAATATCATTTCCTCTGTATTAGTGTGCCGCAACTAATATCCACAACTTTGTAGTGTGCTCCGCCTAATTTTGATTTTTACAGTGTTATACCTAAAACCATCATTCTAGAGTGCAACAAAATTTCCCTTAATCTATCGACGTCGTATCATTTTTGCCGTACCAATTTCTACTGACAGTGCACTAGCTAACGTTGAGGATTGTCTCAATAGTTTTTACAATTATACGGGGAAGAGCATACTCTGCAATTATGCAGGGTGAGTGAACTGTACCTATCCATTAAATGTAAAAGAGTACAGATAAACACATATGTAAAACCTCAATTATCTTGATTTTATTATTTGTAAAGTGCCGAAGAAATAGCTAATTAACAAGTTTCTTGCCCTGCTTTCAGGTTTTCAGGATGATTTTGGATTTTGCAATGATTTTGATTGAACTCCTGGAAGTGAACCCATGAATGGGCTGCCATTTAGCGGCCCATGAACAATATCTCTTCTCGCTCGCCCTTTCAGCCCATATCCTGAAAGATTTTTTGATCCAGTTAGCCGCTGGCACACTGCCACTGCGAGCCTGCTCGCTGTTTTCCGGACAACCGGTGGCGCCACCGGACACGTGTCCCGCTGCCACTCTCCTGTCGT
This sequence comes from Chloris gayana, assembly GCA_031894775.1. NCBI lineage: Eukaryota > Viridiplantae > Streptophyta > Magnoliopsida > Poales > Poaceae > Chloris > Chloris gayana. The sequence goes on from JAUNZO010000390.1 coordinate 205,210, forward strand.
GTCGTTCCCATCCTTCCTGCCCATTCCCGCACGCCACCACCACTTCCTCACTGCCCAGCCGCACACGTCCTTCGCCGGATCCTCACCGTTCATCTCGCCTCCAGTCAAATCGCGAGGCAGGATGGACGGCTGGATCCCGCCTAACCGGAGACGAGAGGCGTCCACCTCTCTCTAGTCCACGCCGACCTGGCTTCTCCTCCGCCTCGAAGCCACGCCGCCTAGAACCGAGCAGACACCGACGATCCAGCCGAATCATGGCGGCCATGGCCGTGATCCGCATGCCGCGCCCCGTCCCTTCGCTCCTGGGACCCGTGGCCGCCACTTCTACGCCCCTGCGACGGCGTCGGACGCGCGAGCAACGCGCCGTGCGGCTGAGCGTGAGCTGCCGCGCCGGCGGGGACGGGGAACAGGGGGGAGAGAAGGAAGAGGAGGAGTCGCCGGAATCACTGTTCGCGCGGGAGCTGCAGCGGCGAGGAATGGCGCCGGGCGCAGCGCCGTCGGCTGCGGGGGAGAAGCAGGCGGAGGAGGGCGGCGCGGAGGCCGGGACGAAGCGCAGGGCGACGGCGGCGGCCGAGTTCGAGCGGCGCGCCGCGGCGGGCAGCGGTGCCGACGGGCAGCGGGAGCGGTCCATGGCGCTCAACAGCGAGGGACTCGAGGTTTGTGACTCATTCGTGCATTCTTGTCTGACGATGAAGAAAGCTGCGATCTTTCATTCTTTGTCTGTTCCTGATTTGAAAAAGATCATTCTTTTGACGCTCGAATTTGCCAAACCGCAATTTTAAAGTAGGCAAGCGCACACAGGTTTAATTCAGACTGCGCTTATAGTACTTGAAACTAGATTGGTGAGTGTTTTGCAAGCTGCAGTGTAGCAGTGGGGAAACCGACCAATCAGATTATAATGCTAGTTCTATCCCTTCTGGTTGGTACATGAGCTGATGATACTTTTGACCCTGTAAATCAGTGAAAACCAACCGATTACTGATTTACTGTGACTTGATTTATTTAATTTGGTAGTTGAAATCATGACTCATCTACTAAAGAATAATTGTCCAGCATCAACTGTCAATTCAGTAGCCTCTGCCAATCAGATAATCATCAATTTGACTTCCCCTTATTTCTTTTCAGGGGCTTGTCCCGCGAGCAAAGTTACTTTTGTCACTTGGTGGTACCTTTTTCCTGGCGTTTGGGCCTCTGATCCTTGTCACAGTTGCTCTCTTCGCTGGTTTATACCTGGTAAAGCCCTTACCGATCCTATAATTGCTCTTATTGGGTCATGCTCTTGAATGTTGTTGACTTGCATACAGTGTACTTCATCATATGTTTCAGTATAGGTCTTGGCTTAAGAACCTGAAATCTCAAATTTGTTCTTTCTAATCACCTTGTGTTTATCTTCTGGTATCTTGAATCGGTGGATTCATATTTATTGACTTGTTACTGGCATCTCTGATCAGTGGATTGATATGCTTCTCATTGCAGTATTTTGGGCCGAGCTTTGTACATGATGCGAGCAAGGCACCCATTTCGCCACCGCCATATATTGATCCATACGAGCTTCTAGAGGACGAGAGGATAACGCGACCCTCCCCAGATGTGTTCTAAAACCTGAATAGTCCAAGAAAAAGAAATGCAGAAGTGATTATAAATAGCTCAAAAAATTGTACTTTTGCTAGTCATGTAGCTGTAAATGCAAACTTAGCTGTAGACTTTTGCAATATAACATTTCTCATGTATATGTTCCATCCATCTCATGCCAAATGCCATGAGATTTTTGCTCTTTGTTCCTTGTAATTGTATGTTGCAATTTGGATTGCTCATTTACCCCTTAAACAGACAAGGCCACAGAAACAGGAAACAGAGAACACAACAACAATAAGAGAGAGAAGACTACTCTTGACGACTAGAGTGAGATAGCATATGCTACAAGCATTTTTAAGCTTTCATCTTAAACGCACAATAACAACAACAAAAGATTATTGTTGACGGAGTCAGATAGCATACGTATGCTACAAGCACTTTTAAGCCTTCTGTCTTGAATAAAATAAAAATACGACATTACATTCCTGAAGCCCCATGGGTGGTTACATCACTGCTAACTGAAAACATGAATTAATGACAAAGGACAAAACAGGTCATAGCCTCATATAATCCCACGCAAAAACAAAGAACTGGTGCATGTTATATATACTGCCTAATATATTTCATCAATGTAATCTATAAGATAATAATGACCTATATGTATTGACATCATCCGAAGCCCGAGCCGCTTCTCATATATACTCATATATATGCCTTTTGGGTATCAAAAAAGAAACACATACAACAGACGTAAACACACATGAATCTACAGAATCAGACAACTCAATGGCTAACAAAAACTAAAACCTGTAAGAAGCCTTGTGACTCAGAATTGATCCGAGAAAGGTCACTTTATGTTCCCATTATCGAACCAGGTCTGAATAATCTCAATGTTTCAACTGTTGACCGCTAAAATTCTTTCAGGGAATTCTTTTACAGATGAGCCGTGGCTGGTACTTGCTTCAGGGAGTGGTAAACCCTAGCTTCGCTCTACTGTTTGTTGAAGGGTTGGCCAAGCAGCCTCCTCATCATTGTTGTACCCATTAACAAGAAAATCGGTGCAGTTCCTCTGGCAACCTCGATTATAAGGATTTCTGAAACGGCCATCAGGCCCAAGAAGATACGAGTAGCGTGACCGATTTGCTACCTCATTGGTTGTGATGTTCTGTGCTATCTGCAATGGTTCAAAAATACATATTATGAGAAGTTGGTGATATACCCACAGAACTGAATATGCACTTTCTTAACTAGATTTTGCTACTTCTAGCAAACTGGAATGGACATGCAGTTTCACAAACCTACTAATGTTTTCCCATCGCAGTTGTCAGCTTAACTTGATTGTAAGGAGAAACTATAGAGACAAGGAAGATAAAAACAAGTCGGAAACTATGAAAGGGAACTAGGAAAACAGATTGAGGCTATAGGCACACGGGCCTTTCCTTACACAGTGTAACTGTGAACGCAGCGCACGAACCCACTGACACGGTGGTTCACACCATAGCCATAGGCATGTAGGTCCCATAACTATGATTGCTATAGTCTGCCTCATATGTCAAAATATAGAGTATTGTCATATTATGATCTAACTGGCGATTTAATTTTTTTTCAAAATGTACAAGACACAAAATATTCATTGCACGCTACTCTGTTATTCCCCATGTCGGAAGAATCTAAATCATGTCAGAGCATAATTGAACAATACACTCGATAATCATGGAATGCTTTCTGAAAATATGCAATTATTATAAATCATTGGGACAGAAAAAAAATCATGCAATAGAGTGACCTAGCAGACTGCTCTACTAAACAATTTACCTGTGTTACTTGTGCTCCAGCTAGAATAAGAGCCCCGGTTAATAAAAATACATCCATAAACATGAACAGTACAGCACCAGGATGCTTTGTCACCATGAAGTGTGTCCACGACTCAGAAGATGAAAGGATGATCGGTTCTGTCCAAAGTCCTGGCATTAGAAGCCCACGACTTGTTAGTACAATTAATAGATGGGAAAAAGCACTGAAAAAAGAAGGTTATTTGCAAGATCTCCTTACTGTGGAATCCAACGGCAGCACCAAGAAAGGATGTAGCCACCCCCATGCAAAGAAATACGAAAAAGTCCCATTTATTTCGCTGAAAACAGAAAACAAACATTAGTACCAGGGAATCATTGGAGCTGTATCGAAAAAATTGACAAACAATTTTGTCGTCTGTAATGAGGTTCAAGTGAAGTTCAGTCAGATTTCAAAGTAAAACCCTTGCAAAGATCTATTTCTGTGAATACTTCTGTATAGTCTCTCTGGCGGAAGGCACGATATACTGTTCTAAAGAGCACAGTTAGTGTCCAAAAATCTAGTTCAAATAATATCTAGATAACATTCCTAGTACAACCGGAACAGCAGAACATGTGTTTTCTACCTATTCTGCCAAATATTAATAGACTTATAGGATGCCTCTTCTATTACATCACAAACTATACAATAGGAAGTTCTAAGCAGATATTAGATGAAAGGCAGCTGAAAAACTTAACCAGGAATTCAGTGCCTAAAATAATTTACAATGTGAATATCACAGAAGTAACTATTATATTTGAAATATGCACAACAGCTTACCTTCCCAACACAGTTTGATATCCAGGGGCAGTGATGGTCAAACTGCTCAACACAATGCTTACAAATTGGACAATGCTTGGAGCGCATAGGGCGAATTATCTAGTAAAAGTGAAGTTAAAAATTCAGTTACGATAATACATAAGAATTTATGTCATAAAAAACATAATAGATTCAAGAGTGCGAGACACAAATATTCTACTCCCAAAACTGTGCAATTGCCGAATCAAAAATACAAACACAATATGAAAAGAAAAGAGAAAAGATAGTAGCGTAAATAATAATTGGAACTTCCTTCCTTACCTTGCAGGTAGGACATAGTTGAGACCAACTGCCTGTCCAAGTAGAACTATTGTTAAAATCAATCTCCATAAGTGGTTCCTGTATATGTCAAACGGATGAAATATCCATGAGCAAATGAATTTATTCTAATCAAAATATTCATTCCCGAAATCATTTGCTCACAATGGCAAAATTATAACCGAAAAGGGACCCAAAGAACTGCAATATTCCATCTACTGTATTGTTACATGTTCTAACTGTACCAACTACAAACTCAAGAAGGATATACTCTTCCTTCAAAACCTTGCAAGGGTCCAAAGCATGTCAAAATTCTATGAAAATTGTAATTGGGTCTCCGATTAAAGTGCACGTAGATATAGCTAGGATTTTTACCATTGGATCACGTTTCTTCGTATTTGCCTTGATGTAGCCAGGATTTTTTCTGCCAAAATACCAAGAGCAGGAATCTTAAGCAGGGTGCATGAGACAAAAACCACCATCCACAGAAGGTTAACGTTGAAATAAAAAAGCAAAAAATGAAGATTTTCACACAACCATCCACAGAAGGTTAATGTTCAAGATTTTTTCTCATTCTTTCTGTTACGTGACCACAAAATTCCTTTTGAACACAGTAGTTCAACTCAGTAAAGGTCACATCAAGGTATAACTGTATCTTTAATGTCCAATAAAAAATATAGCAAATGTCACAAATCACAAAAGGTGCACATAGTAGTCTAATCTAGTAAAAATGTAACATCAATTACCTGCTAACTCTGTAGAACATTACTTGAGCTGCAAAGAAAAGAGATATGGCAGCCCAAGACCAAAGACCAGCAGTAGCAGTGATCCTAGAAAAATTAGGCGCTGCAGATATTTATAATCAAGTTAGATTATCAAACTAGGCCTATATTTTAATATAAAGAACAAGAACTCACAAACAGTGCTCACCAAAGACAATAGAGTTCAGGAAAAGGATGAGGCAGGTGACAAGGTAACCAAATAAGAAAGGTGCATATCCTATTTTCCTCGACCTTCCCGGGAAATACTTTTCTTCAAAGCTTACTTTTGTAGCATTAGACTACAGGCAGAAAAATGCATCCTTTTAGTTGAGTTGAAAAAAATCAGCATCTTAGTGCATATGCAACTGAATAAGCTTCGGAAAACAAGCAACAAAATAAGAGGAAAAGAAATTGGGAAAATGGATGAAAATAAATGTGAGGAGAACAATAACAGCATACAGTTTACATAGGTGGTAAGTGTTATTGCTAATATTTATATAACACACACCCATTAGTGCATGAGAACTGATAGCTATTCAGTAGCATCTAATAAAAATTCTCATCTGGAAAAAGTAAAGGCTAGCTATTAATATGTGAACAAGAATACTAAGGTATACCGTACAAGGATATAGGAGAGATGCCGATGACCTTTGTCTGCTGCAAGTTGCACAGGAGTAAACCCACCACTATCCTTTAGTGAGAGTTCTTCCTTTGTACCAGCATGTACAAGAACAGTGCAAACCTCTGAATTTCCCCTTATAGCAGCCCAGTGTAAAGGGGTACAGCCTGCAAATCATCACAAAAGGAGCTTAAAATATAACAATATACACGTCTAGATGAATATATAAGGAAGTCCAGGATACATCAACAAACATCCGTAGTTTCTAGGCAAGAGTAATTGGTTATCCTATAGTTACATGTGGTTAGAGAGAGAGTAAGAGGGACTGTCATGAGTACCATTTTTGTCTTGCTTTACTTGATTAGCATCCAGAAACAGCAGCAATCTAACTGTATCTGCGCTTCCCTTATAAGCAGCCCTGCAAATATTATAGATCTTATAAGGTTACATCGAAGCCAAAGTTTAAAATGTAGATCCAAGTACCCATTTTATGGATAAATGTATCAACTGACTCTTCAGGACTGTAGTAAATATAGTTTTAAGTTTCACTTAACAACTTCAGACTGCTTTAACTTTGCATGAATTATTGGTGATGCACTATTTGCTGGAAGACGTTGGTACAGGATTTTATATAGAGCGAGAAACCACCAATGTAAAGCCAACATATGATTTTTCTGTACAATATTAGTATGTAACAGATGTTTAACATTTATACGATTCTTTTTTTTTTTTTTTTTGTATCGACAATGGTGGAGTGAATTATAGCTTGATACTAGCAAAGAATATTTGAAAGCATCAAACAAGGCCAATGCATATGCATGCATAGACATAGCTTACTGAATAATTATAGTTGAATGATTCATTTGACAAATAGAATATTCAATTCATATTAAACTGTATTTTTCACTTTTTTGGCCGTTACGATGATAGGTAAGTAAGGGTCACAGTGAATTTAAAATTACTGTCCACATTCACGTACCAGTGCAACAGGCTCCTCCCATCTTTGTCCAAAGCATTAAAGTCTGCACCATACTTCGAGATAATGTGATGCAAAAATGATGTTTGGCCATACTGAGCTGCAACATGAACTGCCTGATGAAATAATCGAGAGGAATAATAGTCAAAGAGAAGATTTCGATCACAGCGGAGAAGCTAAATACAGAGAGATATTATGCCAACAACAACAACACAGCCTTTTGTCTCAAGCAAGTTGGAGTAGGCAGGGATGTTATGCTAACACCAGATAAAAACTTAATTACATTTCTAGCATTACTCCTGAAAAAGGAGAGCTGATCTTCAACAAGAAAAGCAATTATTCCTTCAGATAAATCCTCAGAAATTGCATTGTAAATGTCACTATGTTAGCAAACAGTTCTCCAGTGAAGCAGGGCTTTCCCAGAAGCACACACAACATAACCAATTCATACTCCACCCCCCCCCCCACAATTGAAAACCATTTGTTACAAGCAAACTGGTGGGATTCTAGCAGGACCAAGTAACTAATGTAATTTTCAAAATTACTTTGGTATGACCGTATGAGACATCTTCGAAATCACCAATCTCATTCCTGAGAACAGAATGCCTCATGGTTTTCTATCGCCATTAATGCTGAAACATAAACCACACATTAGATCTACTTGACCCAATGGCAATCAACAGTCAACATCAATAAAAAACTCAATGGTCTTCAACCATAAAGCCATCGCAATCAAAATCTTAAAGACACAACTAGCAAAGCAACGAGAACAGTTCATCAGGGAGCATAATGGTTCTGCATTACCCGGTAGCCATTCATGTCCGCTGCCTCAACTCTCGCGCCATTCCCCAACAGCACATCGGCCACCGCAATGGCACCCCGAACGGCAGCCCAATGTAGCGCAGTCTGGCCCGCGTGGTCCGTCGCGTTCACGTCCGCCCCACGCTGCACAGACAACGCAGCCGTCAGCAAAGCAAAGGGCAGCTGAAATCGATGAAATGAACACCGAATTGGAGCCAGCTGCGAGCAAGCGGACCTCGATGATGTAGAGCGCGACGTGCGGGTAGTTGTTGAGCGCAGCCCACTGGAGCGCGTGGTAGCCATTGCCGTCGGGCTCCCTGAGCGCGGCGGCGGCGCCGCCCTCCTCCACGAACCCCCGCAGCCGCTCGAGGTTCCCGTACGCCGCCGCGGAGTACACGTCCACCACGGGGTCCGGCTCCGCGGCCCCGGCCGTCCCCCGCCCCTCCTCATTCCGCGCAGCACCGCCGCCGTCCGCCACCACCTCGATCTCCGCCATGGGCCCCCTTCGGCGGAGGACGCGAGGGCAAGGCTAGGGTTGCGTCGCGATTCCTTCGAGGCGACGCGGCGGAACGGGAATTGGGACGGGTTGGGACTGCGGGAGTCGCCGAGCGGCGGAGGATTTGGTGGTCGGGCGCGGTGGCGACCACCGACAACGCGACAGCCGCCGGTGACGCCGTGCTCCGGGTTCCGGGGTGGTTGGGTATAGGTCGGGAGCAGGCTCGCGGGTGGGGTGGTCGGAGTCAGAGGAGTGACGCGGTGGTCAGACGGTGGGAGGCGCACGACGGGTCAGGCCGTTGGATGGCGGATCGGACGGTGATGGCACCGGGGCCCAGGTGGAACGGAACGGAAGAGCGGACTTTTGGACGCCGTGTTGTGTTGGTCAGCTCATGCTCATAGTCTAAAGTAGACTCGGGAAAGGCTAGCAGCTTGGAGAGCAATTTGGCGTACGTGGATGATATCTCTGTGTGACAGGTCGTTTTTTACCGTCGTGGATGTTCCGACGTGCAGAACGTGGGTCGCTGGCAGCCGCACATCTCATGCAGGGCCCATCTGCGGGTGTCTTTTTGCGAGCTTCTGGTGCATCCACCGGTTCAGCCGGTCACTAAGGCTTCCGCCACCCTTCGGCCCGGTCTATGCGAGACCCAACCTGACGCATCGGATGCCTGCGCGCAATCGGCACGTGTTCGGGAGACTTATTGCTCTCTCTATGTCCTATCCTTCCTGTGTTTCGCTTGGTTCTCATCCTGCCCGCGATTGCTTTCCATGGTTATGTCTTTATGGTGCCTGTTTCAGCTTAGGTCGCCGGAGCGCGGCCGGTCTGGTCTGTAATGCGACCTCTACTGGCACGTCTTCTTCGACAACCAAGTTTGTTACGCCAGATAGGCTTCATTTTAGTGTCGATTTTTCTTCCTGTCGTGGTTGACCTGGAACGCTTATGTCATGTGAGTTGGTCGTCCTGTCTCTTGAAGGTTGTTTGATTTGTGCTACAGGGTGACCTTGGTGGATTTTGCAATGGTTTTTTTTTTGTAATTAATCTGTCAGATTCATGCGTTTGTTTTACCTTTTGTGCAATTAATCTGTGTAATTCATGTGTTGTTACCATGTACGCCTGATTAATGTATTGCCTTTCTGATGGGTACCCAACTGCCTTTCAGACGGATGTCCATGTCTTTGCTGATTTTGTTCCTTTAAGCTCGGTGATCATACGTTTTTGGTTCAGGCCACTTTAAGATCCTCACATGTTCTGTGGTTGTTCGTTTGGCTGTGCAGGTGCCTGTTTTTTTCGTCGCATTGTTGCTATGCTTCCTCATCCTCGCTGCTTGTTTCGCGAGAGATTAGTTTTTTGCCATTTGCCTGCTGTTTTACGGTGTATCGCTTCTGTTTGACTTCCTATTTCACTACATTGATGTTTGGTTCCTTTTTGCTGATATATGTGTCTGTTAGTGTCGTTGTTTTCTCTATGCCTTCTCTCTTGCAACCCAGACAGACACCACAAAACAAGAATCGGACAAAACAAACAAAAGGACCTACACAATACAACCAAGCTGATTCCGTCTATCCTGAAAACCTGACCAGCGTGAAAACCTGACCAGCGCGGCGCAGCGCGCCACTTCTCCTAGTTGGACATATGCGCTTGGCTCGTCTGAACGTGCCGTGCATTTCAAATGTCATTGGTATAAAATAATTTGGCCAAGATTTGATGGATTTTGTAATTTGAGGCTAATAAAATATTTCTACAGAAGAGACAGATAAAATAAGTGCAACAAACAATATATAAGCATAGAATCATAGAATATTTACTCTTCATCCTTGTGTACTAGTAGTATAATGTCAAGCACGGTATGATTTACTCCTCTATTCCAAAAAAAATAATGCGGTCCCAACAGTTCAAATTGACTTGCAGCTAGTGTAAACATCATATTAGAAATGGACATATAGTTCTGTCATTTGTACAACGCGATGAATAAAACAGATTCCACTCTTTTGATTGTTTTTTTTATTGGGATTCCACTATTAATGTAACTTGTTGTAGCCAAACTAGTTTTTTCTTAGTTGTATAGTAGTTTTTCCTCCTGACTATACAAACATCTCGATCGAAAGAAAACCTTCTAATGGATGGAGCAAGGTGTAGAGCAAAAAGATCAGGGGATTTTATTCCGCTCTTGGTACATATAGTTTCATTTTTAACTCGGTACATATAGAATGTTGTTCAGCAGCCTTGTTCGTTTCCTGGGGTCTAAATTTTAGAGTCATCACATCAAAAAGAATCTTATTATTTAAGAGTATTAAATAAAGTTTAATTATAAAACAAATTACAGATCCAGGTTAATTAAGTCGTGATTAGAAGACGGTTACTGTAGCAACACTTTAGCAAAACATAGATTAATTAAACTCATTAGATTCGTCTCGAAAATTAGCATCAATCTCTAAAAGGGTTTTGACATTAAATTGATCGAAATATTTATAAATAGTAAGATTCTCTTTGATGTGACAAGTGCTAAATTTTAGAGAGGAGGAAACGAACACACCCTAAGACAAGTTAGTGCAGTCTTTGTTCCTATTTGAGTTCTTGTCTCCATCAATCCAACGATTGTAAAATTGAAACCAATTTTTGTTCTCATCATCAAACTGTAAATAATAAACTTTGCGATGTTAGTACAGTCTGTTGGTAAGCATCGACATCTATTACTAGTATAAGTGTTTGTTTCTAAAATTTGAATTCATCCTATGAGAAATTTTGCAGAAATTTGTATGCGAAATGGCAAAAATGCAGGACCCAATCGCAAGTTTCTCAACACAACCTTTCAATCTCCCCCGAGCGGCCGTATCCAACCAGCAGCAGCACCTCCTCCCCCATCTTCTCGGACCCCGGGCCCCGGCCGACAACGCGGCGGCGCTCCTGCACGGCTCCACCCGCTCGCCCCCAGCCTCGCCACGCGGGAGCGCCATGGCCCCGGAATCCTCACCTCCTGCTAGCTCGCCGCAGCCCTTCAAGGTTCGCCTCACCAGTTTGAGTATGGACGATTGGGTTCCTCCTCTGCTTGTTTTGACAGTCAGTGTGGCTTGTCTGCGCTGCAGCTGATCCTGGGTTCGTCGTCCGTGGCGCGGAAGCACATCCTGGAGGAGATGGGACTCGAGTTCCAAGTCATGGTAGGTCGTGGTGCTACCGCCCTGGTCCTGCCCGTGAACTATTTGAGGTTATGTCTTATTGCGTTGTTTCAGACAGCTGATATCGACGAGAAGGCTATCAGGAGGCAGAATCCGGACGATTTGGTTATGGTTCTTGCTGAGGCTAAGGTAGGCACTAATTTCCCTTTTTTCTATATGAGAATGAAGATTGAAGTACGTTGTAGATTCAGTATTATAAATAAAGTAGGAGGTTTAATATGGTTCAGTTGTTGGTGTGACATTTTCTATGGTTCAGTTGTTGGTGTGACATTTTCTGTGGTTCAGTTGTGCAAATGTGTTAGTGTCTGCTGCAAGGTTAGAATGGTAAGGAGTTTGATTGTGAGATGATGCAACTCCCTAGTCCTCTTTCTATGCAGTATTCTTAGGAGTAAGAAAACATGCTGTTTTTCATTTGATGTTCAGGTTGTGAAGTGAAATACCTACACTTTCCTTAAGCACCATTTCGTCATTGTGCACGACAAGCCCACAACCTACATTGCTGCCTCTTTGTTGCCCACCCTAGTGGTATTTCAGTAGAGGGTACCTTTTTTCTCCATTTGCAAAGTATATGAAAGCCCTTTATATTGGAATGGCTCCATAAAAAAATAATGTTTCTGAGAATGAAAATATCCATTGTTCAACAGTGGACAATAGTACCTTTTAGTGCAAATTATGTGAATGGTTGAACAAAGTATCTAAATATGTATCAGGTGCTGAAACCGGCCTTCCAACAAAAATAAAATTATCTTCTTCTTATGACTGAGGTAGGCAACAAACTCGGTCAAAAGTGTTGGTCAGGACTTAGGAGTATTATCAGAATCTAGCTGGTACACATGGTCAGGAGTATTATCATAAAACTTAGTGCATGTGGCTGTGGCCTCTTTGCTATTTCAACTTAGTACACATGATTTGACACTGAGATATCGAATGATCCTGTCCCTTGATGTTTTTTATTGAATGTTTAGAATTGTATAGGGTATTTTATAGCTTATGTAGTTATGTCTTCATGTCAACTAGTGATGTGAGTTGTTTAGATTATTGTTCTCGCTTTGTTATTCTAGATAGCCTTTTTGGAGTTGCTTAAGGCAGTTAACTGAAGCTGAAATTAGGAAGTTGTGTTTTTTTAATCGGAATTAGGAAGTTGTTTTTCTTAACGGAATTAGGAAGTTGTTGATAATACTGAAGTTTGTACTAGCTAGATGCTTCAATTTTTATTGTCAGCAGTTAGCTGGTAAAAATGATTAGACATTTTTGTGCCTTTGTATGAGTTGCTGAAATTGGTCAGACTGGATATGCCATGCAAAACTAATACAGTAGTTGTTCTTGAGTTCAACACGGATTCATTTTTATTTTATTAGTGGTCTCCTTTACCTCTGATACATGGCAAGGAGCCACGCCTTTGCACTGAGTTCTTTTTAATTTGATTGAAAGCAACTTCATTGTGTTAAATGTGAAATGAAAATGTCTTACATTCCAATTTATGCTACGAGTGAGGAACAAAAAGAATAAATTATTGAATGTATAACATTTCATAACTTTGTTGAAGTTTAGTCTGATAAACTTTCCAAAGATAAAATCAGGATGGACTTATGGAAACTAAATTCCAATGAATACTCAAGCTTTATTATCTAGAGGTGCAGTGACAGTGAGATTGATGGTATGATACAGACAAACAGACCTTTCTTGATAGTTTTCTTCTGTCTTCAGTGGCCACAATATGATAGTTTCTGTACATTCTAATCCATACTTATACCCATGTTTTGTTATAAGTAAATGTTTTATCACAAACAAATTGCAGTGGGCACAGAGTTGATTGATTTTTTGCAATATGAAATTGTGTAGTTACATGTGCACTTTTGGGCGCATATTAACCACTTTGACCATCTTTCAGGCTGATGCTATTATGTCAAGATTGAACATGGCAGATTACCAGAAAGAAGGCGATCAGCCAACACTCCTTGTCACTTCTGACATAGTATGCCTTGATAACCTATGCCATCATATTTTAGCTAGGTCTAGGTGGAATTTCTATGCTGTACTATGATGTTTAATAAGGGAAACATGCTGCTTCTCTTTAATGTGTTCTATCCAGCTAAAAATCCCACGATTATACTTTATTGTAGAAAGACTACATTTGTGTGTGATGATGCTAGTTTGGCATTTGAGCAGATCATCTTAATTGATGTTTATCTGAATATCATAGTACTGTGCACTTGAGAAAATACAGTATGGAACTGAGCTTTATCTGATGAGTTTTTACAAACTAAATTGATTTATAAATTTATTCCATGTCGGTTCAATCCACACTTTATGATTAAAATTATGCTGTAGACTAAAATAAAACATTTGTACATGTTGAAGTGGGGTATTATGAATTAATTTCATATTGTAGTAGCTTTGTGCATCATGAATTAGCTCCATATTTGGGCAGCATTGTATAATATGAATCAGATCCGTTTGTGCCAGTTCCTTTTTTTTCTCCATGGCTATATTGGACAAGATTCTGATCTTATTATCGAACATTCCTTGTTACTTGGTTCATGGCATGATGCTCGGGTCGGCTCTCAGTCATTCTGTACGTTTACAGAAATGATGTCATTTCTGAATAAAATATTTCTACTGAAAAACCAGAAGCAGTGATCCATTATAACCTTATCCTTTATAAAAATATTTAATAGTGAACTTGTGTGAATCATAGATCTGTTGATGATGCATAGCATAAATCATTTGTATGTCCATAATTTGTTAAGGATGTTATCAGTGTTGCTTGTGTAGTTAAACATATCGTCGTTGTGTTTTTACTAGAATGTTGTCATTTGTATTGTTACATACTGAATTGTAGTTGGCTTTGAGGTGGTGGTCCATGAGGGGATAATCAGAGAAAAGCCAACCACCAAGGAAGAAGCACGCCAATTCCTAAAAGGTTTGTTCACACATCATCTGATATCCAGGATTTTGATTCAACTGTATCTTAATTATTCAGTTATACCTTCTTCAGGCTATTCCGGTGGTCATGTATCAACTGTTGGATCTGTTGTTGTAACTAATCTTACAACTGGGAAGCGGATTGGAAGCTTGGACAAAGCTGAGGTATTTCACAATTTTGTGTCGCAAGCCACTGAGATTGTCAAAGGAGAACTTAGTTAATCCTTTGGGTGTGTGATTCAATATCTTTAATGTGTTTTTTTGTTGTGGTTGACAATTGACCAGACACCTTGTTGCATTTTTGCAGGTTTATTTCCACGATATTCCGGATGAAGTTATTGAGAACCTGGTAGGATCTCTTTCATTTATGCATGTCTATAGGGGAATTTGTAATGTCATCAAAAGGTTTGATATTTGCAAACTTTCTAACGCTACCATCTCTATCCTGTTGTAGATCGATGAGGGGGTCGTATTTAGGGTTGCAGGTGGCTTGCTCCTTGAGCATCCATTGACACTTCCATTTGTCGAAGCAGTGGTCAGTTTCTCTTTCAGCCCAATTTTCTTATCTTTTGTTCCATTTCAAATCAAACATTACATTAACCTGAGCTTCTTGACATGTAGGTTGGTTCTAGTGACAGTGTAATGGGACTCTCGAAGGAGGTTGCCAGCAGACTAATCCATGACGCGCTGTCCAGTTATTAACACTAGGGGATTTTGAGATGAACAATTGTATTTAATTCTGGCTCATAGAAACCTGGCGTTCCAACTTTGGCTCAACAAATTTTCAACGTGTACGTGAAACATTTGTAAACTCAGTCAGACTTACAGATTAGAACGGGAAAATTTGTGGGGGAAAGGTACAATAGATCTGGGTGTTCCCAATACACTGCCAGTTGTACTGCATGTTGATATTGAATCATTGCTCAAACTGAAGGACTCCACTCATTCTTTCTTCGCTATAAGTGACACTGTGATGTACAGGAAAAATGATTAGGAGTAACTATCTGGCATTAGCAGCCGAGTCATGTTTGTGGTTTTATTGCTAGGGTGTGCAGAAACGGAGTTTATGTTCATCCAAGAATGCTTATTTACCAGTTATCCTACTATGGATGGTTTCTGATGTCTCACTTTGAAACCATCAGGTTCCTTCAACCGCTCACCTGGCCGTTCATTTATGCACTTCCTGTATAGGCCAGGGGCTCAAAAAATTGCTACAAAATGCAACCATGTAAAGATGAAAAAGAAGGGGTAAAAACAGAGTTGAGATTGAAAACAGGGGCAACCATGCAAATGCCCCATAATATATTGGCAGTCCATAGCAGAATGTAGCTATGAAATTATTTTCAAACTGGAATAAAATGGAATCAATAAATAAAAGGCCAGGGAATTAAAACTAAAAAAATAAACCAAAACGTAAAAGCGCGCCTAGTCAGTAGTCACGGAGTCGTGTGTCATCCATCCGTCTGAACATTTCTTATATTGGCAATCAGTTATCCATTTTGACAAGACTAGAAAATACAATAGTGCATACAACAATTATAACTCAAATGCCTCGATCTCTTTTATTGTAATAAGAATTTGTCTAATTGGACAATAATTAGGCGTGGTGGCAATTTATTAACATCTTGAATGTTCATCAGCTCCGAATCCACATGTTCATCTCAACAAGACACTATAACATTTATGGCTCTAGTGTGTTGATGTGTGAAAAGGCCTTTACATTTTTCTTTATAAATAAAAAATATTTAGCTAATTATTATATAATTGGAGAGGAAGAATAATGTCTAACTGTGATATACTTAAAAAAAACTCGACCTACGGGGTAAGACGACCCCGGGCATTAATTTTAAGAGAACCCCCTCCGCTCTTATATGGGGATCTGCAGCCATGTGAGAACCTCGGGCGGGCCACCATGGTTCCTATTACTTCCGGACGTCTAAGTACGGCCTTGACCACATGCTTTGGTGCGGGGAGAGATTCGCTCCCCCGAAAGTCGAATCCGGGACCTAGTATGTGCTACTCGGGCACTTTACCGTTGAGGTAAAGGCCCTTTCGCAGCTGTGATATACTTGATATTCTTGTAAAATAAAAAGATACAAAAGGTAAGGACTCAAATCAATCAAACAGCAAAAGAGATTACATGAAGGCCGGGTTGTGTGTTTTCCCATTGTTTTCCTTGAGTCACGATCTCAAGACCTGAGGTTGATGCACCATAATTATTGTAAAATGAAAGGTGCAATAAAAAAAACTCGACCCACGGAGGGATATGCCGGTCCCCGTGTATTTTGCTAAGAAGAAGACCTTCTCACGCAGGTCGAGAAAATTCCCGAACCCCCTCCCCAACCATACACAGAGACTCAGCTGACCGTGTGAGTCATTACGCGAGTCTTTACCTAGTGCTTTGATTGGGAAAGGCGAGAAAATTTTTTCACAGCCGGTGCGAGATCTGGGGATCGAACCCTAGACCGGTGGGCTGCCACTCGGACGCCTTCACCACCAGGCCTTCGTGTGCAATAAACAACTAACAAAAAGAAAAAAGAGGGCTGAAAAGAAAAAAAATGTTTCGCAACTATTATCCACCATATGTCGCTGTTGACACACTGAATTATTTTCGTTGCACAAGTTTTTGTTTCATATTTACTTTTGAATGGCAATATATGACAATATGGCCGATCCATCAATATATTTTGTTGAAACTTTCGTATTTTTATGTTCCATGTCTAGCAGGAGACTAGGAGAGCATGACATGTTCTTGTGTACGCACAGATCGTTGTGCTATACGATTAGATTCCTGGACCATGCATGTCTACTCTAGTCAGTATTGCTACTTTGTGATATATATGATCGAATTTGACATTGGGCCTCCTATATGGCTCATCAGTAATTAGAACTGAAAGGACTGAGTGCACTAATATATATATATATATGTTTCTTTAAGTATATTTGACAACAGTACACAAATAATAACCAAAGAGTCAAGCATAGTTATCATTGTCTGATATCAGCATCCAAGTCATTGACTTAATCGTACAAAATCTTGACTCTTCTAGTAAGTGAAAATATACAATATTCATCAACTAACATGAAGTCCTTAACTAATGCATCTTGTAAAACTATGATTAAACAGCTCTAGATTTCCAAGCCTTAGCTATTTTCTTCCCCAGATATTGTGCAGCCACTGCACCACCAGAGGCAAGCAGCCCAGACACTGCTTGACGTGCACTTGAAACCATAACCCGGCGCTGCAGGGCCCTTCGCATGAAGTTCGCCACCATGTCCTTTGAAGAAACTGCAACACGCGTTGGCATTTCTAGAGAGTAATATTTATGTAAGAAACAGAATCTTCAAGGCAATCAACAGGCCTACAAGGATCATATTAGGAATACAATGAGAGGATCACTACCTTTGACACTCAACGTGTGCTTTGCTTGCACTTGACTTTGAATTGTCCATGGAAGGACAGAGAACAGTTCATTAGTTGCAGATGGACTGCAATCCTGCAGATATGAAATTCAACAACAATGCATATGACCAAGCAGATAAGAAGATTTCATGAAGAGTTCATTAGTTGCTCCTGGGATCCTATACACATTCATTTTTAAAGTACAAAGGAAAAATCTGAGTATAATAAAGAAAATAAATCAGTACCATAGAAAGGGAAATATCAAATTTCAGGGCATATTATCATTATGATCTTCACTATGTCAAGCCATGTGGTATGTTTACATGGTTTAGCAGTAGCATCATTTATCAGGTGATGAGCTGATATTACTCTATAAAGGCCATCAAACATGTGATTGTGTGGTCGACTACATTGTGCCATTGAGAAGTAAGATTGAGCTCTCCCTGAACAAAGTGTGGGAGCAAAAGGCAATGTACCTGTTGGAAAGTCTTCTGATGTCCTTGAGATGATGTCTTCAATAGACCTTCAGAAATATACTCTTGCAGGAGGGGTCTGTACATGATTTGAAATGATTGAAAACTACCATCAACAATCTTCTTCACCTAATTTCATCAGTATACATAAGCACATAACTGAGTTGTCTTCTGAACTAACTTGAAATGGTAAACATACATCTTTTCAACACTACCTTGTCTTTGTCTTCTGCGAAGAGCATTCTCAAATCACCCATATATGATAGGCTACAGATTTTGGCATATAGTTCGTGCTGCACAAGCAAGGGGCGAATGAGGGAAGATCAGAACCAATACAAATGAACTAAACTATTTCATAACTTTAGATACCAAAGTTGACACTAAACCTCAGTGAACTCTGCTGGCAAAAGGAGTAGAGAAGCTGAAGTTGCCATTTCAAGATTTACAGTATTAACCTTCCTTATATCCCAACTATCAACAAGGACATGGACCTACATGCATATATGGAGCAATCGTAATTCAGATGATATCAACTTTGCACTGCAATATACCCATAAGAAAGTGGCACCACAGGTGCAAAAACAAAGAACAGAACGTCTCATACAGGTTTCTGCAGACGACCACTGAGGTAGAACTTGTCCCAGGTCAGGACATCCAAGGCCAGGTCTTTCATCCCCACCACACCATACTTTATCCTCTGCACCCACAACAGATAATGTTGTTCAGCGAAACATCAATTGACAATCATACTACTGTTTCCTGTCAAAAACAATCACACTAATGTAACAGACACCAATGATTGATCACAACTTGCAGCTAGCCGTTTCTACCTTGTCCCTCCATTCCACGAATGGGTTGAAGTACACCCCGACGCCGACGTGGTTTGCCAGCCCAGTGATCTGAGCTTCCATGAGTAAGAACCAATCGGTATATGTGGTCAGGCAGCAACAAAACAATCAAAACAATAGAGATTATACAGCGGGGATAGGAGGAAGCGTACGGCGCCGGCACCGAGGCGTGCCATCCAGCTGGAATAGTGCCCGGGGTTCCTCTGCAGGTTCTGCACCAATCAATAACCAAATCCATCCAGGGCCGCGTCAATTGGAGAAAAAAGAACAGTTTTGATGGAATGGGCCGAGCTAGAAGAAGGGAGGGGAGGCGAAGGATGCATCCTTCGTACCTCGGAATGCCATTGGACGGGATCGGCGACGCCGAGGATGTAGTCGACCATGGAGGACTTGTCCGGGCGCGCATGGAGGAGCGTAGAGCCGTACGCGCAGCAGAAGTCCACCGGCGGGAGGAGGTCGCGGAGTGGTCCAGCCAGTTCCTCTGCCATCGCCGCTTGCATTTGGAACGGAGGAAATGGAGTTAGAGATGGGGGCCGGGTTGAGGTGGTCGCCGGATGGAGGAAGGATGCCGCCGGCGCCGTCTTCAGATGTTGGGGAAGAAGGCAGTGCTGAATCAGAGCCGTTCATATGAGATGGACGGTCTTGATTAGATAACCTGGGGAGAATCAAATAAACTTTTTTTTAAAAAAAGAAATCAGAGTACCCATCCGTAACATACTAACATCTGTCTACAATGAAATGCAATTTTCTTGAGGGGAATGAAATGCAAAATTGGGAGCTTACTAAACTAACTGAATGAAGCTGATGAATCGCCATTTGTGGGACAAGTTTTCTTCTGCTGATCTTCTGAACATTATATTTTAAATGAAAAATTCTGTAGTAATATTTGTTTTAGACGGATAGAGATTGATTAGCGGAAGAATGTACTCTGTATTCTCTTGGAAAGAAGACAACATATCGGCATCGGATGGTTGCATGAGAATATTTTGCTTGCACTTTTTGAAAGTATCATAAGCAAGATACAGTCAACCAAGGTTTTGATAACCGAATGAATCGCCAGAACCGAACGAGGCCGGCTCAGCGGTTAACTGATAACCGGCAAAACCGATCGGCTATCGAGCAAAATTAGATTTTTTTGCTCGGGACGGTTGCCGACCGGTTAGCCGACCTGTTTTTCCGGTTAATCGGTCTGTCTGAGCGGTTAGCCGACCGAATTTCAGGCACATCGCAAAATGCAATAAAATGAAGAAAAATACCAGAAAATGTAGGGAAAAACTGCATTCACTGTCCTAAAGTATTAAAGATAATTTTAGACATAAATTCACATTGGTATCCAGTTCATAGGACATAGCACAACCATATTATCCAATACAAATCCAATTAGAGTTGTCCAACCAATATTGTTCAATACAAATTCATACATGGTTATTTACTTATTCGCACAACACAAGTACCATGTAGAGTTGTACTCCTCGGTTGACATTAGCGCAATTTCACGAGTAGCCAATAATGCCGCCTTTGTAGTCATTCCAACTTGTCTCGTCCACGCCGCAGCTTGTTTTCCATTCATCGAACACCAAGTTATAGAAATTTGGATCTTTTCACTCATACACCCAATTTAGAGGTGGTTGGGTGTGTGGTTGTGGAACAAGGTATCGGTCATAATCATGGGCATAGGGAGAAGTATAGATTCCAAGATGATGTTGCCTACCCCTTATAGTAGCCCTCTCCATGACGGTAATCCTCCATAACCGTGGGGCGCCATGGTCTTGATCCCGTGTTGCGCGAGTGAAGTCTTCCTCACCTGCAAAAGGAAGACAAAAGTTAGTGAACAATCTAGTAATTTATATGATACAAAAATATATCTTAGTAGTACCTATGAATTTGATATTTAGTGCTGGTAGAACAGAGGTACCACCATAACCTCCCGTGTCACCATCGAAGGTGCAGAGCTGCTATCATCCGACTCCTCATAAGATGGGCTTTGTTCATCACTTGCAGTACTATCATCACTACATACAATTTCTTCTCTAATTGTTTTCTTCCGCTTCTTCTCTTTCATCTTCCGTCTTACGGATTGCATTTTACGTTTACCAATATGTGTGTCACCCACATTTTCATCGGCCCATTCAACAAGGGAAGAAGTGTCAGTAATTCTTTGAAGGTCAACAGAGTGTCTTCTTCCAAGCACCAACCTAGACGGCATAGGAGTGTCACTCTCACTGGTCTCCTCATCAAGTATTGGTTTAGCATTGGAACTGCCATTCTCCATCCAATCTTGCATCGGATTTGTTGGATCACAAAATGAAAGTTCCATTAGTCGATGAAATGGATCATCTTCTGTTGGCTTGTACACCTCAGCTTGCCTCGGACGAATGCGTAGGTTGTAGTTAACATATACCAACTTGTGTAGTTTTTTATGTGACAACTTGTTGTGCACCTTTGTGTGGGTCAAAACAAATGTACTCCAATTGTGCTCACAACCTCCGAAGGAACAACACCGAGACACAAGCCGTAGTGCAAGCTTCTACGAGTTGGTGTGTCATTACCAAACATAGTCCACCATAGTATTGTAATTAGAATGATTGCAATATAAGTTAAAAACATTTGACATAATATTGCCAACATTGATAATATGAGACAATGACTTATAAGGGGAGGTATTATGATATGCTGCCATCTTGCAAGCCAATTCTCTGGCGAAAGAACCGTGTTTCCTCCTATAATTGTTAGCTTCATGAAGCGCCAATACACGAGTGGTAGTATCTGTCATAAACCTAAAAGCCTCTTGAAGGTCCTTTAAGAGATTGTTTCCTGTGGCATAAATGTAGTGAGTTTTGGGATTCAAAGCGGCAACTGCATATCAAATAATAGAACAAGTTAGTAAATAGATAATATATGTCATAAAACGAAGAATAACCATCGATGCCTAGTTGCTGCATTAACATAACTGTTGTTTGCAATATTACCCATTCTAGGATTGATCACTACCATATAACGCTCAAGTTCACGTGCATTGCCTTGAAACATACTTTCATACTCATTCTTAACCATGTGAAATCTTAGAAGGACCTCACTCAAGTTTAGAACCTTATCCTAGTCGGCAAAGCGAAGGAATGTATACAAAGGCCCAACAGCTTTGACCACCATGTTTATATTGTCTCACCATGACAAACTGGAAAGGCAAGAATAAACATATCTTCCCTCAGGCATGGTAGCAAAATGACTTTTCAAGAATGGTACAGAAGGCACCCATGCCATCAATTTCTCTCTACGTCGAAGCATGCTCTCCAAAAACATATAATTGGTGCCAAATCGAGTAGCATTCCACCTTACCAACTCTCCTCCAATAGCGGTTCTCATCATGGAATGCAACTTATTGTGATTATACAACCAACGACAAACTCTCCGAGCTGCCTCAATAATAGCTTTGTGCTCAGGAAACTCACCAATGGACTTCAACATCAAATTTATAATATGAGCAACACATGGTTGCCATGTCTTCTTGTAGTTTGATCCATTATCGGTGTTGATCTGAACAATATGTTGAGGACCAAGCTGTTTCACCACTTTTTAAATTTCCTATAAGAAAAAAAAGGTTATCAACATGACATAGCAAAGAATAAATAATTAATGCAATGACAATAACTTACCCTACAAACAAATTTTTCATCCTGATTATGTCCAGTGGCATCATTAAATTTGTGAAAAAACATTATCCCATTGCAATACACCATGAAGTTGTTGACACTCATCCCTGTTGGCCTTGTCCATAAATCACACATAATTTTAATTCCATGTGTTGGCCACTCTAATTTGAATTTTCAAAGTAATTTTAGATATCCTCCTCATTTCCATCTAAATATACCCCATCTATTTCAAGTACAACTGGGCTTGCAATGCCCTCACTAGCAAAATGGAACATATTCATTTATACATGTTCAATAAATAAACAACATATCTCAAATTTACCCCATCTTTGTGTCTTCTTGACCGCGGCTTGAAAGTAAGGACTATCGGCCTTCCTACCGGTGATGGCTTCGGTGTGGAACTATTTAGACCAAGCTCTTCTAATTGAAGTTTTTTCCGACTTACTTTTAGCTGTCTATGGCCCAAGTATCAATCCTAGTTTGAACTTTTTCCCCTTTCCCCCTCACGGACGTAGAACGTCTAAGCATGCCAATCAATCCACCACCTTGAGATCGAGATGAACCACTGCCCATAGGTTGAGATGAACCACCTCCATGCTCATAGTGTCCACCTTGGTCATGTACCCGCCTCGCATATGCTTCCTCCTCTCAAGACATATGCAGCACACGCTGCAACTCCTCATCCTCATCATCATTAATCTCATGGATCACATTTCCTTTTGCAGCAATTTCCTCCCTTCTAAGATTCTCTCGATGTCCGTGCGTCTTCCTCTCAACAATTCTATCCAGATCACGATGATAGTACTCATGAACATCTTGTGGCATATTATTGCAATGTACTACATTACCACCCCGCCCGGCCAATTGATGCTTGAATCGATTGGCGCCACCCCTTTCTTTAGCGTCTTACAATACTTGCATTACCATCCTGGATATGTGTTGGTTCCATGCTCCCATACACCATCAGTTTGATTTCGATCCGCCATATCTCCCTAATTCAAAAGAAATAACATAGGAAGTTCAAATGCTACTAAAACCTACAAAATTACCTAAGTTTCAAAAGCTAAACTATACTAAATTACCTAAACTATACAAAAT
Organism: Chloris gayana; assembly: GCA_031894775.1. NCBI lineage: Eukaryota > Viridiplantae > Streptophyta > Magnoliopsida > Poales > Poaceae > Chloris > Chloris gayana. Next base: position 228,915 of record JAUNZO010000390.1, read on the forward strand.
TATGTAACTTTCAAAAGCTAACTATACAAAATTACCTAAGTTTCAAAAGCTAAAAAAAACAATTGAAAAAAGGGGGGAAACATACCTTCATCGGCTAACCCAAGGGCTCCGGCCGGCTGCACCAACGAGCTGGGCTGGCGGAGCCACGGCCGGCGGCCGACCTCCGGCTAGGCAAGGCCCCTTGAGACACCCTGCCAGCTCCGGCTAGCCGCCCCACCCCTGCCGAGCGGCGGCGACGCATCAACGGGGTGGGGCGCCCACAAGGAGGGGTTGTTGCAGAGGAGGAGGCGGGCGGTCGGGGCGCGGGGGAAGTGGTCACGGCTCACGGGTGGATAAGGTGGATTTTCTATTTTTTTATTTCTGTTGTTCATTATCCTTCTCTGATTTTTTTCCTAGTGCAAAATAGCTCGTTTTTATTCATTTTTTTACCAGAAACACCCATGCGTGGTCTAGTTCTTTTTTACATATCGTTTGTACATCTTTTTTTTGCAAATTTTGAAAAAAAATTCAAATCTGGACCGGGGTTAACCGATCGACGGGGAACCGGCCGGGACCGGTTCACCCCGGTTATTTGAACCCTGCAGTCAACTAGGAATGGACCATCCTCATATTCACAGTCACTACCAAGGAACTTCGCATCGACATTCAGGTGGTGTTCCACACCTGTGTCAGCACTATTCGTCACCAAGATAATATGCATTGTTTTGTCACTGCTTGTCCAAAAAAATTGATCGCAATGAATGACTTCCTCTAGCTGAGTTTTGGTGTAACACAAGGTACCATTCTTGGTTGGGGAATGCTTTGTTTGAGGTGTTATATGGGCATCAACCAAGACACCTTGGCATTGATTCATTTATAACCTGTATGCATCATGACTTGGAACAATGGCTTACGGTGCGTCAACTGATGACTAAGGGTGTGTTTGGTATAGCTTATACTTATGCAGCTATTGCTTATAATTTTATCTATCAAAATTGCCTATGTAGCTTATCCAGCTTATTGTTGCATAAGCAGTCAAACCGTTTAGAAAAACAGCTTATGACTTGAAATGACTGGAAAAGCAAGTTTTTGGTTGATTTGTCTCTCTAGTACAAAAGGAAAAGCTGCTTATGGTCAATGATGTGATCTGTTTGAAGCTCCAGCCCTACGCATAGTCAGCCACCCACAAGTTGTCGTTTAAATTGTTTTGGCCTTACATTGTGGAGAAAATTGGTCAGGTTGCACATCATTTGGAGTTGCTACCCACCAGTGTTGTCCACCTTGTTTTTTATGGCTCAACTCAAAAAGTCTAGGTTGCAAGTATGTTATGGCCCTTCACCTGTTGCTAGTTAGTTGCAATTCATTTCAAGCTCTTGGATCAGCGTGTCATGACCAAAGAAGGGTCTACAATTCTTCAAGCAAAAGTACAGTGGTCTCACATGCCACCTGAAATGGCTGAAGCTTTGAAATAGAAGTTTCCGCTAGCATGTGCTTGGGGTCAAGCAGTGTCTCACATGCACACACACACACACACACACACACACACACACACACACACGCACAGAGAGAGAGAGAGAGAGAGAGAGAGAGAGAGAGAGAGAGAGATGTTAGCACTATTTATCAGCAAGACAATAGCTCAAGCATCCGGTTGGCGCGACCTAACCTAGAAGAAGTCAGAGCCTAAGAGATCGAATCAACCCTCGCATGAGTGGCCCAGAGCGGGAGTAGAGAGGCTTCCGTGCGCGTGTGCTATTGTAATGGCCTGTAAGGTGCTGTTGGAGAGAGAGAGAGAGAGAGAGAGAGAGAGAGAGAGAGAGAGAGAGATGAAAACATTATTGTAAACAACTATCTTCTTCCTCCTGGAGACAATACAACACTGTATTCCTACCCAATCATTCATTATCTTTCCGATCCCCAATTTCTTTGCTGCTTTGTATTCATAGACGACTAACAACTCGTGAGCTATGATAGGCTATTTTTCTGGTCCTCCTGTAGAGAAGTCCAGAGCTTACAATGATACAGAGGACATGCAAATATGGCAAGCAAATCATAAGACCAGTTTCAATGGACACTTCATTTCATGGTTTCCAAGTATGATTCATCAACTTTATGGTATTTTTCTGTAAAATCAATTGCATGTCTTAGTGTTTAGTTTCATATCACAATTTCATAGATTTATTAGAGGTCCCTTTTTACGGTACATTTTACCACCTCAAGTTGCGAGGTGGTAACAAAATTATCCGGACTGTTGGATTACAGACTGTCATTACTAAATCTGTTACCACTTGTTACCACCTTGAATTACCACTTGTTACCATGGTGGGAGTTATATAAGGTGGTAACAATCAATTTGGACCGTTGGATCAGAAAGAATGAACGACCTATATTAAAAACAGTGTACCGTAAAAACGCTCTTATTAGAACATATTATTGCTAGGTAGCCCTTTTTTATTAGGTGTGGATGTTGAGTACAAAACGAATTGTTAGAAACAGTGTCCACATCTTTCACATGTATGGATGAAAGACATCTCCTCTCCCTCATATTAAATTTCTTGGCACGTCACCATTTTCATGTCATCTAATTATATGTCACATGGATGAAATAACGACGTAGCACCCAAGCAACGAGCTCTAACTAAGTGCAACGGTGGACGCTTGACGTAGCTCTAGCATTTTGGGAAAATTGCAAGGCAATAAATCCATAATTAATGCATATAGGGAGTCTTACAAGTTACAATACTCTGTGAGAAGGGTTTGTCACGCACCGCGACCATTCAACCTAAAACAACTGCCAACAATCACAGGAGATAGTACTGATGAATGTAGTAGTGTGCCTGGCAGTGCCTCAATTAACCTGCGGATTTCCGCAGACAGCTGGGAGAACGAGTATGCTGGAGAAACCCGACCGTCTCATCTCCTGGTCTGAATTTTGATCGCAGACAAGCACTTGCACGGATGTGCCGGGCTATACTCCGCAACAATAACGCGCTTCCTATTCAATGGAACCGAGGCGCCGACGCCTTGCTGCCTGCTAGAGGCAGATCCTGCTGGGGCTTCTCCGGCTGCCTCATCAGCCAAACGCTTAAGGACAATCCACACCTCTCCAGCCAAGTCAGGGCGCATCTCCCTGGTCCTATCAGTACATCTCAGTGCGAGCGTTGCCAATTGCTTGGCTAGCGTGGTGGGCCACTCCCCTGCCGACGTGTCCATCACTGCCGCCAGGTCACCCTTCTCCAGTGCGTCTCGGACTACCCTCTGGAGGTTCACCGGAGACCTGGCTGTGAGCACTCGAAGGAGAGTGACCCCAAAGGAGTAGGTGTCCGTCTGCAGCGTCAGCTCCCCGGTGGTGTGGAACTCCGGGTCCATGTACCCCATTGTGCCCCAGGGCTGGCTGGTGCAGTACATTGCCCCCTCACTGTCCGACCAGTTCAGGAACCGGGACATGCCGAAATCGCTGAGCTTGCTCACTAGGTTCCGGTCCAGGAGAATGTTCGCCGGCTTGATGTCGCCGTGCACGATGGCGTTGGGCTTACTTCTGTGGAGGAATGAAAGTGCAGAGCAGATCTCGGTGACGATCCGTATTCTAGCCTGCCACGGCAGCGGCGGTGCTCCGGCCTTGCGTGCCAGGCGGTCCTCAAGGCTACCGTTGGGCATGAACTCGTACACGAGTGCCCGGACATCTGGGCATGTTCCTACCAGGGTGATAATGTTTGGGTGCCTCACCCCGCTCAGAATAGTTACCTGAAAAAAAAAGTAAGTTGCGATTGGTTATGAAATTAAATAAGTTTCAACAGAATTTGAGAAGGACATCTGAACCGGAATGGTGTTAGAATCATATGTACTTCTTGGTTGAATTCTGAATGGCTTCGCGGACCGCTCTCAGGTTTCAACCTCTTTATAGCGACATCGGTGTTCCGGAGGAAGCCCTTGTAGACGACTGCAGACCCGCCTAGTCCGATCTTGAACCTGTCATACAAATTTTTGTTAAACCACTAAAATTGACTACAATATTAATGGTGATGATTAATTAGATTTATAAAAAATATTTTCATAATAAATTCATATTTAAAATGACTAACTTGTTAATTATGATGATTTTTTGTATTATAAACATATTACTTTGACAATATTACGCTTGATAATGGTCATTAGTTGTTAATTTCTGAAATTAAAAATCTACACCATTGGATCCAACTAATGACCATTAGTTGTGAAAAACTAATGGTCATTATATTTTGAACCATAAAATTCCTCAAATATAGAATAACAGAAATTCAAGATCGTTACAACTTGGTAGCTCAAGACATAGAAGAGTGCTTAAAAGATTCACACTACCTGGTCAAGATCAACTTTTGATTGCATATGAACCATATCTCACAAAAAGGATGAGCGTTTTCCATCAATTTTCTAGCTTTCTTGGACTCTGGAACTTTCATAGTCCTGTAAACATGAGTTCAACTGTAAGAATTAACATAAATCGTTGGAAACTATAGGCATTGCGCCAAATTTTCATATAAAGCTGTAATTGACCAGGCAACATGAATCCAAATTAGCTGATTTTGCGACACACTTTGAATAGTGCTTGTCGGAAGCTGCGCCCATGACAAGGGTTCTGATCCAGAGTTTATCCACTAGTTTTATGATTCCTTCAGCAACATCCAACTCCTCAAGCGCTAAGATTTGGGCCTTGACCTGATGGAAGAAACAAACATAAATAAACATGTAAGTGCGAATACCAAAAGATCTATTGTCACCTCTGATTTTGCACACTGGTGTAGATAGTGGTCGAATGGTGTAGACTGTGATCGCGCAAGTTCTTTCACGGCAGACTCTTGCACTTGTGTTCTTCCGAGCTCCGTTTCTAATTCATCACAGCAGTCCTTATATTGTTCCTCTTGCCTCCCAACTGTACCTGAAAACGAATGATCTTTTGTGTCAAAAGCACGTCTAATGCACCTGCCGACTATATTACAGATTTCTTTTTTGTCAAATGCACGTCTAATGCACCTGCCACCTAATCTAGATTTGCTTGGATAATGACTTCCAAATTGATTCACCTGCATATTAATGTTAGGTTTAATCCTACATAGATATGATAATAGGGTCCAACTTATATGGTGGAGAGAGCCACACATATCGAACTAATCTTTTGGGTTAAAAAGGCGCTCCGGTTGAACCTATCATGACTTGGACTGCCGGGAGAGGCTCGTGGCGTGATGAGTTGGGTCGCACTCTAACGATGGATATCGGGCCGTTGAATTGGAGTGTAATGGGGGAGAGATTAATGATGTCTAGTCCCATATCAAATATTGATGATTCGGGAGTCCAACTTATATGGTGGATAGAGCCTCACTTTTCCGACTGGTCTTTTGGGTTGAGGTTGCTCACACTCATGATGTTGATTGAGGATCCAGTCGGGTTTGTAGTTTGGCTGGCCCATTATGACCTAGGGCTATCTAATAAGCACACAAGTCTTGGGAGTAAATCTTCATCCCCAACTTTTCATTTTTAGAAAGTTTTAACTCCAGTAATTTTTTCATTTAAGAAAAGTTCTTTTTTTCCAAAACGTTTACAATAAACTTTGAATAAACTTTGGAGTGAACTTTTAAGCAAACTTTTAGCACAAACTTCGCAATAAACGTCATTACAAACTTTCGATCTAAACTTTTAACAAAACTGTTAGACAAACTTTGGAGTAAACTTTTGTCGAATTTATTTTCAAAAAATTAGTTACCATCATGAGACCCACTGCCGGACCCACCTTGTCCGTGTGCATCCCACCTCCATGTGGGGTCTACACTTGCGGGGTCCATCCCTATGGAGTCAACCCATAGGCGGGCATGCGCATAGAGGCCCATCTAGGTGGGTCCCACCTGTGGTGGGGTCTATGATAGAGATAGACGTGGAGCCCACATTATGGCGAACCATGTGCAATAGGAGAAGCTGTAGGAGTGGCGTAAGGGCTATTTCGCAAAGTTGGGGACATGCACACTCTTCCTGTGGAACGTAGAGGTTGAATTCCATGATCTGGTGATCCATTACTGGATCCATGGAATGGAACGCGGGAGACCACAATCTCTATTGTAACAACCTCGATCTACATATTAAGTGTCTAATAAGATTATTTTACTGCCTCCCAACAATTCCTTTTGATCATTTAACTCCCTACCTTGGCTTAAGTTACTGTTGACATTGTTCATTATTTTCATACCCATTAGCATTCTTCATCATATTCGAACTTTATTCTTATTATTAATGAAATTTACATCGATGAAAATTATTTCTTACTTGAAATTATATTTACATCGCTCCAATGCTACCTTCAGCAAAAATTGTTATTTTTTCACTTTAGGTGTACAAGTTATGTTTTAATTTCAAATTTGCAGCATTTCATTCCTTATATTTAACTATAATAATTAATTTTAAACTTATAAATATATTTTACGGATTTTCATATCTCTATTATAAATTTAACAATATTTTTTTCTCTTAGGCTAGGGAAGTAGGTAGAAAAGTACAACATAATTTATTTATATAGGGTATCATATATGTATGCATAAAGTCCATCTTACTCCCTCAAAGTATAGCTAAAGTCTGGATAACCCCCTGAACTATTTTTTAGTTCAGTTTAAACCCAAAATAGTGCAATTTGGTTCATTTTACCCCCTTATATAATTTATCTTTTTTGTTTCTTCATACATAAGTGGAGTTTTAAGGTAAAATTTTATAGGGTGTTAGAACACATTGTAAGACATGTTAAAAAAATACATCATAATTTTTTTATTAACATTTTGATAGAGAATGATATTTAATAGTATATTGATCCATGTCATACAAAAATGTATGAAAAATAATGATAAAAAATTCATAATATAATTTCTCACATGTAATGTGATGCCAACTACCATCCTATCAAATTTTGACTTAACACTCCACTTGTGCATGGAGAAACAAAAAAGATAGATTCTATTAAGGGGTAACTTGAACTAATAATACTATTTTGGTGGGTAGAACCAAACAATAGTTTAGGGGTTATCCAGACTTTGGCTATACTTGAGGAGAGTAAATTGGACTTTCTCCTATATATATAGGGTACTCTCAGCTCTCTTCTATTTACAATAAATCTCAAACGTTGTTTTAAGAAAAAAATTGAAGTATTAGGTTCCGATTCATGGAGCGTGACCCTAACCCTAATCAAGTATGAATGAAATGAAGAAAGGGAAAATAAGAAGTCCTTCCATAACAGTAGCATAAGGGAAAAGTGAGAAAAAATATCTCTACGTCACAGAACCAATAATTCCACGGACAATTATAGGCAAAGGAAAATGGATAGTATCACTTAACCTCTTTGCGTCTGCTTGATGTGAATTAAGATAATCTCGGCACTGCTGGAAGCGTGCTCAAGAACCCACGACAGGATGGACTCCCCAGCTTCTTCCGGTAGCGCCACAAATACCTTGCTCTGGAACAGCACGGCGCCATAGTCCGTTCGCATCTTTGCCTGAGTGATTTTGGGAATGGTTGCAGGTTGCCTCCCCAATATAACTCACTAACGAGGAGAAAGTGTAGAATATAATGCGGATGCATGCTATTATAATCAGCGTAAACAGAACAGGGATACAGAATTCATGATGGCATCACGGAGTGGTTAAGCCGGCGATCATTTTCTTCTCCGTGCACCGTTTGTCCGTCTCCATCGATCGCTGCGTAGATAGGTCTCTACAGAAATCAAGTCCTAAAAGAATGCCGAAAATGGAGGGTGTCGTGTAGGACTCACTCAAATTGGGACGACTTGGACTGAGGACTGATACTATTTCTCTATGTTGGGTTTACTCCCACGTCTTTCATATCTTAGAGAGATACTAAGTCAATAGGTTTGCCTTCATATCGTCACTTCTCTGTGTTTTGAGTTTATGAATGAAACGTCTCTTTTCACCTGGTCTCCTACCTCCACCTAACCCACGAACTGTTCTAAATGTTCCTCTATATTTATCTCTTTTTTTTGCAAGGTCCCCTATATTTATCTGATGTATACAAATGTTAAGTATAACATCTGGGTTATTTATTATTTAACTTATGCATGATTTCATTCGTTGTACCACTTTGGTTTTCTCTTGCAAGGGGTCACTTTGTTTTTAAGATTTTCGTACTTTTGAATACCAAATGGCACCTGATTATAAGCCAGGAACACAGTTTAAACTCAGTCCAACCCTCCTGGGTCCTGGCAACTGTAAAAGGAATTGTAAAATAACTCGTGCAGGCCTTGCTGGAAATTTTCTAAATACCTCTAATAGAAATGACTTTAATTGTAAAAGGAGTTTTTACTGATAGTTTCACAGAACATCATGATGTTGCAGAGTGATGTTCTCATATTTCTGCAAGCGTGCAAATATATAAATTTAGCTCGACGGGAAATAAATTCGCAATAAATTTAACGGAATAATTTTATAAACAGACCCTGTTTGGATCCAAAGGACTAATATTTTTTTGACCGAAAGAGGACTAATATTAGTCGACTAAAAATTAGTCCTAATTCATACAAACAGGTAGACCAATAGAGGAACTAAGTTTTAGTTGAGTAGAGGACTAATTATTTTCCCATTAGTCAAGCTAACACAGACTAACGATACAAGACAAATGTGAAAAAAGACATCGATGCCCTCTCTCCTTCCTCCTATCACTGCCTCCCTTTCCCGTCCTGAAAACGGTCGCATCCTGCTGACACGCCTCCCTCGTTGTCCAGGGCTCCAATTCGACGGTCTTTTGTCCGAGATCCCACGCTGTTCTTGCCGCCTTCTCTTCCTGCAGTAGCGAGCTTGATCACCACAAGTATGGTTGGCGCCGAGGCAGCTGAATTAGAACATAGACACAATATGGATGTTTCATTTCTGGTTCCAAACCAATATCCTAGGAAGAAACAAACATGTCTGATAAAAGTATCAGATAATCATGTATGTATGATAATATTTACATTTCAGAAATAAGAAGTAATGTACATCCATGAATTCTGTGTCCAGTAGATTATTGAAGGGCGTCTATCATAAAACTAAGCTGTTTATTTCATGGTTATTGTTGGTGTGAGGGCCCCAATTCACCAAGTGTGAAACCAAGGTCCTTTGTATCTCTTTGCCACTCCCAGGAGTGTGGCACGTACATTCATTACAATTAGCATCAAAATAACCATAAAGAAAGGACAATTTCAAGGCAAGACAATATAGATTACCCAACAACATCCAAGTCTCAAAAACATTCATCATCCATGAGTACATTAGCATGGCTCACAGGCCAAGCTGTGAAACATGATAGAAATACTAGCGGAAGTGTCGAACCATGATAGAAATACTAGCGGAAGCGTCGAACCATCAAATGCAGAGCGGAAGCATCACGTGAAGAACTCCATGTCCACGAGGCGACTCGAGTGTAGGCGAGACTCACTCCTCTGCATCGGCACCGTCGGCAGGCTCGGTAGGGTCCACCGCCTCGTCGTCCGAAAAACAAAGTTGGAAAGCCGTGAGTACATAAAGTACTCAACAAGCCGCAACTACCTAGCAATAATGTATGCATGTTTGGATAATTAAAGGATAGGCAAGGGGCTAAGCACCTAAAGCAATTATTCCTAAAGTCTATGTGAGTCAAGTTTTCTAGGGGTCAAGTTTTATGTCCAGCACACCTCTACTGGAACCACAGCTCGAAGCCGAAGTAAAACACCTATCGGAGGAGAGAAGAAGTAAACTAATCAAGTGTGTCGCTCAAAGGTAGTGCCCTTATCCTTGGGCTAGGCTATACGTATAGATTATAATATCTCTACAGAGAGTAAGTATCCGTACCTACGTGAAGAGGTACTATAACTTAGAACCACCGTCGTAGCCTAAGCACAGAAACACTCACAAGATCAATCAACAAAGCATCGATCGTCCCTCGGGGCTAGGATCCTCTAACCACAACACGGAAAAAGGTCCTGAAGGGGTGAAAGGCCTACCACCGGCCAGGTGGGGTATCCTCTACTCATGGGTCGAGACAAAGCTCCAAAAATGCACTAACACTAACTCTACACCTCGGCGGGCTAGCATGTCCTCCGCTAAGCATCCCGATCCAGACACACGCCCATACGGGTCACGTGGCATGCTAGTAAGCCAAAGAGCGAGTAACTCAAGAACCGGTCCTCAAACTGCCGGGACGAGTCAACAACCCCTCTCCTCAAACCACAGTCTCAACAACAACAAGTATCACCACACAGGAACTCCATAGCCTAAAGTTCCTACACCACCGTGCCCACAACAGGAACTCTCCAAATAGGGACTCCCAAAAAGTCCCTCGAGCACCTAATCACCTACACTTGCCCCCGCAAACACCTAGTGGGTTGCTAAAACAGAAACATAACACCTAAGAAGCACCTACAATTTATTTAACACGAAACATGTATAATCATCATGTGGGGTTTGAAGATGCAACTAGCCCCCTAGTGGGTTTTGGTGATAAATGACAAAGAATTAAAATGTCTAATGGTTTATTGAGCTAATGTGCAGGATATCAAAGTCTACTAATCCACAAAGTGAGATTGATAGCCCCTCATACAAATGTAAAAAGATGGACTCAAAGTGGAGCTTTAAAATAGATTTATAGCTCTTTGAGTCTAGGAAAGCCAAAACTATAAAGAGGGGTGAATTAGTATTTCATGCAGGGAATATGTGCTCAAGTTACAATACCTAAGCTTGGATCAAACCAAAAGCCATCAAAAGTCCAAAAAGACCAAAAGTTCAAAGCTCTCAATTCAACCAAACACGGACATCACGGAAGTTTCGTGCAGCTCACGGAACTTCCGTCCAAAACAGAGAGTTCAGGCGGAACTTCCAAGTTCCATCCTGGGAACTTCCTTCACAGACACCAAGTCATCATGGAAGTTCCGTGAAGCCCACGGAACTTCCGTAAAAAATAGGGGGTAGCGAGCGGAACTTGCAAGTTCCGTCCCGGGAGCCTTCGCCCCCTCTCCGAGCACAAGTCCTCACGGAAGTTCCGTGAAGCCCACGAAACTTCCGTCATTTCTATATACCTACCTCCCAACGTCTCTTTTTGGACCCACTTCTATAAAAGGACCTCTCCATCACGGTTGAGAGGTTGTTGGTGCTTTTTGGACACTCTCATCTTCCTCAAGCACTTGCTCTCACCTCTCCCTCACTCCCCTTGTGAATCAAGTCCATTGTGAGATCCCCAAATCAAATCCAAGCTTGAGAAGCATCACCCCAACCATGAGCATATCTTCCCTTAGCAAGCAAATCCTAATTCACTTGTTACTCGTTGGAGATTTACGTTCTCCTAGATTGGCTAGGTGTCATTGTAGAGCTCCCAAGATTGTGGTGAGCCTTGAGAAGTTTGTGAAGGTTGTAATTCGCCTCGAGAAGGAAAAGAATCAAGCAAGAAGAAGAAGAAAATCAAGTTGACCTTTGTGGTCACTTGAGAGGATTAGGGTTGAGAGAGGCCCGACTCTTTGTAAGCTCCTCAACGGAGACGTAGGAACCTCTTTGTGAGGGGTCCGAACTTTGATCAACAAATCTCGTGTCTCTCTTGTATTGCCTTGTTCTTGTTCTTGCTATTTTGTTCTTGTTGTGGTTGTGGAATATTGTGGACGATCTATGTGTGTGGTGTGTGGATTGAGATTTCCTGCAGGTGGAACACTCCTTAGCGATCAAGGAAGGATTGCCTTCAATTAGAATTGTGAGACTTCGATCTCACTCTTCTCCTTTCCTCACATTTCTACCATGAACGGAAGTTCCGTCCTGTCTAGACTGATTGTTTGTTTAGTGTTGTATTTTTCAGGAATTGTTTAAATTGCCTATTCAACCCCCCCCTTCCTCTAGGCAACTTTGAGGGTTCAATTAAGCACATAAGCATCACTAAGCATGCAAGTACTAGCGGAAGAACATCCTATGGTGAACAGTGGCAAGGATATCATGGTATGGCATAGGAATACTACAAGTGCAAGTAACAATTCATATGCATGAGTCATATTATGCAAATACTAAGTAGGAGCAATAGTGGTCAAGGATTGCGGTTTGCCTTGGAATCGTGGGTTCCGAGCGGGGTCGGAGTACTCGTACGGCTGCTTTGGTGGAAACTCCTCAAACTGCTGCTCCGGTGGGAACTCCTCAGCACCCTCTGTCAACCACAGATGGCACAATACGGGTATGTTTAGTGTCGTATTTTTCGAGTACGCAATACAAGGAAAAATAGATATCGAATCGTAAAGGCAGAAATTGCACTACTTGAACATAGCTAACAACAACACCAAAGCATAGAGTATGTCGCTACGAGTCCAACGCAACTGACCGCGTATTTTTCTAACGCCCAGAGAATTAGTTATGAATTTCCAAAGAATTAAAGAATTTATGGAAATTCCAGAAATAATGAAAAAGGAAAAGGAATATTCCTTGCCACGTCAGGACCATGTCAGTGCCACACGGGCACCACGTCAGCGCCACGTAAGACATCAACATGCCAGGTCAGCAAACGTGTGGAACTTCTTCTGCCACGTCACCCCTGCCAGCTGAGCGCCACGTCAACTCATTTTTCTGCCACGTAAGCGCCACGTGGCTTATTTTCTGCCACATCAGCTGGCCACGCCAGCACCTGTCGGAGCAGGGCGGCGCTGCCCACGCAGAGCCGCGAGGCTCGCCGGAATCCTCACTCCCCGACGATGCAGCACACCGCGGGCCACACCAACCACACCAGGTGACTCAGCACCACAGCGCGCACCTGCGATCACTGACCATGTGGACCAGCTTGCGACGGAGCGCGGCACAAGCTTGTCGGAGCTCCAGCGGCGGCGGCGCAAGGGAAAACCCCACTACTACTCCAATGCGCACAAAACTACCACCGATCGACAACCCTTGCTCCTGTGAGCGTGTTGCATCGGCTCCCGATCCCTGACGGTGGCCGGAGGCCTGTCGGGGGTGAGAACCGTGGCGACGGCCATGCGTGCTCTTGTGAAACCAACCAAAAGCTGCCCCTTTCTTCCAATTAACGCGCGCTCAAGCTACTAGGGAACTCCAGAAGGCTAATTGACTACAGAAACGAGCATGAGCTGGCCCCTCGCAGCTACTTCACCGGCGTCCATGGTGACGCGGTGGCGGAAACAAACGAGGAAGACCAAATCGCGGCTAATCCGAGGAGAAGACGAGAGGGAAAGATGCGCGCTTACCAGGGTGGTCAAGAAGGGCCTAGTGAGGACGAGGATGCTTCAACGATGACGAACGATGAGCTGAGGCAATAGCGGTCGATGAACGACAAGCAGTAGGTAGGCGGTGATCGCGTCCTTCCTCGTTTCGGGGCTGCAAAGGCTCATCCAACAAGGAATTACGGCCAGGATGGAGGGTAAACACTGGAGATCACCAAACAGAGGACAAACGACACTGGAGCTCACCGGAGACGGCAGGCGGTGGTGGAGAAGTTGGCGGTTGAGAACTCGAAGTGGCCTGCTTGTCCTCGACCTTGCTCCTCCCTCGAAACCAAGCACACCAGAGGCTTCAACATCGACATGGGATCTCATCGGAGGGGTTGGGGCTTGCTGGCGTCGAGCGGCGCCGCGACGACGGCAGCGAGCAGAGCTGCGGCGCGGCTAGGGTTAGGGTTCTGCGCCCTTGGCGGCGCGGGGTGGGACGAAGAGGTGGCGGCGGCTTCGCAGGGTTCTTGTAGGGGAGGTGCAGAACAAGTAGGGGCTTGGGTGGCAGAATGCACGCGTGACACGTGGCCTCGGCCTCCGGGTCACGGGAGGGCGCGCTGGTGTTCGTGGGAGCAGGTGAGGTGGAGAAGAGAACTGTTCAAACGGGCTTGGGCCGAGGTTGGTTGCTAGCTGGGCCAGAAAGGGGAAGAAAAGAGCTGGGCTGCGCTGGGAATTCGGTCCAACATGCAAAAATTCAAACCAAACCAATTTAAACTCTTCCACACTCGAATCTTTTCCAAATTCAAATGCATTGATACAAATTTTATACATTAGGGCTGTTACAGTTGAAATCTCCATTTTAGGCTTTACAATAGTGAAGTTCTGTATGCTCAGGCCCTGTTCAGTTTAGTTGAATGTAGCTCAGGGCTGGGGTGTGTTTACTACCATCTGAAAATATATTTTTTTCGAAAATTGAGCATGAGCACTGCTCTTTCATTTAAGAAGGGAGCAAAGTTACAAAATTCTTTACATTGGATTACATTTCAAAAGAAGTGCCGTCCGAAAATAACTATTTTGATATGGAGTTCAGTGAGAACTTCCTTGAAAATCTAGTGGTCGAATCAGTACTGCAAGGACTAACAATCAGTCACATGGATCCAAGCACAGCCACATTGGCTAGGGATCTCTTATTTCTGCAAACATTGACATCGAACTTTACTTAAAAAAAAACAATGTTTCAAATTGCCTCTCAACCTCTCAGATTTAGTTCCCCCCCCCCCCCCCAAAAGTAGTGCAGGATTGAGTGACCCCAACAAATGCGAAAAGGATCGGTGAACGGGTCTAGCTGTACTGGTGACGGTGGAAATTTTATTTCCGTCTGTTCGGCTCCGCAAGAGAGAAGATTTTTTTATACCAGCAAGAGAGAAGATTGATGGCACCGTAAACAAAAAGAGGGACACATGTGAAGCAGCTATTGAGCCTGCACGCACATAGGGTGCCGGCACCAGAGCAGGACATGGAAGATCAGGTGTTACAAGGCCTTTAGGACTGTATAAAGAGCATGTATGCTGGATGCACTTACCTTACGTTTATATTTGTTGGATGCAGTTAACATTTTTTTTAAAAAATTACTTTAAAAACATAGGCCAATCCAAGCCTCCAAGAAATAATTAGTTTCTGTTTTCAGTGTTACATGAGTACCAGACCAACCTTTGTATAACCATATCGACTTACAATTTTGATCGTCATATTCATGTTCCTGTTACCAATTTGATACAAGGAACACAAACAGAATTAATCTGGGAGCTGCAGGTGCAGATACAACTCGTTAATTTCTTCTGCCAGAAGAGTTCACTGAGATTGAGGTCAATTTTGGCGATACCTAGGACCATATTGGCACAAAAGTAAATAGTCACAGAACATATGTACGATCTGTACATCGTCGAATTCATAATCCACTTTGATACAGCAATATGATTTAAGATTCCATAGCAGGCATACCAACTTCAGGCAATTACACTAGGACGAAAAGATTCCCACCAACAAATGGAGCATGTGTTAGTTTGTAGATAACCTGCTGCCTAACATCTTTTACTTTCGCTAACAGGACTGCTATTCCTGAAAAGAAAATTTAACTTAGTTAGCAAATCTATATACTCTCATGGGGGTCGAAATATCAGAACATGATACTGTTGCTACTTACCGATAACTACTCTCAAATGGAGATAGCTAACATTTGTTTTGACTTGCAAAAATATACGATTGATTGAACCTAAAGGCAATAGAAAAGATCCAAGATATTTTGGATTTCAGAATATCACATGGCATTAGGCTGTAACGATGATACTCAAATTATTGTTGAGTTCACTTACCAGACTCCATTTTGGACTGTTTCTCAAGGCCGTTTACAGCACATTTTGCATAGGTGAAAAGTCGAACATGGCGTGGCACCTCTAAGTTTCCTAGAATGGACCTCAATAGCCCACTGAAATTGTGATGAAGCAAACTATATGAGCCAAGTCAAAAGGAGTAAAGGATGAATGTAATAACAATAACATGTGGATGTAATCAGTGAAAAAAAATTCTTACTCTGTTCGGAGTATAACAAGAAAGTCTGGCGGCAAGGATTCTGTAAAAGAAGATATATCATCCATTCCCAGAGAGTTTAAGTCCTCCTTCAGCTGCCTTTTCTCTTCACCAGACATTTGTGTACCAAGAACTGATTTGCTGATAAAGTTATAATCATTATGGTAGCTGGGAATAATGCCCTATCAATACTGAAGACACAACTTATAAGAAAATTGTGCCTTACCTTTCTATAGTTCTCCCAGTAAATATTAAAGGGAAGTATTTTGCATATTTGCCAACACCAAATTCTTCGCCTAATTTCAGAATTTTTTTGCATCCAATAGTATCAATGCTTTCCACAGATGACAAAACTGCAATCTGAACTTTTCGTCCAGTTCTTTATACATTCCATGGTCTAATAGAACTACAAAACAATATGCCCCATTTTACAAGCAGCCAACTCAAGTAAAAAGCTAGTAAGAATTAGAGACACAATAGCTTATGTTTTTTTTTTTGCGACTCAGGAAATTTCATTCCTCAATTCACAGCGTGATTACAGTCTTGGGTTACAAGGTGTGCAACACAGTATGTACTGGCTTACGTAAACCAGCTTAAACTAATTCACTTTCAAATGTGATGTGCTCACAAAGTTATGTTACCTTAGTGCGATGAGGATGGGGAATTAAGGATCTGACATGTTGGGCTAAAATAGGGAGAGGTAACCTAAGGGAAAGCTAGTTTGAAGGGAGTTTCATGGTCTGATTCCAGAAGACTATGAATCTAGAACTGTAATAAATTATTACACTGTTTCTTCAATGCGTGTACTTTTTTTACACTGTTTGCAAGATTTACATTATTTAACTAACATCCATGCAATAAATTAATGATTTTTAGAAGTACGTAAAACAAATATGTTCTGTAGCAAAACAAGTACCTAATGAAAAATTCCCATGGCCTTGTGGAGAGACTAGTATATTCCCAGGATGTGGATCACCATGAACAAAACCATGTACAAATATCATTTCACCGAACAATCCAATCAAAGCTTTAGCTACCTGGAACGTAAACACAGAAAGTGTAGGAAAATGAAATTTGTTTCTACCTTTTATCACAATTGCAAAATGTATATCCATACATCACAACAAGTCTTCAGAGACTTATTTAGGATAGACAAATATGTACATGCCAGAAAGAATTGAAGAACCTTAGTTGGGTTAATATTTTCCCTTCTTAGGAAGTCCAAGTCATCAACCTGTTATACAACAATGGGGGTCAATCGTGTCTCTAAATTTGTTAACAAATAATTAATTCAGAAAACTTCTTTTCATTATCCAGGAGATTGAATTTATATTTTTCATTATTACATTTAGCCTAAGTTGAGGATGATGTGTGGAGGGCCCAGGTGGTTTTTACATTTTTCGCCAATGTTTGGTCATTAAGATTCAACAACCAACAGCTTAAGAATCAAATACCAGATATTTAGAAATAAAACACCACTGTTGATGAACAATGCCAATATACTCTGACTGTTTTTAATTTGTTGATGTTGGCTACTGGTTAGCACAAAAGTTGTATTGCAAATTTTGTGCTAACCAACATAAAAAAATAAACAGGAGGGTGTATAATCTTTGTAAAAGGGGGTGAATCATTACCTTGTGTCCGTAACAAAATTCCATAGTCAAAACCTCCCTGGTAGTCAGTTCCTGAAACATGTTTAAGTAATCATAAACAACATATAAAAATGAAAAATATGTAATATGTAAACTGGAAATATGTCCCTAAAAAGTAACCAGAATTTAATATAAGACCTTTAATTTGGCTTATTATGACTAATAATAGATTCATTAATTGATTATTTGACTGT
Source organism: Chloris gayana (assembly GCA_031894775.1). Lineage (NCBI taxonomy): Eukaryota > Viridiplantae > Streptophyta > Magnoliopsida > Poales > Poaceae > Chloris > Chloris gayana. The sequence goes on from JAUNZO010000390.1 coordinate 246,482, forward strand.
TAAAAGGTTACTTTCAGCACAATCTTTTCTTTATAGATTTACGATTTCAAAATAAATATCTGGAAAGATCATTTTAGTTGCCAAAAAAAAAGAAAAAAATGTCCTCGAGTATTTGATAGGTATCACACCCAGAACACACAAGGCACTTTAACAACACTATTTTTGCTGAAGCAGCTTGCTGTTCTCTCAGAATTCTTAGCCTCCTTCATAAAATCTGTACATGGACAATACTTAGTTAAAACAATATCACAAAGGAAGTGAAGATTTGAACACAAGACAGAATCACTGAGAACCTAAAAGACAATAAAAGTGATCCGAAAAAATGAACTAACAAAAAAGCTTCACCACAGTGAAAAGTGCAAACAAGAGCACGATAAACAAGGACAAGTGTTGGACAGCTGATCAACTTGCTAGGAGAGCTACCTCACCCAGTCAATGCCCGCTCGGTGACCAGGATGCTGAGAACATCCAGCACCATTGATCTCATGCGTTTTTGCTTGCCCATTATGGTTTGAAATCTTGGCCCCAATGGATTTTGCAGGGTTGTGTGCCTAGGGGCACAAGCCGTTGTTGCAGAATGGTGTCACTAATAATCAAGAAAGTTCAGAAGGACAAGATAAAAGGCACGAACATGTTAATTATCTTGGAAGCTTGGATAATCCAGTCCGAACATCAACTATCCTCAGAGCATTCAATGATGAATACCATTTGTGGTGTTTGGTGGCTGCACATGGGCATGGTCTACGTGCCCTTGGTCTAGCTCAAGTGTGAAACTGGATACACTAGTTTGCCCGCATTTGGTCAGGTCACACCAGTTTTATGTTTCTAAATTAGCTAGCTTTTTATTTTCAAACACAACCCCTCATGGCCTGGCCTGGAGTGAGGGGGTGAATATTTGTAAGGGGCCGTTTTCTTTCTATATGGTAATGAAAGGAAAAAATAGAAGTGAACCCACGGTATGATAATTAAAGGAATAAATATAAGATATTTTTTTTTCAGATGATCTATCAAGTTATTTTTCATAGCATTGAACTACTTATCTGTGTACTGTACAAGACAAGTGTCTATCATTGTTACTGAAAGGAGGATAAAAATAAATATAAGACATGAAAACTATACTATCAAGATATGCAATATTGTAACTAAAAGGAAACAATCTGTTTATAGTTATGCCTCCATAGTGCAAACAGAAATAAATTCAAACATTTAAACTTAAAAAGGAAGTAAAAATTATTTAAACAGGCAAAAATTGCTGTCGGACAGTATACTTTGGTGACATTTACAATCTTTCACACTTAACTTTTATGAATTAGCTAGAACTGCAGTTCAGAACAAACGAACTCAGATACACTTACCAAGCTCCATGGACATGGATCTCTCAAATTCACCTAATATGCTGTCAAATCTATAATCAGGAAAAATCTGCAGTTACAGTATGAAGGTCTATGAGAACAAGATGTTGTACATCTAATTGTGCAAATCAATTAAAATTGCTCTAGAAACTACAACAATAGAATGAAACTCAACAGTCCTATATTCTCGAAGCAATCCACTTCTAGCAACTGCAAACAACGATTGAATTACAACCACCAAGCACAGAGTACAGAATGCAGCTTTTTTAATATAGTAATGGACCCAAAGAAAAGCAATGGTAGACAAAGCATTTATTAAAATGCATTGCGGAACATGTCACTTTAATCAATAAAGTCCCATTCAGCATAACGACCAAGAAAACGAGATTTTCTAAAATGGACTGCACTGAAAGGATCACAACAGTGGAGGACAAAAGGATGGGGGTCAGTGGCCATTGAATCGGAACCTATGTAAACCTATCAAATTACAGCAAATGACATTTAAAAAGATAAAGCTTTCTGAACAGCACTGTGGCACATGTCAAACCTTAATCCAACAGAGTTTAATAAGCCATAAAACAATGGCAACATGTTTCAACATACAAAAGTAAGATGTTGACAGGTAGAGGACAAGAAGATGATGGGACCAAAGTGGTCATGAAATCCCAACCTATCTAAAGTTAATCAATAATTGTAACTCCTATGTAAAAGAGTATGCACTCATCTACAGTAGTGGTACTCGCATCAATTCATTCAGCACAAAATATTGCTTAAAACTGCATGATATGGTATTCCTTTTGCACTACACAAATGTTTGCCATGGGAAATTGTAATTAGACTAAGGTTTTCTTTTAGCTAAAACCGTAGATAAATTTAAGTTTCTAACACAAGAGATGGATATAATTTTGTAACAGATATAGTTTCATGTGATGGATGGATTGCATAGATCAATCGGGAATAGCATCATTTCATGAAACCCGAAATTATTATAGAACATACCCAAGAGACAGATTTTGATAAGAACGACATTGTCATTATGTCTATCTTCATTCGCTGCTCCAATCCAGGGTACTGAACCTAGACATCAGAAAGGTTTCATTAAGAGCTCTGTACAGTTAACACTCACATGTCCATAACTGAATGTATATATTTACAAGTAGATTAAACAGAATAGTTTTCTGCAGCCATTTTATAGTTTGCATGCTATATGTCTGTCTATAGTTACTATTGCCCGTACAGGAACTAAAAAAATTAACTGCAATGAAATATTATTGTTGACCACAATAGATGATTTCAAATAATTTTATCCTTTGCCTAAAGGTACAATTAGTGACGATTAGTGATCATGCTTTTTCATTTACTAGTGATCATTATAAAACATTGTGATCCTGGATCCTGCATATGCACTACTAAAATTGAGTAGATAACTACAAAACAAAGTAATAGTTCCAAGGGTATCTTAGTGAGAACAAATATTTCAGAAAGGCTCGTGCTTGCAAAAATATTTCTTTAACTCTTACATTACATAGAGTTGGTATTCTAGATGATGATACTTTTATTAAGCAAAAAAATCTGAAACAAAGTCTAACCTTGACAGCTACCACCTGATTGTTGTAACACAACCGGCCTCGATGAACCTGAGCAATTGATGCAGCAGCAATCGGATGCTCATCCAATTCCAGAAATCTGATACTCAGATATTAAATTTTGAGAATGTTTTTACTTCACAGTCATAGACAACTAAAAAGGATAATTCAAAAGAACCTAATTAACAGAAAACATTATATAAAATTGAGTTAAAATGCACATCCTTCGAATGATGCAAGACATGGATCTGAAAGAAAGGTAATGTAAAGGGAAACTCATGCTTCTACCAAATAAGTGCTTGTCCAAGATATCTCGGTTCAATTTTAAGGAAATCGAACATGAACACCAAATTCCATGTAAGTAAAGAATAAAAAGGATGATTTGCATATATCATAAATAACAAATCCAAAAAGGAATAGTTTACTTACATGTCATTTATTTTCTTGCCAAAATTCTTCTCTAGGACTATTTTTATCTCTTGAAAGCTCGATGGAGTTGCCTGAGAAATTGAAAGAAGAATGCTAATAAAAAGAAATACCAGTAATACTGTTATACACTATGATGACAGAATAGTATAAACCTGGTCTTGTAGACAGGAGAGAGTTGACGAGTACTCTTTCGGTACTTGCCTTAGTGATGAAACAAATTGGCCAGCTTTTACATAAAAGCCTCCATTGACTTCACATAGTTTAAGTAACTTTTTTGCTGAACGAAGATGAACCTGCATTCAAGAAATGGAAGAATATAAAATCAAAAGGTTAATCTTATCTAAAACTACCGGCAACTTCCTGCCACACCAAAAATTGCAAGAAAAAAATGATAAATATAAGATTAAAGAGCATGAGCTTTGTAAAGCTGAATACACTGTAGCAATTAATTGCAAACACATGGTGCGCATGATAGAAATAACTAAAACTGTGGCCATGAAGTTTCTCACATGAGGGCAAGTAAAGCATTATATAATTAGAAAATATTTGGGAGTTGTATGTATTATATTACCTACGATGCAACAGTTTTGAATTTGAGATTCGAATTACAGCATTTTCCATCACACAGAATTTGAGTTCTAGCTGAACAATTAAACATTGAAACATTATTTCAAGACAACTTCAACAGGCAGACACAAAAAGCTAGAAATTACTGTTCGCTCGCTCATACATCATGATGTAGTAAGAAAAAATTACTGCCTTCAACAAGCTTAGGAATATGCACATCATAATACTGCATCCAGGGAAGGAATCTGTACCTCGGAGAGCTTATCCCGATAATCGGACGACCCAGTTGACAGTCCCCTGAGAGAGTACTTGTAGTCCGCAACCACGAACCCAATCTAATAACAGGCTCCAAGAAAAAAAAATGAGCGAGGCAACAGCTGAAATTTGGATCCCGAAGGCAGCAGCATCGAGCGGGGAAGGCGAACCGTGTAGACGGCGCGGGAGGACCGGGCGACGCCGTGGTGGAGCGTGGAGGCGATGCTCCGGCCACTGTCGCCTGAGGGCGACTCGGCCACCAGGGTGGCGCCCGCCACAGCGGCGGCGAGGAGGAGCGGCGCGCGGCGGTGGCGGAGCATCGAGGCAGAGGCGCGGATTGTGGAGTTTAACGGTAGCTAAGGTTGAGTTTTCCGGAAGTGCAAAGTAGGGGAAAAAAATCTCTCTTCTTTTTTACCTTTCGAATCGAAACTCAAATGTCACTCAATTTCGTAAATTTTGAATGTCAGATTAGTACTGTATAAATGAACGGATGTAGCATTTTCTTTATATAATACTGATAAAAAGAATAACTTTCTAAAAAGTCCTATTCAATAATGTAAAACATCATATTCATGAATCAAAACTTACCTTTGGAATCGGTTGATTACATCAGCTTCACCCTTCTTGTACTCAATCAAGTTCGCGATTCCTACCTCCTCCATGCCAACCTAGAGATCACATATTTCCTATATTGATGATGTTCCATGTCCTGTGTGCCCATGAATCACATAATAATATTCCAAGCTTCACATACCACACTCTAGACTCGAATAAATTCCAAGATTAAAACACTTTACCTTACTAGTTACTCCCTTCGTTTTTAAATTATTGACGCCATTGACTTTTCTTTATGTTTGACCGTTCGTCTTATTTAAAATATTTTTTCAAATATGTAAAATTATAAACGTTTTTCAAACTTTTTCTAATAATTAAACAAATGATAATAAAAAATTTGATAATTTTTAAATTTTTTTGAATAAGACGAATAGTCAAATCGTAACGTAAAAAAGTCAACGGCGTGAATAATTTAAGAATGGAGGGAGTACTACCTAAGCCAACAACAAGAAGCTCCATTGATAAAAATCCTTATACTATTAAGAGCCTTGTATGAAGATAGGTTGCCTTACCTAAAAAAATCTGACTTGTTTTTCTTTTTCAGATTTACTAGTTTTCAGTTAACTGAAATTTTGCAATTGATTCCATCAAATTTTCATAAGTATAAAAATATACTACTGGAAAAATGAAGATGTACAGTTGGAACATCGAAATTGTACTAGTAGAACAATTAGGTTTTGGGTGAATTATTTTTGTTTTGTCAGACATTTTTTTTGCCAGAAATGAATAAAAATTCTGAGTGATTCGATCAACATCCAGTGCGTACAAAATATGATTGAGACATTAGCAAAATTCCAGTTACCTGAAATTCTAGATAGACCCCTCGTTTTAACCTATTTTTACTTTGGTGTGCACTGAATACAGCAAGTTAAGTTCCTGTTTGTGGAAAATGAAAAACACATTGGAAAATAAATAGATACCATAGTTTTCAACCCAGTTAAACAAAATGTTTCATTCAAAATACACAAGCTGCAAAGTTAGAGTAAAAAAAGATTTTTTAGAATTTGTTCCCATGAATAAAATGTATAGTATGAAAAAAGTTACATAAATAACACACAAGAACCTTTTCATGAATTCTTAATAAATAAAATAAAAGTAGATATTTTCCTATGCATAATGAAATATGACAAAGTATAAATAGAAAAAAATGCAAATAGAATATAACACAAGAGAAAGGAACACGGATAAGAATTGAAATGTTGAAATGCTTGAGAATAAAAGAAAACTGATTGAAATAGATCACGTAAAGAAGGCATACACTTTGAGCGGGTCCAACACAATTGATAATCACGTGTGTTATCCTTTAAATATTGATACTTTCCATTTTTATACAATTTGAACTTATTTTCAGCGACCGGACCCATGCCTCTTAATTTTTGTGTGGATCACTAAGTTGGTTGGTGGTAAAATGATCATTGTAAACTGTTCGGGATTAGGGCTTGTTGAGAGTTGTGCATATTTAGTTAGTTGTTGTATCTTATATTCTTTAATATATAGGACTTCCACCTGTTTCTCTAGTGACGTCAACGGGTACCTTATATCCGATGGAAAAAAATCCTATTAGGGGACAAGGATGGATCAAAATTTGACCTCGCGGGTCGGGTAATGGGAAAAATTATCTCTCCGTCGAGTATGCAGGTACGGGTATGAAAACGCATGCCCCGTCCTCGTTTTCCCGCACACCCGCTAGCATGATGGCCTCTATGGATTTAGCCCAGCAGGCCTAGACAATATATGTTCCAAAAGCCCATTGTCCACTTCCAAAAGGGACCGTTCCAAAACCTAATCACGTAGTTCTAGCCGGCCGTCACCGATACTTTCTGTCTTGTGTTGCTTCGCTCACACAGCAAGCGGAGGAGGTGGCGGCTCCTGCGCGCGGTGGGGCAGCGCCTACCGTGCGCGGCGACGGCAGGGGTGGTGGGGTAGGCTCGTGGCACCGGCATGGGTGGCTGCGGTGGCTCACGCTCGTGGCACCGACAGGGGTGCGACGTTGGCGGGAGTGGTGGGGGCAGCGGCATCGGCTCATGGTGCAGTAGAGGTGGCGGTGGCTCGCGGTCAGCGTGACTCGCACGCGTGCGAGGGCGGGAGAGCGATGCATAGGCGCGACAGCGGCTGCGGGAACGGTTCCCCATAGGGTACCCACTCCCCGCGCGGGAACGGGGATGGGGAAAAGTCTCTCTCCGAACGGGAACGTGGATGGGGATGGGGAGGATTCCTGTCCCGAGAGGGCGGGGAGGGGAGTGCATCACCCGCGGTAATTTTTCCAATTGACATCCCCGCTTATGGCTTATGGTACATAAGTTGTACCAAATACACCCAAAGAAACCAAAATATTTCTTTTTGTCGGCACTTATTATGACTACTTTTGTAACATCCTGGCCCAGGGCTTAATAGGATTGATAAAATACTCATGTCAACAAGTTGCAACTTCTTTTCGGAAGCTCATCCCTAAAGAACTCTAAGGTTAAGCGTGCTTGGCTTGGAGCAATTCGAGGATGGGTGACCGACCGGGAAGTGATTCCGGGTGTGCATGAGTGAGGACAAAGTGCTCGAAAAGACTAGTGTTGGTCCGTGGAGAAATCTTGAAGGCCTATTAAGCTGTCGGGGGTAAGCGGGCCCGGCCCGAAGTGGCGGGACGTCACGGATGGTATCGAGCCGGCTCTCGCGGTTTCACGGGCGCGTGTGTTGCACGTGTGCGAGCATGGTGTGCATGGCTGGTGTGGACCCGGAGTGGTCACACAGACATGGGACATGCGGCGGCGAGTGGACACATGGACGTGGCCAAGAGAGGAAGTTCCTGGCTCGGGGTTGACCGACGAGGACGTCGGTCTTCTAAGGGGTGAGTGTGTAACATCCCGGCCCGGGGCTTAATAGGATTGATAAAATACTCATGTCAACAAGTTGCAACTTCTTTTCGGAAGCTCATCCCTAAAGAACTCTAAGGTTAAGCGTGCTTGGCTTGGAGCAATTCAGGGATGGATGACCGACCAGGAAGTGATTCTCGGGTGTGCATGAGTGAGGACAAAGTGCTCGGAAAAGACTAGTGTTGGTCCGTGGGGAAATCTTGAAGGCCTATTAAGTCGTCGGGGTAAGCGGGCCCGGCCCGGAGTGGCGGGACGTTACAACTTTTTAGTGTAAAATTCTCTTAATATATCGATGACAATTCACAATATCGTATTGATTATTGCCACCAATCATGATGTTTTTCTTCTTGTGTCTTTTTGTGTTTTGTGTCATTTTAGGCGAAAAACGACATATAATGCAAGTGGGGCGACACCTCAAGCACTCCATGGACATTCATGAAGCCAGCACACAAGGCTCAAACTCATTTGTTTCCAAGTCACCTAGAAGACTCACCTAAAATATTCACGTAATCTGGAGATTTTCGCGGAGTCCAAAACAACAACACCTTGCCACGCGGCTTCGGAGTTCAAGACGACCTCAAATGAAAATTCATTGAATACCAAAGTTGTAGATCTGGTCGAGAGCTTCCAAAACATATACGGATGACCCAATTTGATTCCGGAGCAAGGATATATGTGGCCTGCAATGAAGATTGTATAGTGAAGTCAGAATCGGAACAAATATTCTTGCATCACAATTTTGAGAAACAAAACGACAAAATCTGGAGATCAAAATAGTACGAAAAGTGTAGACCTTTTCGAGGGATACAAGATAGTATCCAAGTTTGCTTCATTTGGAGTTTGAACGATAGAGTTATGATTTATGTAAGGTAGAGCTAGAAAAAAGGAAAATTATGTCCGAGTTGTAAACAACTCGTGCCGATCGGCACTTGTCGGTCTATCGAGGACGGGAATCCCCACAACCGTCGACGGGCTGCTATGTGCGGCCATCAAGCCGTAGGCCATCACGTGTGCTGGTCCGACTCGGCTCGACGAGGCCGAGGGCGTGCAAGAGAAGCCATCGCTCGTGGGTCGGGCGGCGCGCCCCGTAACCCTAGCGTGCCCGCGCGACGTGGGACGTGATCGTGGGTCCCACGCGGACGGTTGGGAGAGTTAACTCCCTTCCGGTGGTTCTCACGTGGGACGCGTGGCGCCCCCATAGGGGCAACCATGTATCGGTCCGGGCAGCCTCGCTTGGGGAACAGTCTAACAGAGCGAGGCAAATACGCCTTGCCCCTCTAGCAGGTCCCATCGTGCCTCCTCCCATTGGACAAGTTACGCGGTGCCTCGCCTTAGACGACGCGTTCCTTCAATTTCCGTATCGACCGAAGGATTCGGACCAACAACTAGAAGATAGACATTTGGCACTATAGCATGTCTCCTTAGACTATAAAGGGGAGCCCGGCTATGTAGTAGATAGACTATAAAGGGGAGCCCTTAGCCCTAAAAACTCAAGAATACCATTATAATCTTTCAAGCTCAATAGACACCGGACAAGCAGTGCTGTATGGTATTACGTCTCATGGCGGCTCGAACCCGGTAAATCGTGTGTCTCTGTATGCTTCCTTGGGGATTTGTTTTCATGATCCATAACTCCCGATCCTCTAACAAAGGGCGGCCCGATCGACCCCCATATGTTGGTTCTCTCGACACCGACAACACTCTTGTGTCTAGGTCGGCGAGGGACACCTACAAGTGCCTTCCCATTATATATCTGTTCCGGTGGGCCCCTCTTTGTATGTATTGTCGGTATATCAAAGTCTTTTGAGTTGAGATCCAAAACTTGTAGCGTTTCACCTGTCGGTTTCACCATATAGCTTAGTTGTCTATGTTTCTTCTAGTTGGCTAGTTGGCGGAGATGGCTAGGGTTCTAAGAGGAGTCTACCCACACGGTGAAGCTCTAATTAGGCTCTAGTTAGTCCATAAATTTAATTAGACTAAGATTCAAGAGCCGGATGTTGAGGTTGTCACGCTAAGCAATTATGGTGATTTCCTATGCGTTATATCTGCCGATTTATCTTGTGTTTATTCGTGCTTTCGATCTTGTTCTTCTCTATGACTTTCTTCTTATTGCAGTTACGCTATAGTCATGTTGTGGCGATTGTCGAGGTTTAACTCGGCGAGTAAACTATGTGGCCCCGCACGAATCAGGAACTCGATGTTGTAACACAAGAACACACAGGGATTTAGACAGGTTCGGACTCTCTCAATCGAGAGTAATAACCCTACGTCATGTATGAATTGTATTGCCTTAGGATTGCTAATGTTGTCGATTGTCTCCGTAGGGGTCCCTGCCCCGCCTTATATATTCGGGGAGGCAGAATTATATGTAGAATCCTAGTCGGTTACAAGTTTACATAATTGAAAACTCCATCTCTAAACTTCCTTATCAATATAGAGTCCTGCTCGGTCGGTCTTGTACTTTCTTTGGGATTACTCTAATAAGTTGGTCGAGTTGTCCGCCTCTGTTTCAATATCGGCCTATGGAACCTTCTGGTACCCATACTGATCGTACACCACTCTGTGGCCCTCCCGACCGGTCGTAAACTTCAATATGCCGCCATGTCTTTGATGAAAAATCTCTCGAGTTGCATATACCCATAGGGTAAGTACTCGACAACGATCGACACATCCCTCGTGTTGATCGACACTAACCTTAGATGCAACAGTTGGTGCATTTTTTTATCATGTCTCGTGTTGTTTAGCTATTAGCGCTATTAGCCGCCGCCATGATAGGGTGGTACCAAAAACTTAATAGTGATGCAATGCTAATAGATACTCAACGTAGCACCTCTTCATTTGAATTATTAGCCGCCACGATGACAGGGTTGCAACAAACAACTTAGGTGCATAGGTGCTCGACTTGAGAGGATGATAGACCGATGTGTTTCGTTGGACTATAGATTGGATTGACTTTTGCCATGAACTACAACTTGTGCTATTGATGCATGCTTCAGTCATATCCGGCTAAGACTCATTAGCTTGGTTATTGGCTTAGGGGTTTTTCACTATTTTGTTCTCTCGTGCCGATTGGCACAACAACACATCACCTAATTATCTCTTGTCAACTCATATCTAATTGTGCTTAATGTTAGGATTAGTTTGCTACACTTAATAGTAGATTGCTTATGGGTTCGATAAACCTTAGAATACTCTTCTAAGGGAAAAGATTTACTATGTCGACATGTATGCTTCCCGTCTTAGATGGTGCATGTATCACACACCAACACTCTTTGAGCTTACGCTTCGAGCTTATGTACTCATTTCACAATTGTAAGAAGTTTTGATAAGCTTTGCTAAATGACCACTACTTATGCAACACTTAGCTCGATAAGCTACATAAGCAAGCTAAAGCATAGGAAATAAGCTCCGGAAGTATAAGCTCTACTAAACACACCTTAACTCTGCACCATCAGTCAAAACAACTTTTCTATCTTATTTTGGCTTATGTAGCTTATCTAGTCTAACCGTTTGACAAAATAACTTATCTCGTTTATGGAGAAATAGATGATACAAGAAGGTATTAAATCATGCCCCTGGGTTTTAAAGCAAGTATTAAACCAAACAAGAGGGTATTTGTAAATTTATTTGATGTATTACGTGATCAAAATAGACATACTAGAAAATGTCACACAATATAGTTCTGCATACTATTTAATTTTTCTGTATGTACTTGTGGAAGTATTTGTACCATGTATCATGGTTTCAAGCACTATAGATTAAACACATGACTTACATAAAAATGGAATTAACTGCTATCAGTTCACGTATTGGAATTCTATCGAACAATTCAGGACATGGAGTGCTCTTGTGCAAGCATGCAGGAGCGAAGCCAGAGTTCGAGCTCGCTAGGATCGGCATGCTTGGCGACGGAGTCCGAGACCTTACTCAACTGTGATTAACACTGATTTTGCCGTGAGTCGTCGGGGTCGGCTGACCCCGACAAGATACTGCAGCATCGCCCCTGCAAGCATGTGCGCCGCCACCACATTTGGGTTGCTAGGCTGCCCGCCTACTCGATCTCCAGCCCCTGCGCGCATAAAAAATGATCATGGAGAGAAGCCAACCTAGAGTGGCACGGGCACGCACCGTGGCCAGTCCACTCGCCGCGCCCACACCAGTGCTTGCTGCACCACGGTAATTTGGGGACCTTCTATACACACGGCGCGCTATGTGTAGCTTATACATAGCACGGTCCATTAGGTTTATGGACTAAATTATTTAATATTTAATTTTTTATTTACATAAATTATATTTAATAATACTATCTGTCATATTGATTTTTTATTATGCAAAAATTCAAAACAATAAAATAATAAAATTTTGAAAAACACTGGAACAATGGAATTTCACTGACGGAACAACCAATTTGTACTGCTGGAACAATTGATTTTCAGTGCTGAAAATTTTTAAAAAATCAAATAAAAAATTTGAAATACTTACAAAATATTGGAACAGTTGACTTATACTAATGGAATAATCTTTTTTAGCTACTGGAACAATCGATTTTATCTGCTAGAACAATTGATTTTCAAAGCTACAAACAATTCAAATTCAAATTTTAAAATTTGAATTTTGTTTTTTTTAAAAAATATATGCATGTGGGATCTGATTTTGTTGAATTAATTCTAACGAACACTACGGTAAACGGATTCGAAAGCAGAGTTTTCCTTTGAGAGAAAAATCCATTTGAATTATGAAATCAAAATAAAATCACGCCATCCAATGGCGTGTTGACACGCTACATATAGGGATTCCGAGTAATTTGGGGGTCGCCTGCGACCGTGAGCTCGGAAATGCTTCATTTTGCCGTTGGGCCTCCACTATCAAGTATTACTTAGGGTCCAACAACCGTAAATCAGATGTAGTGGTACATAAAGTCGAACGTTCGAGTCGACTCGGAAGCATTTTTCATATTTTAAGTGGCCCTAGGGTGAACTCAATATTGGGCCCTTAAGCTATGTTTCAAGACATTGCGCTTATAAATTAACTTGTCTAAAAAAACTTATAAATTAACTATAGTACAATAACAGACTGTAGTGCCAAAAGAAATAATTATAAAAGTAACCATCTAATTAAATCAGTGTACCGACATATCCATAGCTCTATAAAAAATACTAATAAAAATACCAATGAGTGTTTGAGAACCAATACAGAGAAATGTGGGATATGGAAAATATCTAGTTTCGTGAATTGGGCAGAGGTGTGCTGGTAGTTAACAATACTTGTTAGTGTCAATATAAAAAAAAGTTAAGCTAATATTTTTTATATCAGAAAAATGGAGCTATTTACAATCAAGGAAGCGTCGCGCTACCTTGATTAGATGGAGCTATTTATCCACACGGGAGTGCATACTTGATTAGATGAAGGATTGCAAAGGATTGGATCGAAGCAGCGTCTTGAAAAAAAAAGAAACAAATAATGCTGGCTTCGCTTGGACGAATTGTGGATCCCCGTGTGAACTTTGTATGGGGTGAGCTATTTCAACCTAGCGGAGTTTCATTCATAAGTGTCATTCTCGCTTCCTAAAAAGTTAAACCTTTTTAATTTTGATCAAAAATATATAAAAAATTATAAATATTTATTGAATATAATTGGTATCATTAGATAGATAATTGAATCTACTTTTATAATCAACTTATTTAAGGATACAAATATTACTTATATTTTCTATAAATCTAGTCAAAGTTTAAAAAATTTGACTTGCACGGATACCATAACGACACTAGATGTTAATTTATTGCTACAACTTATCTATAAAATTGTGAGATGAAACTGTGGATTGAAAGAGACTATTTCATCCACCAAACAAAATCTCTAAATTTGATGTAACACTCTTGATAAGGGTTTTGGACACTCTCTTTGTATTGAGTTTTCTGTGGGCCAAATACAAAATATGCCCACACGTGTACTCATATTTAGAGCGTCATCAAAGGTAGAGACGGCACTAACTCTCCACGTCATCTAAGAGTTATCTAAGAGTCATCTAAGAGTTCATATCAAACTCTAAAGTAACAATTGGACCTACATGTCAGTCGCCTCAATAAATGTTAGAGGCTGCCTCTCGAACAAGAGCTAACAATCTTCTCTCTCTTCTTTTTTTCTAATAAATAATTTTAAGAGTTAACTAAAAAAACAACACTGAACGCTTTTATGGGACCTTTTAATGGGGCCCTAGGGCGCCTACTCTATCTCGCCCTGTCCCAGAGCCGGTCCGGAGGGGTCATGTGGATCTGGCGGGTGCCAGTCGCACCGGGCGTCGACGATGCCTCACCGATATAGGCCGCGTGGATCTGCTAGATCGTCTACGCCGCCTTCTACTGAAGCTGGTGGTGACAGCGACGGTGGGATGACTAGGGCTTGGTATAGTACTAACCTATATATGGGCTGGTGCTGGGCTATCACGACCGGACTAGGCAATTACTATCATTTTTTGTGTCTACATCATCGATGGCAGTGTTGGCGGGCCATATCTACCACTGTTGGCGGCCCATCACTAACAATTTTCACCACTGAGCATATATGGGCTATGTCTCACTAGCGGATTGAAATTCACCACTCAGGCCACTTTTAGTCTACCCCTAAATATCATTTTTGACATAGATGGCACTGTTTCTATATTGTATATTTAGCATAATATGGAGAACATGACCATGCTAGAGTTCTCGCCTAAGAGAACCAAGCCTCCTCAAGGGCGGCCTCCTCCCGCATCTCGTCTGCCTCCACGACGTCCACGTCAGATTGCGCTACAGGAGCTCGGCATCAGCGCCACCATTGTGGTCACCAACAAGACGTTCTCAGTCCTTGGCGTTGCCGGAGATGACGACTGCATCCTGCCATTTCTGCCATGGCGTTGCTAGTGGAAAAGAGCCCTGCAATAGCAGGTAAAATGAACGTTACTATGTTAACGTTATTAAAAATAGGTGCATTACAATATCGGGTGGCGTCGGACCCAGCCCGTACCCGGCACGCCGCCAGGCCCGTGGCCAGATTCGACGCGGCGGCCGGATCTGCCACGCCGAGGGAGGGGCGGGGCCCGATGCGGCGATAGGATCCGACGTTGGCGCGGTGCTCCGCGGAGGAGGGGTGGGGTGCGGCCGCTCCGCGGCGGAGGGGAGCGGCAGGGCCCGACGCAGCGAACGGATCCGTCGCCGGCGCGGCGCTCCGCGGCGGAGGGAGCGTTGGGGCCCGACGCGGCGGTCGGATCCGCCGTTGCCGCGGCGCTCCGCAGCGGAGGGCCGGGGCGCGACTCGACGCGGCGGCCGGATTCGTCGCCGGCACGGCGCTCCGTGGAGCAGGGGAGGGCGTGGCGGGGCCCGAGCAGCGGCCGGATCCGCCGTCGGCGCGGCGCTCCGCGGCGGAGGGCTGGGGCGCGGCTCGACGCGACGACCGGATCCGTTGCCGGCACGGTGCTCCGCGGGAGGGAGGGGCGGGGCCCGACGCGACGGGGGAGGGGTGGTGCAACCGAGGACGAGCGGCCGGTCGGCGGCGATGCGGCTGGGAGAGGCGGCCGAGGTAGCGACAGAGAGGTGAGAGAGAGAGAGAGGGCATCGGGTGGGAGAGAGAAGAGGGTGGAGAGTTGTGGGACTTAGGAAAATTTGGAAACCCTAGCTGCTATATATATACAAACGGGCTGGTAGGGGCTTTTAGTTGGGTCGGGGGACACAACAATATCGGGCCGGAGATGATGTCATTTTGTCCGATATTGCTGTAACTTTCAATATCGAATCCTGATGACGTCACTATACCCGCTATTACTCGGGTATTTTTAATATCGGTCATCGCTGATGTCATCTCCGCCCGCTATTACAAGTGGACACTCGCAATAGCGTCGCCCACTATGACGTCGAGCAAGATCACCCTGTAATAGCGAAAATTTTGATGCCCGCTTTACTTGGAAAATACGAGATTCTATTGCAGGCTCTTTCGTAGTAGTCTCCAAGTTCATTTTTGCCAATTGGGCCTATGGCTATCTCCATGATGGCCAGATCGCGTTTGAGCGCTATAGGAAGGAATTTCTACGGCAGTATTAATTTTTTTTTAGCCGTGATATTCGAACCACTTTCCCTCTTTCTATGATTAACCATAATTTTGAAGGATTATTCAAACAAACAACGAGCATTTAGATTTTTTTTTCAAAAAAATATCTTTTTATAAAACTGGCGTTACCACATACTAAGTTTTGCATCCATATTACAAAATTATAGGTTTTCGTCACTCTAGATATATGGAATATGATTCAACACAATGCTGGATAAACTTATACTTCCTCCTTTCCAAAATTAATGTTCAAAATTAATATTGTTATTGATTTTTAATTACATTTTACTATTCATCTTATTCATTCTTTTCTAATAATAATCACATATTTTGTTATAGTTTGTTTTAAAATTAAAGAAATTTAAAATAAATTTGATATATTTGAAATAATATTATAAATAATTACTTAAAATGTAGCTTATAAGGTTAAGAATGATATTAGTTTCAGAATAGAGTAGTATATTCAGAATAAACCTTCAAATGTTTTTTTTTAAAATAGAATGTATATTGATAATATTCTAGCTGCTATATCAAGAGATATATGTAGCAATCTATTATTACATCAAGAGATGACCTGGTTGAGGTTCCATAGATAAAAAGTTTACATAAACGGAAATCTATTACAAAAACTAGACATTACAAGGAGAAGTTCCATTGTTAATAGTTTCAAGGACATGTCACCCATCTAGTACTCTTGGTCTGTTTCCTTTTTTTTTTTTGTTGCAATAGTGACCTGAACCTGATTAGTGAGTTTCTCTGAATAGCACATTCATAGAAGAAAAAACTTATTTGTTGTTAAGGAATAAGGATTACATAATTTTCACTTAACCAGCTGAATTTCAAATGTAAAGAATGTCTCTTCTCTTGCTGGTCAGCAATGGTAGAAGATGTACGAAGGTATCTTAAAGTGTCATAAAATAGAGGCAAGTTATGAGAAATACAGAAGATAAAAAGTGCTACTATTTATTTAAAAGTTAGTCCTCCCTCCATCTCAATTTACTTGTCATTTGAGTTGTTTTTTTTGGTCCAGGTTCAGAGAATGTCCGATGAATCTAGAAATGTTTTATATCTAGGTTCAAAGAATATTGAATGAATTTGATAAGGAGCCTGGATGACAAGCAATTTGGGACAAAGGGAGTAGCTTTTATCAGGAAGGAGACACTATCTAATCGCCAAAAGAAAGGAAGGAGACACTATCACATGATTGTCATCCCTTGTAAAAACCTAGATAGCTGATTTCAGATTAATACAACCATTGGACTTGCTCACAAAGAAGGGCAGCTGTGGCTTCAGCCTATTAGAAACAGAGGTACATAGTGTCATGGCCAGAGAATTAACGATTTCCTATTAAATTTTAGTAAATATTGTTAAGTCTAAACACATGCTCTAAGATTAAAAAAAGATAATTATTTTTCCTGCCGTAATGAAATTTCTGTTGATGAAAAGGCTTTTGAGCTACACATCAATCGATAGCTTGATCAACAGCCTCATAGCAAAGTACCAAAATACAACTATGCTAGGTGATATGCAGAATGTAACCTGCCATATCACATTGGATTTGTGAAATCCATGTTTGAGTAACTTAGAGCATCTCCAATAGTTACAAAAAAAAGACTCCCAAAAGATTGATGTAGGAAGTATCTAAATTAATATTGGGAACAAAAATACTAACCTGCTGCAACAATTCCCTATTTCCTTTTGCCAAAATCTTTCACATATGGACACGTCAATGTGGTGACAATCCCATGGTCCTGGACTCCTGGTATTTTCCCTAAAAAGAAAAAAAATCGTCCTGGTCCTTTGTGATCTCGTTCTTCTTATGCTCGTCCGCTGGCAATCGTGATTCTATAGTCCAGATCAACATCCTAGCCATCAGTCATTCATGATCTTGCTCGTCTTATCCTCGTCCGCAGGCAATCGGATATCCAGATCGGTGCATCATGGTGTGCCTTGAGGTTCAGCAGTTTCTAGGCAACATATAAGTGACGACAAGGCAAGACCCATCACGACGACGATTTCATCCTATCCTCTGCTCAAATCGTACTACATAGTTTCTCTCGGGCGGCAGTGAGAAAACATGGTAGTTCGGGCGGTTGCGGGCATCAACAAGACCAGAGGATAGTTCAAATTGGGGATGGTGACTGGAAACACGGTGACGAGAAACGCCGGGATGCACCACGATGCCTGCTGCGCCACCGCTCGATGGCAGAATGGGACCACAGCGGCGAACAGCGAGACCAGCGCGACAATGACAAACAATTGTGCGGGCGTTGATTTTTTCTGGGTGGGAAACTGCATAAAATCGGCCATTAGGAGTGCAAAAATGGTGAACAAATGTGGCGATACTTTAGGGTCAGATAAGGTGTACCTATATTTAGCAACCAATTTTGCAAAACTGGTGGAAGACTTCTTAGCCTGGAACCTATATTTACGTTTCGGGAGTATTTTTCTTAGGCCTTGTTCGTTTTGTCATGAAACAACATGGATCGCAATCCAAATCATATGGAACAGAAAAATGTGGAACTGTTCCGGCCCAACTCAAAATGGTCGTTCGGTTACGCATGGATTGCTATGGGAACCAACCCGATTCCAGCCCATTCTATGTCCATTTCATGCCTCCATGACTCTAACCCATGGAATGCAGCAGGCCTGGATGAAGTGAAAGAGCTGGAACCACTCAATCCGTGTCCGGGGACAGATCTATATGGGATCCATTCCCATGAAAACGAACAAGGCCTTAGGGAGCCTGGAACCTCTTGGAGAAGCTCTTAGGAAGGCTAATAATACAACCTATCTCCTTGGAGGTTAGGTCTGGTTTAATTAGTCCTCAAACATATTAGACCAAATTCCTCCATAGAACTATTTTGTCATTCTTATCGTTGTATATAGTTCACAGAAGATCCGTGATTATTGTGCATGGCGTCTACATCACCAACGATCGGTGTTAGTGTCTTTCCATGCAAGCTCACACGGGAAAAGCAACTCCACATGGCTACACAAGGTTTATTGTGGGCATCCATTCTTGAAGGCAGCCTTTTGCCACCATGCTTTCCATTGTTAATTACTTTCTGAAGTTTACCAAATTATTGTAGAGATAGTGTTCATTCTCGTACTATCTGTTGATGGATTGTGTGCAAATAAAGTGAGGAAATGGTGGATGCCAACAAGGAAAGTGCAGCATATAATTGACTTGATTGTCATCGAGGGTGTCCCATGTGTTAGAAAATTAGGAGTACGCTGAAATGGGGGGCATACAGTCAAGACAAAAAACAATGCACACATTATACATGAGGCAATCAAAGAATTGTAAATTTGAGACTTCCTTTTGCATGCACATACTTAATTAGAAAGCAGCTACTTCGTTTTCCTGCACTTTGTAACCTTGTTAGTGCTCCGAAAAGTATGTATCATTGGCATACTCAAATACAAAATTGATTATCAATGACTCAGTCTCCACAATATATATGCATTGGGATTTCCTTTTACTGCTATCTTTTGCACCTTTTTCGAATTTTAGGAAAGCCTGCTGGTGTGCTAGGTGGTTTCTTTAGGGAAATGTTTATCATATTCCCTCGGACAATTTAATTTATATATTAACTCCTAACAATTCAAGTCGGTGCAATAACATACCCCTAGTGAAGTTCTTTTTTTTACTCAGCTTACAGTAAGTTGAATCTGAAGCACAATTTTTGCATACTAATAACTAGCATAATAAACCATGAATAATGAGGTTTCGTTCAGGGATTAAATGGACAGAGTGAATTATTCAGAAAAGTAAAATGAACATTACCCATTTTTACATACCCAACCTCAAAAACTTCCACGCAACCTTAGGGGTCATGTTGGAGGCCTTCAAAAGCTATATTACATCTATCGCTACAACAATCGTGGCGATACTTTAGGGTCACATAAGGTGTTTGCAAAACTGGAACCTATATGTACGTTTCGGGAGTATTTTTCCTAGGTAGCCTGGAACCTCTTGGAGAAGCTCAAAGTCACGTAGCTGCATGGAGGAAAATGAGCCGCCTCTACAGCGTAGGATGATTTTTAGCGGTGATTAACAATGTGATTCGCGGTTAAAAATCAATTTTTAGCGGCAGATCGCATTGTGGGCTGCCTTTAGAAATTGAGGTCATCTATAACGGTGGCCCAACTGGTCAACCGCCACAACAATCTGAATGTAGCCCAGCCCACGAAACATAGTCCATATAAATATGCACCAAAACCTAACCCTACACTCCATCCCTCCCCATCCAGCCACCACCACCCCCCCCCTCTCTCTCTCTCTCTCTCTCTCTCTCTCTCTCTCTCTCTCACGCGCGCGGCGGCTGGTGCCTCTCCTCCTCCTCGGCCCCCAGCGATCCGCGCGCCGCTCCACCTCCCCGGCCTCCGGCAGCTGGGTACCGCCTGCTCCTCCCCCGGCCCCCAGCGGCTACAACACCTTTTGTCCCGCGGCTATAGTAAGTTATTCTTGTAGTGTATAGTCAGCAACATAAGATAGATCTATGAAATATTGTAGGTGTTAAACTGTGACATAAGTTATTGGATGTGCACAGATCAAATCTTCCAAGATGCAAGTGGGTTCTTGTACTTTTCACCTTTTAGTGGGTTAGCTAGGATGCGCAAGCATATGCTTCATCACGTTAGGAAAAAGAGAAACAACTAGTCAATCAAGTGGAATATTAATTTGTACACAACATACAAACGTAATATATAAAAATAAAACAATCTTCCTCTCTTGCCTTGCCAAGCTCCTAGTGATGAATGCATTATATAAACACATGCAACACATGTTAGCACTCCATCGGATCTCCTTGCAACAGTTTTGCAGTTATGTTCTTGGATTCATCTTACTTTCTTTGCTCCATATCTAGGTCGAGATGGATACAAAGAAGCCTTACATTCTTTCTGTCATCATAGTAGTCATCTACACTGGCATGTATGTGGTTTCAAAGGCCGCCTTCAACAACGGGATGAACAGCTTTGTCTTTGTCTTCTATCGCCAGGCAGCTGCATCGCTCCTCTTGCTGCCTATCACACTTCTCCTCGAAAGGTATGTAACTGAGTATTTAGGCGAAACTAAATCACAACTAACTCATAATATTGTCTCTGGCATATCCTATAGTGCTCACTGAAATGGTCCATTTCTTCTAATTAATTTAATTGTTCCCAGGAAAAATATGCGATCTATGTTGTCGTCCCGGCTGCTCCTAAAGCTATTTTTATATGCCTTCATCGGGTATATGAATACGTCATGCTGTATTAAAATCCATGAGATTTCTTTCAGTATGACTTCCATCATACAGATGCCTTTTTCTTTAATTATTTGACATGCTCGATTTTTTCTGTTTGCATTAAAATAAGACATGTAATTTTCTAAAATGTCGTAATAAGATGTGCTCGATTTTAGGCAAAATCCTGACAGTCGACTGTTATTCCCCTGGGAATGATGTTCTGAATTCTTCGATTTCTCGCAGTTATTTCACTTAGTAGGGGATTTCCTGATCTAGTACTACTGCCGTATAAGTATAACATGTATGGACGATAACTAGGAATGGCATCACAATAACTCAGCCTCCTTTATGTAACAGCAATACGCTTGGACCGAACTTGTGTAATGTAAGTTTAAAGTACACATCAGCGACTGTTGTATCTGCAACAGGAAATTCCACTCCTGTGATAACATTCTGCTTTGCGCTGCTACTGAGGTAAAAGAAAATTCCACTTCTGTGATAACAAGCAGCAACATTTTTAGAACTAAGGAACAGATAAGCCCCACGGTTCCATTTTAAGGATAATGAAATCATATATAACTTTATCAAGGTCGAAATGTCCCAAGGTGCGTCACTAAATAAGGAAAAGTTTTGATGACGGACAACCATAAGATTTTCAGATGATGCAAGTTGGCCAACAATATGCTTTTTTTTTGGGTGTAAGACTAGTGTGTTTCAGTAAAGTGATCCATTACTTTCATCCCAGCCATAAGAGCATACCATTCATCATATGGTGACTACTTTAATTAACGTACTGAAATGATGATTGTTTTGATCTTCAAAAATAAGAGGCCTTTTTTTGCGGGGGAAAACTATAGGATGCCTTATTATATTCATCTATCATAGCAAATATTACAAGTGATATTGCTTTTTCATTTTATAAAGATGTCAGGAATTTCACACCACAAATATTCTTATAAGGTTGGATGATGAGTTACAAACTCTTTTATTATGATTATCAGTAAAAAATACTTAGCAGTAACCAAAAAATTTATACATGCTTGGAGTGTTGCTTACATGGAGTTGCCATGGAAGGAAAGGATGGAGATAGTGAAGTTAAAAAGCTCCTCCGGAAGGGCCAAGATCTTAGGCATAGTGTTTTGCCTAGCTGGAGCTTTGGTCATTGCTTTCTACACTGGACCGTCACTCAACCCCATCAACCGTCACCATCAATTCCACTCCAATGTTGTCCACAAGTCGAAGACTCCAAACCGAGGGTTGTGGATAGTTGGAACGTTCCTTATGGTGCTGTCCAACGTCACATGGTCACTGTGGATGGTACTGCAAGCCGCATTGCTTAAGGAGTACCCCAACAAGTTGCTCGTGACTACAGCTCAGTGCGTGTTCAGCACGATGCAGTCATTCGTTATTGCGGCGGCTGCTGAGAGGGACTTTTCCAGGTGGAAGCTCCACCTTGACATCAGCTTGCTCGCCGTTGTTTACACTGTAATGTTAACTTCCCTTCCTAAATAAAAAAAAATTACTAGAGATTGCATATTCTATATTATCTGTTGAAATCATCTAGTCATATTTTGTTGTATAAAATGTGCTGGGGTATGATGCTTTTCATGAATTGGTTTCCTTACTCTATGAAACAAACTGTTGAATGTGTGGCAGGGTATTGTGGTGACAGGAGTAGCCTACTACCTGCAAGCTTGGTGCATATCCATAAAAGGCCCGGTCTTCCTTGCCATATGGAACCCACTCGTTTTTGTCTTGACAATGTTCTGCTCTTCCTTCTTCATAGGAGAGATTGTTCATCTTGGCAGGTAACTAAGTAGTAGATCTGTGACGGTGGTGTATGATTTGCATTTGATCTTACATGAATGAGAGTTAAAGGAATGATCTTTATCTCTGTTGTTTCTTTTTTTTTGTTGACAGTATTTTGGGTGGAATCATGTTGGTTTGTGGTCTTTATAGCATGCTATGGGGTAAACACAACGAGAGCAATGGTGTGCAAGATAAGCAGGAGAATGAGGAAGAGTTCGGTAATAATGAACAACAAGAGGAAGTGACACCAAAAATGGAAGATGAACTCGTGTAATCTATTGATTTGATCATGCTGTTTATAGGTGTCGATTCCCACCTCAAATAAAAAATAGTACTAGAAAAATGCCCGCACATTGCTGCCGGCGTAAATTACAATACATACTTTGCATTAAAATATATTCTATCTCTTATCCAAAGTAACACAATACATATTGCAAATCAGAACAAAGGATACAACAGTCTCTATGCACTATACGAAATAGTTCCAATACATAATAGTATTAAATATAGAAGTAATAATTAATGTGTGAAATATTTTTTTATTTGATGGATGAAAGGTACTTATATATCATCAGGTAGCAATCTTCTCACTTCATTTGCATCAGATGCAAAGAGGTCAACTACAGACTCCCTCTACAATTCATTTTACACATAATAGTTAGTTATACGTTTGTCATAACTTAACTAAAAAAATGCGCTTGCGATCTCATTTTTAGCGGCGGCCCAGCTTCATAGACCCAAATCCCACAGCCCACCAACAGACCACAAGTATAAAACCGTTGGAAACCCTAGCCCCACCCCTCACTCTCCTCCTCCTCAACCTCCTCTCCCTCCTTGCACTTCCCTTTCCTCCTCACGTGCCTCCCTCACCTCACAAGCCGGTGCGGCGGCCCTCCTGGTGGCGTGGCCCCCTCCCTCCAGCGGCCCACCCTCTGGCGTTTCCCTTCCTCTGGCTTGGCCTTCCTCAAGCGCGGACCTTCTTCCACGGGCGAGGTGGTTGAGGTGGTCGGGGCGGCCGGATCTGGCCACCTTGGCTGTGGCGCGCATCTGGCTGGCCGCCTGACCACGTGAGGGAGACGAGGGCGATATTCTCGGAAGCGGCGGCGGCGTGAGGCGGCCTCCCTCCTCCTCTAAGGTGGTGGCACGCGACTGCAGGATCTGGCTGCCTCCTCTCCCTAGTGGAGCGGCGACTCTTAGGTCCCACCTTTTGTATTAGGTTTGTACCAGCGGCTGGTTTCATTTGTGCAACTGATGTGATTTATTTTTAGCCTCGGGGTAGTAGCGGTGGCTGGCATACCTGCCGTGACAGACCCCTTTCAACCGTGGCTATAGTAGCCAATTCTTGTAGTGATATATCCCAACCTTGGCAGTAACCATGCTCTGTCCCTGCTGCTATGTACCATGTTATCAGGGCGGAACAAGTTGAGTGAATCAATCAACAACATGGCCAGCTTACCGCAGATTTGTCTCCTGGTGCATTTGTAATGAACAGCCGATCAAGCTAGCGCTTTCAATGTGAAGAAGTGATTATCGTGTGCATAGTGGCACCGATGAAATGATTGCATACAAATATACATTACTTGGTGTATGGTGCAAAAAAGTGCATCAGTGATCAACAATCATTAAATGGAAATGTATATACCAATAACACACCGAAATATCAAGATCTGTGCCATGCAAGGAAATTTGGAGAAACGTACATCCAATATTCAATTTTCAGCACACGTGAGTAACAATATAGTATGCAAGGTTTGTATACATAGGTATATATGTAGCTGTAGAATAATAAACTATATTGTATCACATCTATTCACTGAGTTAAATTTATAATATACTGAAGATTCATGCTTGCCATGATTGAACTCGTGGCTCGCAGTGTAGTAAACAAAACTAACATAAATATATACGCAGTGATAACCTCAATCCTAATATTGATTCGACTTGTGTGAAATAGGTCTGGCCACAGGAGAGCATCAGAACATTTTAGATGACCTGCTTTAGTTATACCAGCTAATAAATTATTAATTTAGACATTTTATAACAGAAAACACAATTGGCCGTAGGAGAGCATCAAACAATCTATTCAGAAGGCTATGTTTTGTGGATTCTTAAATGACTGCCGTATTACCCTGATCAACAACAAATTATGTTCAAATAAATCTGGAACAGGTAACGAATCGAAAGGACAGGAATTTACTCTACCAGAGCATGAACAACAACTACACCAAAGCATAGAGTATGTCGCTACGATCTTAACGCAATTGACCGCGTATTTTTCTGACGCTCTGGGAATTAGATATGAATTTCCAAAGGAAAAAGAATTATTGAAAATTCAGAAAAGATGGAATAAGGAAAACAGAGAATATTCTCGGAATATCTTCTGCCACACCAGCACCACGCAAGCTCCATGCCAGACAAAAATCTGCCAAGTCAGCGACACGTGGCAATACTTCTACCACGTCGTCCTTGCCAACTCGGTGCCACGCCAGCAGAAATTCTGCCACCTCAGTGCCACGTGGCCCGACTTTCTGCCACATCAGCCTACTCCGGAGCTCAACGGAGACGGGCGGCGCCGCTCCCCTGCTCGACCCGAGCCTGCCAGAATCGCCTCTTGCCGACGCTACAGCCCGCCGCGGGCCACACCAAAGGCACCAGCGGACTCAGCATGGATGCTTGAGCATGGGAGCACCGGCCTAGAGGACCAGCTCTACCCATGGCGACGACGTGAGTTCGCCGAGCAATGGCTCCACGGCGGCGCTCGGGGAAAACACCATGCCTCAACCAAAACACAAACTTCGACCACCAAACAAAGGCTCATGCTCGCGCGAAGCTAAGGGGCTAGCCCCGACCAGAAAAGCTGGTCGGAACATTGCTGGTGGCGAGATCTACGGCGACGGCCAACGAAGCTCCGGCGAAACCCTAGAAAACTTGGTCCTTTCTCCGAAATTAAGTGCGCACAAGCAACTATGCAGCTAGGCGGAGCTCCACAACCCAACAATCGATCAAGGGCAAGTCTCTAACCAGTACCTCACTAACGGCCATGGAGGCGGTGGCGGAAAGACAATGGAGCACGACAATTCGCACACGAGACAAGGGAAAAAGAGAGGGGATGGGGTCGCGGGCTCACCGTGGTGCTTCGTGGTGGCACTGCAAAGACAAAGAGGGGACGACGAGGATGGATGGCTCGAGGAAGACGACGGCGGGAAACGAGCGCGCTCACGCGGTGACCAACCCCGGTTTACGAAGTTGCCGTTCCTTGGCTGCAGAGGGGAGAACGGCCGGGGATCAACACAAGGGGTTGTGGCCGGCAAGATAAAACACGGAACGAATGAAGGGGAAGGATGAGCCTCACCAGGGACGATGAGCGGCGGCGATGACGGTGGCCGGAACTTTTAACTTTAAGCGCTAGCCCTCCTTCGTGCCTGAAACTCGTAGAGGTGAGCTCGACGAGAACCAGTGTCGTGAGGAGAACACGACCGAGCCCGGGGACCTCACCAGCCCGGACTGACCTTGGCGGCGGCAATGGCGAGGCGGCGACCCGAGTCTAGGGTTTCGGGGTTTTCGCCCCCTTGGCGGCGCACGGTTGGTGGGGAAGGGAGCGGCGGTCTCTAGGCGCTATATGGCGCAAGTTGGGGGCAGGTGGGAGCGGCTGCAGCCACTGAATGGGTGCCAGGCGCCCCTTTTGGGCGTCCGTGCTCGCCGTCGGCGGCTGGATGCTGGTGGCACAAGACGACAATGCTTGCCGCCATGCCTAGTTGCTTTGGCGGGTCGGCTGGGCTCCGTTGGGCCGGGGAAAGAAGGAAGGAGATGGGCTCGCTAGAGAGATTAGGTCCAAGCCACTAGGAATTCAAACAAAAGCTTAAACATTTTCCAAATTGCCAAATTCTCATCCAATTCAAATTACAATCCTTGATTTACATAGACTTGGGACTGTAGAGATTAGGTCCAAGCCACTAGGAATTCAAACAAAAGCTTAAACATTTTCCAAATTGCCAAATTCTCATCCAATTCAAATTACAATCCTTGATTTACATAGACTTGGGACTGTTACATCCAGAGCACGTACCCGGTGGCTCTCGCATCCTTCATGTGCACAACACGATACGGCAATGAGGAAGCAAGTCCGGTCAAGATTTTTCATTATTTTTTTCTTCTAAATGCCTATGCAGATCGATCGCTAGCTAGACACAAACCGAGTCTGAGTAAACCCATATACAACGTGCCAGGTCAATCATGCCATACACGTCCCCACCTTTTTGGTAAGAAATTATAAATTAAAGATTTTTAATCCCAACTTATGCAGTATTATTATTTGACTTAAACTCTTATTTAATATTAACCATTAGATCTTCATAAAAACCAATGGTTAGAAATTTTTTTCTTTTTTCAGATTAATGTGGGAATTTCTTGATCTTGAGAGCGAACGTGGTGGCTTCGTTTAACCTTCTAATATAAAGATAAATAGATAGATAGATAGGTACATAGTTTCTATAATATTATAACTGTGTATTCACTGAATGTTTCCTTGCAGAAAAAAATAAGTGCATCACATAATGTACATGTTTTTAGCTAAAGTGTGTGTTTTATCATTTTGAATTAGTCTCTCTTAAACTAAGTGGCGTTTATGAATGGCATGGTTGCTAATATATTGGTGCAGAAGTACAAAATAAATAATGAATATAAGAATTCTCACGGAAAGTATCATGTGTGAACATTCTTATAGTTACTATTAGGAAAGCACTGTGTAGTAATAAAAAATATGATGTTTAATTATTGTTTGCATCAAACAGATGTGGATGCATAATCGTACATAATATCAGTACATAATATTAGAATGCTGAATAACTTGGGCAGCAGCATACCCGAGGATTAACACTTGTCTTACAGTATGCTTTATTACACTGTGGAATACTGTTGAACAGGCAAACTATGTGGCAATCTCTTGCTGTACATCTTTCTTGAGATTCAGCTGGGAAGCACGACTCCATTAGCGGTGGTGGTTCACAATTCCGACCAAAGCCTGCATATGAAACAACACAATACAAATCAAATGAGTTTTGTTGCTTTTAACAGATTAATTCTAACATGAGAGAGAGAGAGAGAGAGAGAGAGAGAGAGAGAGAGAGAGAGAGAGAGAGAGTTCCTACAGCATTTGAAGGGGTTTCTACAACCAGCAGCAGCTTGGGAGGATGGTAAGGTGGAAGACAAGATTGTAAGAACCAAGAATAAAGTAGCGGCCAAGTACATGATCCTTTTACCAAGCTCCATGAAGAAAAACTATTCTCTCTCTGATGATTGCTTCTATTTGTATTCATTTTCATTATGTAGGGTATTTAAATAGGAACACAATCAGGTATATATTTTATAATATCTCATTAATGTGCCCTATATGCTAGACTTTTGATATTCAAATACTTTTTGGTTTGATGTATCTTCCCTACCCGCTTTAATAAATTGTAATTATGGGTATCTATTTGGTGATGTATGATAAGTCTATGGATCACTGATATTGAGGTTCTTTCTTACTTGTATCCTATACTCCCTCCATATCAGAAATAGAAGTCGTTTTGGACAGTATTTAGAATACCAAGACGTCATTAACTAGGGAGTATATTTCCCGTCATGCCCTTAATAAATACAATGTTTGATGTATCTCCTTCACCAACTTGTTTTAGTCCTACTGGTCATCAGGGAGGACCCCAAACAATCAGATAGCGAGTTCGAGTTCCCATGTAGTGTTTTGTTTGATCTTTTTTACGCTGATTTTTCATTGGTAGTACAACTCTTCGGCACTTGCGCGTGGAGTAAAAGCTTGCATTGGAAGGGAAGCCAACGCATGGAGTAACTGCAGGGGCAAACTAGTCCAAATGAAGGGAAAAAGCTCAAACGACATCTTTTGCTACCAACAACTCCTTAGGCTAAAATGACATCTTTTAGTCATATGGAGGGAGTACTTGCTAGCACTAGAAAGAATTCGATGTGACTGTGGTGATTAAATTTTACTATGTAATCCGTGCCTATGGAGACACGATATCCTAGTTAGAACATCCAGGGACTAGCATATATGTGACTGTATCTAGTGGAAGTTGGAGATTGTATCTGTATATGTGAGCGATATGGATATCGATCTGTGACTGTGAGGGATAGAGCACTAATGGATTTTTAATGTGAAGGCCCATTGACGGGTATATGTAAACATAAGTGGAGGAAGGGCTAGGGGCATAAATTGAACAATTCACCACCACAAATGGGCACTGTAGCGGCGCCAACAGAAATGGCGTAGCGGCGCCGGTTATTGTGATCCACCGTTAAAAATCGCGATGATTTTTAGCGGTGACCCACTTTATGGCCCGCAGCTACAAAGAGGCCCGTCGTTACAGCCCAACCCACCCCAAAACCCTAGGCCGCCAATATAAAAAGATCCCACCAACCCTTCCACCCTCCCACTCTCAGCCGCCAACCCCCACGCTCTCTCTCTCTCTCTCTCTCTCTCTCTCTCTCAAAACTCAGAAACCACCGTCGGCCGCCGCTCCCTTGCGGCCCCTCCCTCACCGGCGTGGTGCAGGCCGGCGGCCTCCCTCCCTGCGCGTCGCGGCGCGGCCCGACGGACTCCTCCCGTGCGACGCCGACGTCCACCCTCCCGGCGTGGCGCGGCCCGGCGGGCTCCTCCCGTGCGGCGAGGCGGCCGGCCGCCCTCCCCGGCCGCCTCCTCTCTCCCCGAGGTGGCGTGGCCCGAATCCGGAAAGGAGGGGCCTGGCGGCGGTGGCGAGTCCCGAGTGGGGCGGATCTGGTTGCCCTTCCCCCCACCCGGCGGCGGCGGTGACTCCCGACGGGGGCGGATCCGGTCGGCCGCCACCCGGTGATGACGGCGAGCTCGAGGGCTACGCGGGCCAAGCGCGGGCCTAGCGGGCTTTTTTATTTCTTGTGTGAACTGTAACGACGGGTGTATATGTTACCCGCCACTACTATCTTTATCTTTAACGGCGGCTGGCGATCTTTGTGCCGCTATTGTCGATTTTTTGTAGCTGCGAAGCCGTAGCGGCGGGCTGCCATACCCGCCGCTACAGTAGGTTTTGGCCCGCCACTACAGGCTGTTTTTCTAGTGGTGATTGATCCAAAAGTCTAGGCGCCAATACCACTCACCCTCCCACAAAATACAGGGATGGAAATGCAGATCCTGCAAATTTATATGAAGGATAGTATATATACAGGAGATGCCATAATAAATTCCGGAGCACCCACACACATTTATATAAGCCATGAGATTGGATAAGTTTTTATATATACACCTAATTAGCAATTTCCACGTTTCCCCTTGCATTTATTGAAGCTTGCAAGAAGATACAAAGCCGTAGTCTTGAGAGATATATATCTATAAAACAACCATGCAGGATATACAGGAGATGCCACAACAAATTCTAGAGCACCCACACACGTGTATAAGCCATAATATTAGATGAGTTTCTATACATACACTTAATTTGCAGCATCCATATTTTTCCATTGCATTGATTGAAGCTTGTAAGAAGATACGTACAAAGCCATAGTCCTAAGAGATATCTAAACAATTCCGTAGGATATATACACTGGGGGTGCTATAATAAATTCTGGAACACCCACACATTGAAGCCATAATATTAGATGAGTTTTTATATATACACCTCTGCACCGAAAGTGATGAGGATATCCAGCCATAAGTCATCGTCTCCTCATGGCACTTATGTGGAATAACATGGGGACAGTGTCCTCCGCAGCTGTGGCTTTGTTTATGGTTATTATCATATTGTCATCCTTCTCACCCAGCCAAGCTGGAAACTGTACATAGCACCCCTTCTTTACTTGATCTAAACTTTCTTTTCAGACATGCTAGGACCAAGATATTAACTAATAATAAAACTTATTAGATTTGTGTTATCTCGAACATCTGTAGGTCTGAAGTCTGGAGGCTCATCTTGCTCCTCGCCGCTAGCACCACCACCACCAACGCAAGAGTGGAAGTGCAGTACAGATCGTGGTCGTTTCAAAATTATGGATGCCAACTGCCGCATCAAATGCCATGACCCGAGTGCCTACTGCAGGATATATGGTCATGATAGGCGCGGCAGGAACCTATGGGAGTGCTGCTGCCCGCCACCTCAGTTACTAAGAGTGTAATGCATTTTTTTAAGAAAACTGGAGGAGCCTAGGATCCTACAGTGCTTTATTATAATGAGATTTGTTACAGTGCTTGAAATTAATATTAACCGT
>JAUNZO010000391.1:25000-181118 GCA_031894775.1 Chloris gayana
GACTTAGCATTTTCGTGTCGGGCCTGTTTCGAAAGGCCCAAACCCAGCTAGGAGGGGTGTTCCTAGTATAAATAGCACTTGTACACCTGCTGGAAACCCTAACCACGAATTGAACTCAGAAAAATAGAGAAGCCAAGTGCTCTTATCCTTAGGGTTGTGCCTTTGTTGCCCCCTTGAGGATTGGGAGTTTTCTCTACCATTTGTTCTTGTGTTTCCTTGTGATTTGCAAGAGCTTTGCCTCACCTTTGCGTGGTTCAGGTAGGCATCGACCGAGAGCGTGTGGTTGGGCGAAATCTTTTGTCACAGGTGGCTGTTCTAGCAGCTGTTGGTGCCATCGGTTCATCAGGTTGCACGGGTCAAGTTATCCCTCGATCCTACGACGAGAAGATCGGGCAAGCCCCCGCATCACATACAGAGGGATCGTGAGCTGTCGTTAGAATACTTTTGTGATGCCCCTTTGTACATAAACAAGATATTTCGCACAAGATTTCAGATGGGAAGGTCAATGTTCCTATGGATCGTGACTGCTCTAGGTGACTGGTCTCCATATTTCACTCAAAGGACAGATGAAAATTAAAGACAAGCCCACTCACAATTGAAAAAGTGTACGGCACCAACCGGTATGTTAGAATATGGAACCCCTGCAGATGCACTTGACGAGAACCTGTGGATTGGCAACAACACAAGTATGGGTAGGGTGACTAAAACCCGATGGGTTTGTACCGGTTGCCATCCCTAAGAACAACAATGGAGTGGCTCACAAAGCTTGCACAATGGGTGATTCATATGTTCGGGCCAGAGTATCGTCGACCTCCTACAGGTGAGTAAATTGAGCATATATGTTGCAGATTAACGTGTCTCGAGGCTTCGCTGGCATCACTACAAGAAACTATTTATTCTATGACGGATCACAGGTGACGGTTTAGAAATCCATCACAGATTTGCAATAGTGGATATTAAGCCCATAATATAGTGACAGTTTAATGAATTCGTCATGAGCCAGCCCACAATACAGTGATGGTTTAAATAACACTTAAATTTATATTTTTCTTGTTTATATATATATTAATTTAGTTTAGAAATATTTTAAACATTTCTTATCTTTTATTTGGAGTTCATCTATCAACTAGTGCACCAAAACAATACTTAAATTAATTGCCACAAACAAGAATTAAACACAAGACCACACTTACAAAGCTCATTTACCCGACCGGATACCATTGATGCTGGATACCATTGATTATATGCACTGGCAGTGAAAAAGTTGTCCCACTGCATGGAGAGGACAATTCACCCTTGGTGATCCAAAGGGACACACACGATGATTCTTGAGGTGATGGCTTCACATGATGTTTTGATATGGCATGGCTACTTTGGTGTCACTAGCACTAACAATGAGATCAACATACTGAATCAGTCAACATTGTTTATACAAACTTTGTAGGATGAAGTGCGTAATGTGGATTTTACT
Organism: Chloris gayana; assembly: GCA_031894775.1. Taxonomy (NCBI): domain Eukaryota; kingdom Viridiplantae; phylum Streptophyta; class Magnoliopsida; order Poales; family Poaceae; genus Chloris; species Chloris gayana. Next base: position 26,472 of record JAUNZO010000391.1, read on the forward strand.
GTTAATGGAAAAGGATAAAATACTGGTTATTTCTATCGGTTTATTTTTATATATCAATAGTGGGCTGCCATTGTTAAGACAATGCCGGCTCCTCGGATTGATAGCAATAAAAGGTTGGCAAGGGTACAAGAAGGAGCATGGAAAGATATTGAGCACACATTTGGAGTATTGTAGACTCATTTTAACATCGTTAATCATCCAGCACACATGTGGAAGAGGGTATCTAGTGGACAATAACCAAGTGTGACTTATCTACTATATTATATATATGTATATATTTGACCAAGAAACGGAGCTACCACGTTCGCTCTCAAGGTCTATAAATTCTCAAGTTAATGGAAGAAAAAAAGGAAAAGAAAAATTACCCACTACTGCCATTACGAAGGTCTAGAATGTCCCTTTTATCCTATTAAAATTACCCACCATGCCATTTGGTAACATATATAATAAAAATCAGAATAAAAGAATTACTCTAACCATTCCTCATGTGGGTAGTTTCCTACAAAAGCACCGATGGGGTTCCCACCTCTACCTGACACTAGATATGAAGGTATTAGCCCACAATGCCTCCTATTTATGTTTTAAAATTACCCAATATGCCATTTGGTAATAAATATAATAAAAAATCATTATGGGTGGCCAGGTGCAAGGTTCACAAAAAATCATTTGGTAATGAATACAATGCTATTCACAAAAGAAAGTCTACACGACACTCACTCATGCATTCATCTGAAAATTTTATTTTTTTTTTGGCAAAAACAGTCCAAGGTCCCACCACAAAAGTCCATCATATGAGGATGTCATCTTAGTTCTTATTATGGGTGGCCGGGTGTAGAGTTTCACTCAAGTCATACGACATCTACGTCCACTTGCTACAAATGGGTGATGATGATATTGTATTATTGTAGTGATTGTTATTGGCTAGGATCAAGTACAATGTCGATTGTAACTTTTATTATGTAACTTTGTACAACTCAAATAGACTAAACATCTATAAGATTTTTAAAATTACTCAACACCCTCATTACATAAATGATGGTCCATCCATACTGCAATCTCCCTTACTGAATACCATTGCCCAGGACTCGTTGTACATAAACTACGTATACTAATAATCTGATGCTAATGATCTCGAAGATGAATTCAATTACTTGGTCTGGTGCAACGTCGCCGCGTCGGCCCTAGGGTCGCTGGGAATTCACCTGCAGCTCGCTGGCAAGGGAGACGAATAGGAGGGGCCCAAACGACTTCCCAGGATCCTCCTTCTCATAATCGACGTTACGTGGCTATACAGGCGCTGCTCTACTCGGTGACTGGAGCGGTGATAGTGGCCGAGGTAGCGTATGGCCCACAGATCAGTGCCTGCTCCAGTACTATCGAACTCGGATTTTGTTAGGATCACGGGTGACCACGTACTGGTTCCCTCATTTTTCTTGGAGTTAATTTCTCATCAATTTGAAGATGGGCTCGCCGTGCATCCACAACTAGGCTTCTGACAACAAATGCTGTCATGCTGAGAAATGGAGCCACCAGATTCGTTCTCAAGGCCTACAAATTCCCACGTTAATCAGAGAAAAAAAGAAGAAAGAATTACCCACCATTGCCATTATAATTTTGTTGTCCCAAAATACCCTTGATAATTGATTTATTTTCCGAGTGTCATTTGGTATGATCTCTTCCTCTTCCATATTAGACATCCCCCGTACCGAATAAGAATATGTCTTGTTCCCAAATGTGAAACTATGAATCCAAACCAACATCAGTTCTATTATGTGGCCAGCGGCATAGCACAAAATCAGGGATTTTACATCTCCTGGTTGCTAGAGCAACAAAGATTGCAAGTCTGCTGCTTGTTGGTGCAATTAGACACACAAAAGAGACATAAGATGGCCGCATAGTTATAAGACGGCAGCATAGGTCGCTATTGTCAGATGGTGCAACACTAGCAAGGATCTATCTACGATTGAGATTGGAATTTGTACAGCATATAAATCTTTCAATTGATGGATTTTGAGGACGTATCAAAATAGTTACACATAGAAGAAAGTATGGCTATTTGTCAAAAAAATATATGAAATAAGATCTTGAGCAGTTTGAATTGTCTCAATTAGCAAATTGATTTGATCAAGCAATACCGTTCCATATTATTTTTTACAACTTTGATAAATATATACTAGAGGTTATATCATCCTGTACGCAATAGTACTATAGAACATGGGGAACATTCAGCTTGGGAGCTCAGAAAAAAGTATCTTAAAATGGCAGGAAACGAATAGAAGCTCTGGAAAAATGGGTCGTTACAACATCATTTTTCCCTTTTTTTAGTGTAACAAAACATTAGGTTAGTATCTCTCCATTATCATAATATTTATTATCCTATCTTCATTCAGGTATTTACGAGCACAATTAAAAAAAAGGCTGTACAAGTAAACAATCACTACAGCTGTATAAAAACTATCTATGTTAAGTAACTAAAGTTAAGACATCTTTCGTTTATGAATAAAATAGATTTTGTGGAGATTTTAATTAAAGGAGACAAATTTAGAAATCTCTCTATTTTGGAGACCAATAATCAATTTGACTTTCAGAGGCATGGATGAGAAAATAAATAGTAGAAACAAATACATCCCGAAATTTTCCACGATAGTGAAGATAAAACAAAAATATTGGTTCTCTGGGATGGTTCAATTAATCTTTGATGGTAAATTTCGTTGATAGAGCAATATAGTATTAAATATATGAAGGAAATCATGGTTATTAATTTTATGAAAAAATCATCGTTAGTAATTTCATTGATAGAACAATATACTATTAAAAAGGCACGGGTAGTTTGACAAGCTTGCTCTTGAAGAATCATTTCCTACCGTCTCAAAAAAATCTTGCATTATAAATATTTATACGGATCATTGTTCATTGTTGTGTAAAGCATTACTATGAACTGCTCATTGGAATGCCATTCTTCATGCTAGGCATGGCTGTACCTTGTAGCATGACCAGAACTTAATTGGTTTCTTAATATGGTCCAGAATTTTTCATACCAAGCATGCCTGTGATAGATTTTGGTTTGTAGAGATGATCCAAGAGTTCCTACCTAACACCTGTTATCTATTATTCTACCTGGATGTTACCATTGCTAACCTGTTATCTATTTTCTGTTTGTAGGAATTATTGCTGTAGATCATGTGTCCATCAAAGGGTTACTTATTGAACCCTTTGCATATGTATGGTTTCCCAGGTGATGGTTGTGATATTAGTTGCAGACTTGCTAGTTTGAAACAACTCACTAAACTGGTGCAGTCTGAAAATAATCCTGACGTAAATAGCCTTTTGTTTTCCTTTCTATTAATGAAAAAAATGAGTAAAAGTGCGGGCTTCCCCTACTCTATTTGCCTCGAAAGACAGCTCACTACGTTTTAGCACTATAGTTTTGTACAATAGGACTGGAGTTCTGATAAACATTACACATGTCTCTAGAATACCAATATAACAAACCATAAGCCTCCCCTTTCCCCAGTTCATGGAATGGGATTGTTAGCAGGTATACACACCGGCAATAGAATTGTGTAAAGTATTTCTCTGATACTTGAGATCCCTATTGTTGCAAGCAAAAAATCAGCATGTTATAATATAATATGTTGTATTTTGTTTAACAGGTGTTGATGGACAATTCACTTGATGAGGATGCTCTCAACAAAAGGTGACTTTTAGTTATTATCTCAGATTATGTGCTGAGCCAATCAGGAGTAGAGCTCCATAGCAATTCTTAGTTTTGTTGACTTAAGCAATTATCTTTGTCCTTAGGTATGATTTCTATATGAATATAGTTTTGGTCTATTGATTTTTGTATATTTAACCACTACCTATAGTTTTCTAGTTGTATAGAAAAACCGGAAGTCAGGTATCACTTTTGTTTTTTGATGTGTACTTAACTGTCGTTTTGATAGATAAACAGTATCGGCATTGTGTACTGTATATAAAATATAATGGATAGATAAATGTACATTATTTTTTTGGTTTTTTAATTCTACCATTGGTGACGTGTTTTAATAATATTATCATATTCAATATGGACTACACTTCATAGTGATACACATCTCGTAGTAGTTCCATAATTTAGTTTTATTGATATTGTTAGTTAAATGTATAAAGATATAATTTTGATCATAGTTGTCAAATACTAAAATTTATTATTATCATATTTAATATGTTCATATATTTGACCAAGAAACAGAACTACCATATTCGCTCTCAGGGTTATTACCCACATTAACCGATGAAAAAAACAAAAAGAAAAATTACCCACCTTTGTTATTATGAAGATATACAATACTCTATGTATGTTATTAAAATTACCAAACCTGCCATCTGGTAATGTATATAATAGAAATCAGCATAAAAAATAACTCCAACCACTCTTCACCTGGTTAGTTTTCTACAAAAGCACCCATGGGTGTCCCACCTGTACATATTGCTATTCGCACAGAAACAATTATGTACATGACTCTAGGTATGAAGGTATTCACCCACAACACCTTCTATTTATGTTTTAAAAATTACTCACCATGCCATTTGGTAATAAAAATTAAAAAACAGAATAAAAAATAAATCTAACTATTCATCATGTGATTAGTTTCCTACAAACAAAGCATCGATGTGTGTTGCACCTGTACACAATGCTATTGGCAAAAAAAAAAATCCATACATGAGGCTTACTTATGGATTTATATGTAAATTTTATGTTTTGGCAAAAACAATCCGAGGGCCCACCACAAAACTCCATCATATGAGGATGGCGCCTTGGTTCTCATTACGAGTGGCCGGGTGCAAGGTTCCACTGAAGCCATACCACATTTTTTTGGTCTCTTGCTACAAATGGATGTAGATGATATTGTATTACTGTAGTGGTTGCTACTGGCTAGCATTAAATACAATGGCGTTTGTAACTTATGGAACTTTGGAACAATTCAAATAGACTAAACATCTATAAAAATATCTAAATTACTCAATACCCTCGTTAATTAAATGATGGTCCATCCATGTAAAATATATAATGCATGATAATACATATTGTGAAATATGTACTATATATAGTATGAAAGATGTACCTAATGGTATTAGTTACATGAATTAAGTTCCTCAAAATAAAGTGGATAGATTTTGATAGTTATAAAGTGACACTAATTTTGAGACAATCAAAGAAGTAGAGAAAGAAATTAGTATCTATTTAATACTAACCAGGTCCAACTAGTTTGTATACAATAGCTTGATTAAGCATGATTAAGCAATATAGTTACGTGGCCCGATTAGAGGCGACCCAAAGGTCACCCGCCTCAACAAATCTACTTATATATAAAAGATGCAACCCACTAACACGTCTTAATGGCTATTTCTCTATCCACGTTGCGCCACGTCATCATAATTAATTTCAACCATTTAGATAAAAAAATCATAATTAATTTCAACTATTTAGATAAAGAATGGATGTTAGAGATTAATACAATTAGTTCAACATTATAATTTTAAAATTAATTTCTTTTAGTCCCGCTGCAACGCGCGGAGTTATCAACTAGTAAAAGCATATTTGTAGAGGCAGCCCACTTACAGGCCTGCCACGAAATTAGAGTCCAACCCACTTAGCTCATACTTCCTCCGTTTTTAAATTGTTGACGCCGTTTATTTTTTTCACTACGTTTAACCATTCGTCTTGTTCAAAAAGTTTAAGAATAATCAAATATTTTGTTATAGTTTGTTTAATCATCAATGGAAGTTGAAACACAACTTATAATTTTACATATTTAAAAATATTTTGAATAAGATAACGGTCAAACATAGAGAAAAACGGAGGAAGTAACATATAAATAAACCCCTCCATCTCTCTCTCTCCTTTCCCTATCGCCCCTCTCTCTCATGTTCTCCTGCCACACTTCCGCCGTTGATCGCCCCTCCCCAGTGACCCCTCCCCCAACGCAAACTTTCCTCTTCCCGGAAGCTTCGTTCCGGTGCCCTTGAATGGGTGGCGGGTGGAGACGGCCTCGAGCAGCTAGTGCCCAAGCAGGCGGCGGATTCCGGTAGCCTAGGTGGATAGGCGGTGCGCGGTGCCTGGAACTGGTCCCTCTACAGCACACAACGCCCAGATCTGACCCCCGTACGGCATGTCGTGGCCTTGGCGAGCACCCAACAGGCGCGAGCATGTCGAGGTAGCCAACAATGATGGAATGGCGGCCTCGGTGGTCTGCAACCTGATCCTGCATGAGCGACCTCTCGCACGGGGCAACCGAATTGACCTCTCGGATGCGCACGACGTGGCGTGGCGTCGATGAGGCCGGATCTAGTCCGCCCATATGCTACCGGCACAGGGTGGCAACATGGTGGCCAGATCACGGAGAGAATGGCGCGGCGTCGAGGCCAGATCCGGTTGGTGAGTGGTTGTATCTGGCCATGGTGGTGGCCTCCTGGCGGCGGACCAGGCGGCCAGAATCCGGTGGCGCTAGTCGGCTGGCAGCGAGTGGGCCCCCATGGTTCCATTTTTTTGTTTTTCTATTCGGTCTGTAACGGTTGGTGACCTTCGTTGGGCCGCTACTGTTTTTCCTTTTTAGCTTCGGACTGCTGCTGTAGTAGCCTTTTGTGAGAGTGATATAAGGAATAAGTTAGTGGGCAGGGGTTCGATTTGCTAGATAGTACGGAATTTCTTGTAGTAAAAAATAGATAGAAGAATATTTTACGCAATTAAATGGGTTAGCTTATTGATGAAACATTAACATTATCTACCAGACCTCAAAGCGTGTCGGCTCAGAGGCTCTTCATAAGTAATTGACTGGTGACATAGTGATGAGCAGGAACAGCTGCTACGTTGAAACAGTTGATTGTTGAACGTAACGACTTGTAAGCATAGGAGTGGGATAAATAGGGAATACAAGCCAAATTACTGAGTGAAATGTTGCACAAGGAATGCAAGCTTCCAGTGAGTATTCACCAGACCATGCAGCATCTATTGACCTAAGGCATAGGAAGCAACATCTGTCGACACCAGCAACGAGGATAATTCATCCAAACAGGCCGTTTCTGTGAGGATGATACTATCTTTGCGGAAAGTAAATGGAAAAGCAGGGCAACACTCAACGAGATAGACATGTAGCTTCTTTGGCTTGTGGCTGCTGTTGTCAATCAGTGCGTTGGACCTCCGTACAAATTGAGCGGCCTGAGGTTGGAACATGAAGTGTCTCATCGCCAGATCCGGTTCCTTTGGAGAGGAAACCACCGGGAGTATGATAAGAGGAATACACATGTTAAAAGAATAACACATTTCCATGTCAAAAAAAACAAGAATAACACTTATCCGTGATGTTTTCAACATTTTGTGATTCTTCATCATTGTTGACCTCCGATGTCATTGAAGAATTGGTTCATCTTATTGTTGTAGTGAACTGACATAAATTTGGCATAACTATTTCTTGTTTGCAGTGAATACGTTGAAGTATTTTGCTCTTCAATTTGATAATGTCTTGCACGGTGCCTCGGTGTAAGATTAATACCAACTCAAATTTGGGAAAAACGCGGTTTAGTGGAAAAAAGAAACCCTTGTCAATTGAAAAGGACTCCATTTAATCTAAACGGAGCTCCGTCGGCTTTCTTTACCATGTAATCGCACCACTCAAAAGGACTGGGCATATCTTTTGGATGAAAAAACCTCCTGAAGGATTAACTGGATCAGTGGCTACTAAATAAGGGGATGCAACTGGAATTAGACATAAAGCAACATCGGGTTTAGACATCAAGCAATATCGGGTGTATAAGTTGATCCTTCATGAGTGCACTAGCAGGTGGTGAAAACTTAGTGAAAGTTTCAGTGGCTATTGGTACACCTGCAACCACACTGAACACCTTGACCCTTCAAAGGCTGTGGAGCCGTCTGCAATTATCTCTGACTGTGCAATAACCTCGCGACGTCGGAGATTGCTTGTTCCTCTCCGACGTGGCATATGCGGCCCGGCCGATCCAGAGAGGTCGGGGAAAACAAAGACAGCGACCTGCCCATCACCTTCCAGCTCTTCTATACCCAATTCCTGCTGCCTCTTATACCCAGTGGTGCCACTGCAATCCCATGCATCTCCTTCCACTATGCATAAGTTATTACAAGTCACGTTTATATGTTCTATAGGTCTGTACTGAGAAGAGCACCATCTTAATGTCAATTGAAAGACAGGGATTCTTTTGTCATGCTTTTATTTGATAGTCAGAGCTCCATGTTACTATACTTTTTCAACTGAAAAGCATAAATTCCTTGCTTAGAAAGCTGGTGAAATGTAGCTTTCTCTTTACTCCTACGTTCATTTATGAGAAGTTTCTGAACTTCAACTGTTGCAGAACCAAGCTGTTTGGTACAGCTCTAGTTATTTATTGAATTAGCTAGAAATAAGCAGTTGTACATGGTGTATCCTATGGCACATGTAGAGTCAGATTGCTTAGATAATACAACATTTTACTGGGCAACCAAGAATCGCACGTATAGTATGAACTGTGTTATCGTATTGTTGTTTTGTAAGTCATGATTCTACGAAGTCGGGCGACAAACCTTTGCTTGTTTTGATTCAATAGGGCACGGATCCTTTTGTCAACCATTTTTCAATGGTCTCGGTGATTTGCCTCCTTCTATGCATTCAATTGGTTAGAATGGTGGAATTGAGCAAGGGAAGGAAAAAAGGACAAAATTCGTACACAGAAATAAATTGAGGGTGTGAAATCTGGTGAGGAGAAATCGTTTCGGTCAATTCGGGGCGGGTGCTGGGGGGCAGCTTGTGCATCCATGAGAAAAAACAGCTTGCAGACATGGGAAAACAACTAAACTGGTGCCAAATGTGTTTCCCGTTTAACATGAGATTGTGGTACCCAATAGTAATCCAAGGGCTACGAATATATTAGACAGTTTTAATTGATTAAGGGTGGAGACTAGAGTGGATAGAATCTTGAAGGATACTAAATAGGTAGAAGATTATAATATTTATATACTATTGAAATCTGGAAGCAAATAAATTTTGTGCAAGTTGCAGTAAATGATATAAAGGATAGTAAAACATAATAAATAAATAAATCATCACGTTCGCGAAATTGTCCACCCAAGAAAATCTCATACACTGAACTATTTATAAGTGTTTATTTGGTCCAAATCACCTACTAGTGTTTAACGTCACCAACGAGGCTACATTTATCAACTAAGTACTGGTTGCGTAGAATTGTAAATTTTATAACTAAAATATAGGGAGGCTTCATCGAGAGAGTGAGACGCAGGGTGGTCGTCGTGGAAAGGCAGTTGTTTGTGGGTAGCTTGAGTAAGATCAATGCCTCTCCCCGCGGATCCTCCTCGCCAGCTGAATATCCTTGGACATGATGGTCACACGCTTGGCATGGACGGCACAAAGGTTGGTGTCCTCGAACAGGCCAACAAGATAAGCTTCTGCTGCCTCCTGCAGAGCAAGTACAGCATGGCTCTGGAAGCGAAGGTCAGTCTGCAGAAAATTTAAACAGCAAGGTCAGATATGGACATGGTTCATAATTTATACGTAATCTAGAAAAACGTATAATGACAATAATATGATTGTGGTATGAAACCAATTATCACCTTGAAATCCTGAGCAATCTCCCTAACAAGCCTCTGGAAGGGCAGTTTCCTGATGAGCAATTCAGTGCTCTTCTGGTACTTGCGGATTTCACTGCAGGAGAGAGAGAACATAGCCGTCAAGCACTTTAGTAATAATGGTAATAAATAATTAATGAGGTCTGGTTAATGCTTCACATATTTCTTAATGAGTTAATCCTCAGGCTCCACGTACCGAAGGGCCACAGTTCCCGGGCGGTATCGACGGGGCTTCTTCACTCCTCCGGTTGCTGGAGCCTGCTTTCGAGCTGCTATAGCCTATGGATTATCATAAACCTAGTGAGTTTCTATAAAGCGTCATTGACACAAAATGGATCTTGCAGAATCATGTACAAGTTCTTACGTGAAGAACCTTCCTCGGGGCCTTTCCCCCGGTCAACTTACGAGCTGTCTGCTTAGTGCGAGCCATCTTGCAATACCAGATGATGAAAATCAGAGGCAAATAAACCATTAGTACTTTAGTACATTATGGGGGAAAATAAAATGAAAGCAGAATGCTGCCAGTCTTGCATTGAATCGACATGATGATGTAACCAGATAAATACCGAAGTGCACCTGTACATAACATAGATAGGTGCCCACGTCATATGGGCTGAGGGCTGTTATAAAAATACTAAGAGGATCTAGGAGGGTTATCTACAGTGCCATGGACATGGGTTGACCTTTTACACATCAACACTGGAGGATTTTGTACATACCAAAAAATGCAAATCAACAGGGTTTGCAGCAAAAAATCTACCAATCAGTTAAACAACGGCAAATCAACAAAAGCTTGATGACTACCTAACCAGGGAACCAGATTAGATTGATGGAACCAATTTAGATGCGCAAATGGCTAGATCAGTAAACCGGCTTTTGTGCAAATGAACAAAATGTTTCGTACAGCAAGGCACAACAGCCACGAGAATGCAGAAGCAAATAAGGAGCAAACTATGGCATCGATCGTAATAATGACGACAATGAGATGATCTATTACCTGTCTCGACGATCGTCTCTGCTAACTGCTACGGCACTACACGCGAGCGGCTGAACCTTGTAGTAGCCTTCTGATCAATCTCTCTGGTTCCTCACGGCACTACGAACTGCCAGGAGAGGGCATCGTGGCCGCTATTTATAGGAGCGCACGGGAGACGTGCGCGAGCGGTGTTCCTCGACTTGTGCTAAGTCGGTTTCTCCGTGATCCATCGGACGGCTTGATCTCGCGGTGACACGGATCCTTGCAGGCACACGCCGCGCTGCTATTGGCTGATACAATGAGACATGGATCGTGTTTTGTTTTCTGGAATCAGCAGTTCTCTGGTCCGTTAAATCAAAATCTATCGGCTACCTAGCAACTCCTGTCTGGTGCCCTTTTCCATGATCCAGCGGCCACTGTTTGATCGCGTACGGACACCGATTGGTGAGGAAAAATACCGCATTGCTATTGGCCACTTCTACAGCCACGCGGATCGCGTAGCGCTGGTTTCCATCTGCAGATGTGTAGCTCCGGAACAGGGAGGGCGCGCGGAGAGAGCCGGCGATAGAGGGCCGCGCTGGACAGTGGCGGGCCCAGGATTTAGATTATGGGTATTCAAAATTTTTCATTGATAAATTTTTTGACACCTTAAATTGTGAACCCATAACAATTAACACATAATTAACTGCTAACATCATGTTTTTGATCCAAAATTAAAATCACAGAAGTTTGAGCACATTCATAATCATACAAAGTATGTTTCAAACCAAGTAACTAGTAGTGAATTAAAAAAAAAAATAGAGTGAAGGAAATACTGCCTTTGTTCTTTGTTTCACGGATGCTAGAAATATTGAATGGAGTAGTGAAAAGAATTATTCAGTTCATACCTACTTAATCAAGCTCTGGAAATAAATATTGATCGGTGCACAATTGGAGAGACCAAGCGAATGGCAATCCTAGGGCTATAGCCTGGGCGGTGGCCCGCGGCAATCAGCTAGGCTCGGCTCACCAGTTGGAATCGTCCACGGCGGCGGTGGTTCATTTGATTAGTGCTGTCCAAACGTGCCGTGCCAAGCGGGCCGGCCCAAAGCACAGAATTTTTGGCCCGGCCCAAGCACGACAAGGCTCGTTTAATTTCGTATCGGGTCGACACGGCCCATAATTTCGTGTCGTGCTGGGGCCGAGGGGGCGACCTGACGGGCGGCACGGGCACGACCCGTTTATGCTTTGGCCCGGTAAAGCACAAAAATGACCCATTTAGACACGGCCCGAAAAGAACTTATTTAAAATACATGGTTTTAATACAAACATTAACCCATCAATGACTTGGTGGTAAGTCTGTTGTGTGGAAACTAGAAGACCTAGGTTCAAATCCCACCCAACTCAAATTTTCACCACTATTTTTGCTCCATTTAAGCGTTAGCAGAGCCGGCGTGCCTAACGGGCTGGCCCGACACGACCTGCGTAATTTGTGCCGTGTCAGTAGGCCGGCACGGCCCGAAATGAATTTTGTGCCGTGCTGATCCGAAAAGAAACGGGCCGTGCCTAGGCCGAGTCGTGCCGGATGGCCCGTTTGGCTAGCACTACATTTGATGGACACGTAGCGACGGCCAATGCTGCTAGGCTTTGCTGAATCGATTGGTAGCAGCTGTGGGCCAAGTTTTCTATTGGGCTGGGCTTTTTAGATGGGATTTTTGGACCAATTGAATAACAGTTGTTTATCTTTTGTTTTTTATGTATATATATATACATACATTATGTTACATATGTATTTTCTTATAAAAATATTGGGTATTCAACTGAATACCCTTGAATTGAGGTGGACCCGCCCCTGCCGCCGGCGCATGCGTGAGTTGTTGTTGGGTGCCGGTCGGCACACTGCGGTGCCGATCGGGCAATCGGCATGAAGGGTGAGGTTGTGCCCATCGGTGCACTAATGTGCTGATCGGCACTAAGGTTTTTTTTATGCCAAAAGGCTTAAAAAATTACTTTCATCTTGGAGGGCCTATAGATAATTGTTAGTGAGTAGCCAGGTATTTGATAGTTGAGAGAGGCATAGTTAGCTAAGCTAAACCTAGCAACTAGAAATCATGAAGAACAAAATTCTATTGTCCCTCTGCAACGATGCCTCTACCCTAGAGTTTCTACAACTATTTATATGGCTAAGATAGCGGACGAACCTGTGGCTCGGTGGTGAAGGCGCCGGGTTGGCTGCCCACCGGTTGGGGGTTCGATCCCCAATCCCGCACCGGTTGTGAAAAAAATTCGCTCGCCTTTCCCAACCAAAGCATTAGGTAAAGACTCGCACCACGACTCACATGCCCAGCTGAGTCCCCGTGTATGGTTGGGGAGGGAGTTCGGAGATTTTCTCGACCTGCGTGAGAAGGTCTTCTTCTTAACAAAATGCTCGGGGCCGTGATACCCCTTGCTGGTCGAGTTTTTTTTTTAATATGGCTAAGACACAAAATAGAGTCGAGCTCTTGAAAATCAAGCCCCGTGCCGATCGGCGTGATGCGTATCGGCACGTCCCATATGTTCAGCTTGATGTCTTCGCTTCGACAGCTTGATCCTCTCGTGGCTTCCATGTTGGCCTCCATAACATAACCTTCAATGTTAATTCCTGCATTGCATGTTTAAATCTCGAATCGTCCTTTATATCTTTCCGATGAGTCTTGATGTCTTCTGATCACCACGGTGATGAGCAGCACTAGGTCGTGTATGCCGGCTCTTGAGCCTTTTCTACTGCATTTCATCTCTAGACAACCCTGATCCACTATGATGTCCAAAATAAATCCTTGTCACCAGTTTCTGCAATAAACCTGCAAAATGACATGCATACAAATATATTGCTATTTTCAAAAGTAAATGTCCTATAATGATAGCATTTATGTTCTAAAAGGGGTGTTCCTAATATGTAAAAGGTGTCATAGAGAGACATCAAGATAAATCCAGGCAACTAGAGATCATAGAGAATGCACTGTGTCTAGCCCGATGACTTCTCTAAGTCGGTTCCAAACCTTGATAAGTTCTTTGAAGTATAGCCTTGTATTCCACGTTTTGAACCTTGAAGTTTCCCTTATCCTGTCATGACAAATATCTTCAAATGCTAGTGTGAATAAATTTCTTCTAGAAGAACATGGAATGTGGACCTTCTTTGTTTAGCCCAAACCACCCATGTGCCGATCGATAAGGATTTGTTCCAATTGGCACCTAGGTCTTCTCTGCTACAATTTCATCTTTTGATGGTCCAAGCTCACTGTGATGTCTAGAATGTCGTCCTTTTTTTACATGTTTCTTCACATATACATATATATAGCTATTTTCAAGGGTAAATAGCCTAAAATGATGACATTTAGCATGTAAAAGATATCATTAAATGGCTTTAATACCGGCCAACCTGAGCCATGGCCAGCAGCCATCCCCGTCCTTCTCCGACCCGTACACGTGTATGTATATTGTTCATATGGATGCCACTGTGATCACAATAACAATAAAGCACTATAGCCACGGTTAGGAGACCTCTATAGCCACGGTTCAACCCAACCGTGGCTATGTTTGCAAGACTACAGATAATCATCTGTAGCCTCGCAAACAAGGCCAACCGTGGCTATAGTGACACACTATAGCTACGGTTGACAATGTCAACCGCGTCTATTGTGATACTCTGTGTCATATTTTTGCAAACTAGCAATTTTAAAACTAACCTCAGGTCTGGATTAGCCTACCCAAGAAAATTCATTGACATGCAAAGTGTTTTGGGCAGCGAATAAATTCAAATACACTTTAGTTTGAACTACAACTCAAATTTTTACAACACAAGTATGGTCACCCAAAAATATATGTTGTAGGGCATGTCAAAATAAAAATCTAGGACAAAACCCCACTGAATTTCATCAAGGTTTGATGCCTCGAATAAATCATAGAATCTTAGCTTTTAAGCCTTTTCTCTGAATTTCTAGAATTTATCTAGAAGGAGTTTTTGAGTACACTCAACGTGTATGTCACTTTCTAGATTCGTACTACCCAGAAAAAATTTCCTTTTTAATTTTTGAGCTTGGGAAGGCCGTGTTTTTGATTTTTCAAATTCGGGACAAGCCACGTTTGGAAAATGAGGGAAAAGAAAAAGATGCTGGAGAATATTCCGTGGACCCTGCTTGTCAGCCACACAGGACGCGTCCTCTGCGCGGCCGCGCGCCAGCGCACGCCTTACGCCGGCGCCGCGTGGCCGACGCCCCTGGCGAGGGTCCTACCTGATCGGGAGGTCGCCCCTGGATTCAAAACCGGTCACAAGCCATCTCCTCACCCTCTCCCTCTCATTTTCTTCCTCACAAGCACCCATCCACCATTGTTGGCCTCCGCCAAAGCTCGAAGCCCGGCCACCACACTCCATCCCAGCTCGCCCCAAGCAGCCCGATGGAGGCGTCGTGAACCCGTGAGGCTCCCGGTGCTTTTATCGCGTTGGTTCGTCGAGTGAGCGTGGCGGAATCGACGTTCTTCTCCGGCGAGCTCCTCACCGACCTCTACCGACGCCGCTCAGAAATTCATCCGTTTCGGTGAGTTTCGTCACACCATCCTTGGTTCCTTGCGTGCGTGACTCGTAACCGCACTCCCTCACCAAGTTTCACCCTGTTTGGTTGAAGGAATCGGTCGTTGTTGCGCTTTTCCCGGCCGCCACCGTTCGTCGCCACCGCGCCTCCGTCGCGCCCCCACTTCCGGCCATCTCCAACAACAATAAACTTCATGCCAACCTTCTCCTAGCTGCCACGAAGCTGTAGGAACAAACGGCGCTCGATTTGGTGGATCCTACGAAGCGCACGACCTCGCCGAACGTCGTCAGACCGCGAGGTCACGCGTGCTTCGTTGCCGGCCATCTTCCGGTGAGCCCCTGGTGCGAATGAATGTGCGACGAGCTCCTGAGCATGCTGATATTTTATTTGCAATTTTTGGTGCCCGGTTGGTCCCGCTCCGGCGAGGCGCCGCCACACTCCGGCCACCGTGCCTCCATGGCACCGGTGCCGTGGAGGACGTCGCCTCCCTTGCCTGGGCTAGGCTCGCGGTGGGCCGCGCCGGTTCTGGGCCGCACACACACGTGTGGGCTGCGGCGCAGCTGGGCCACCTCAGCCAAGTCGGCCCATGTGCCATTTAAATCCTTTTTCTTTTCCTGGGATTTAAATAAAATGCTAGAAATTCATACAAAATTTAAAAATTCATATCCGGAGTTCTAGACCTCGAACAATTGCAAATTAAATTGCGTTGGACTCCTTGAGACATGTACTATTTTATAGTGCATTTAGTTTGGCATAATCAGAGGCAATTTAATTAAGTTAACTTCTTCTTAAGAGACTTGAGTTAAATGCTTAGTTAATTGTTTAATTGCCCCAAATTATGAAGCTTAGCTTGATTACTATCCATAGAATGTGCTTAAGGACCAGAGGCAATTTAATTGCTATTTTACCTAGTTTTGCTAGGATTAATGGATTATTTTCTTGCACATGCATTAATGATTTAAATGCTTCATTGGAGTTGATGAAGGAGATTAAATTAAATAATCACCTTAAATCATTTTCACCTCGCTGGACAGCAAGTTAATTTATACTCATGAATTACATGTAATTGATGAAATCCGCACGTATTCCGTAAAATATTCAATATCATATTTTCATCAAAAATTTACACATCACCTTTGCATCATGTAGCTACAGTGGTGAACGTGGTAACCAGGCGAGGAGGAGCCGAAGCTGCTGCTATTATTGACCCAGTTGTTCAGGGTCAAACTCAAGGCAAGCCCCGGTGCACAACCTATTTAATTAAGTCTTTTATTTTCATCATCTGTGTTTGTAGGTATATATTGTGCATTAGGTCGACAGGAGTTGTGATGAAACCCTAGCATGCAGTAGGACCCTATTTATCCTGGTTCGATCACCCTACGCTAGATGCTTGCTTAAATAGGGCGATGATCCGTCGAGTGGTACGGAGACCACTCGTAGATAGGACAAGCACCTTTTTTGGACACGATGCCAAGTTTTTGAGAAGAGAATGGAAATTGGAGGCCGGACGGGCAACTTAGGTGGAAAGCGAAGGACTGAAAGAGTCTTCAAGGTGGTAGCCCCGTCTCGTGCACACAAGGACCGCGTCGTGTCCGGCCCATGTGGATAAGTTTGAACGTATCTGTTTGCATGCTGGTGTTTTTGGGCCCAGTAAACTGATGTAGTGACGGGAGTTGCAAGGTCGAACAATACCCATCTCCAGGTGGAGGCCGGGAGAGTGCGGGAAGGGAGCCATCCGCTCACGGTTGACGTCCGGGACGGCTTCGCGTTGAGGGACCCTTGCTCGTAGGAGGTGGATTTGAGTCGGCTGAGTGGTGACCGAAGCGAAAGGTTGTCTCATGCGGCTTCCGGGAAGCGTGTATGTGACGTGCAAACAGATTTCTCCCGCAGGATGTAAATCGATTCGAATCGCTGCCCCTCACGAAGAACGAGTACCACTTATCTCGTCCGCCGGAACGTAGTAAGAAGAGAAACATTGATGAGGATGATTATAATTAATTTGTTGTATTGCTTAATTACTTATTTGGAAACATGTAATGTCGTAGCTTAGTGCAAATTAAATTTACTCTCTCTTGCAACTTAATTAAACTGCTAAAAGTTGAAAGTAAGGATACACTTGTAGGCCAGCTTAGTGCGTAAATGTATCCTATCCCCCGGCCTTTGCATGTCTAGGAGTCGGCTGTAGATGGCCACTTTGACGGGTCGGTATTGCTGAGCTCTAGTTGCTCGGGGCTTTGCTCTATGTGGTTTTCGGATGACCCCGTCGGACAGGACTTAGATGCTGGAGATGACGTCCGGCAGGACCAGACTTCGGACGGAGGCCACTACACTTGGGAGTGGTGCGGTCCGGATGAGTAGAGGAGTTGATGTGCCGGTAAGGTGTTCTAGGGCAAGAACATCTGTCTCTGCCGGATGCCCGTGATGAATCACCGAGAGAGCGATTATATTTTGATGCTTCTGCTGTTTAGTTATTTTTTGAACTTATTAGCTTCGATGCTCATGAGACTCCGATGTACTAATGTACTTGGGATGAATGTAAGAGACTTGTACTTATATTCATTGTGCTATGCTTATGTTTATATGTTGTAATATCGGGCACCACAGCCGTGTGATGCCACCCATGATGATCCCGGAGACGGAAACGCCTCTCGTGAGGCGGGTCTCGTCACATCTATAGTGCTACAACTATAGCCACGATCGAAGACTTCAACCGTCCCTACAGTAAAAATTAAAAAGCAAAAAAAAAAGCCCGGACGGGACGAATGGGCCTGCATGACCCGCCAGCCCGCCCATTCCGGCCTCATCCGCGCCGCCCACAAAGGAGCCTCCGAGCGCCGCCAGGACAGGAGAGGGGAAATAGCGAATCCGACACCCAATGCCGCCACCCGGCCCACCGGAGAGGGGCGGCTCCGGATCCGGCCGCCGCCTATGGCCCGCCAAAGAGGGGTCGGACTCGGATCCGACTGCCTTGCCATTGCCCATGGCCCCGCCGGAGATGGGTGGCCCCGGATCCGACCGTCCCGCCGTAGCCCATGGCTCGCCGGAGAGGGGCGGCCCCGAATCCGACCGCCCTTGTCGCCGCCCATGGTCGCCGGAGAGACAACCGCTCGGGAGGGCATCGGTCGTCCGGAGAGGGACGAGGAGGGACCCCGCCGGAGAGCAAGGTCGATGCCCCTCCCCGGCCCCGCGCGTTGTGGCTCCGGCCTTACCGGCGCTGGATCCGGCCGGACGGTGAAGAGCGGCGGTAGTTGGTGGAGCACCGTGCAGGGAGGCCGACGGAGGAGGGAACGCGGGCCGGGGAGCAGGAACGTTCGGGGAGGCCGACCGGTGGCGAAGGAGGTAGGCACGCGGCCGGTTGGTGGAGAGAGAGAGAGTTAGTGAGGAGGCGGCGGCTAAAGAGAGAAAGTGAGGAGGGGAGTCGGGGTTAGGGTTTGGTTGATTTATATAGGGGAGTGAGCCTCGTGGCGCGCCGCCCACTACGGCCACGGTTGGCTTCACCAACTGTGGCTATAGTGGCCTCAATAGCCATGGTTGAAGAAGTGAACTGTGGCTATTGCGAAGGCCTCAATAGCCACGGTTCACTTCTTCAACCGTGGCTATAGAGGACACTATAGCCACGGTTGATTTCTTCTCCCACTATAGCCATGGCCCATTTTGCTTGCCGTGGCTACTGAGTTTTGGGAGGCGTGGCTATAGTAACGTTTTCTTATAGTGGATATTGATGCTTAGTATAAATTAACTCTCCTATTAGTAACAAATAGATTACTAGTAGTGTGTTTTCCATGAAAATTAATATATTTCGTGACACATTCTAACTGGTTCTATAATCCCCGTTGGTTTTTTTGTTTGCATGACTGCAAGTAATTAATTACTCCCCTAGTTCAATATGCTTAGTAATTTTTCCATGAAAATAAATATGGCTAGATACGTTCTCCTGTTCTCTTTTGGAACACATTCTTGTGGCTTTGTCAGAAATATCGGATTAAAGCCTCTAAAAAAAAGACAGCGTTAATGCCAAGTTCATAGCTGACTCAGCTCACTAACATGGTATGGATATAGTATACTCTAGTACAATGAGCAACCTGTATCAGTGTACTTTTCCATGCCATGTAAGCTCTGTTAAGGGTTGTACTCGTATGCCTTCGAGTCAACAAGATAGGAAATGATATACATAAAATTTTCGTTTTTCAACAAGAGTTTCACTGATTCCTTGGCTAACTATCATGAGGTATCTTCATTTTAACATGCATATGTTCTCTGTTCCACTTTCCCCTAAAGCTGCCATATCTTCCCTCTTTTCCCTCTAGCTGTAAAAGGCTAGATGCTCGATGATCAAAGCTGGCTAACTGAGGTGAGTATGGCAGCATGGATATAGACATGTACCACTAAGTATTTGACTGAAACATATTGGATACATAACAGCAACTTGAATTTTCTCTTTCTCGATCATTTCCTTTTTCATAGAAAGAAAAGACCCAAACCTAAGAGAAGAATTCTTCATATCCACTACGGGAGACAGCAACTTTGCACAAGGCAAAGGCCAAAAAGCACACGACAAAGGGTTTGCCGTGTGCAACACACGGCTAAAAAGCTGTCGGCAAAGCCGTCATTGCCGTGTGCTTTATTTCGAGCACACGACAAACCCTTTGCCGTGTGTCTTGCACTCGGCAAAGGTTCTTTTGTAAAAAAAGAAAAAACTCGAAAAAATAACAAAAAAGTTTTTTCCCTAGGAGGCCTCAGCATATCATCTACTCAATGAGTCCGTTGTCACACCTTATTTCACAAAATTTTTGCACGCCATGTGGCTGTTGAGATTCGAAGCAATGACATCCACTTCACATGATAAGACCTCTTCCATTGCACCATATTGTCACATTTGTCTAAAGACCATTATACCTAATGGAGTGTAAATTACTTATTTAAAGCCCTAAACGAATTCAAATTTAAAATGCTCAACTACAAAGTTTATAACTTTTCGAGATCTACAACTTTCATTTTGGTAGTTTCTCCATCTGAGGTTGTTTACAAATTTTGAATTTCAAATTTGATAAGTTCAAACTTAATTTTCGTTCACAAGATGATTTCAAATAAAAACGTTGTCAACTACAAAGTTTCATAACTTTTTGAGATGTACAACTTTTATTTTTACTGTTTCTCCGTCCGACGTTGTTCGGAAATGTCCAAATTTCAAATTTTAGAAATTCAAACGTATCTTTTTGTTAGACAAAATTAAGTCAAATTAAAAAGTGATGAACTACAAAGTTGTATAACTTATGAAGATCTACAACTTTTATTTTGGTAATTTTTTCATACACATAGTGGTATTAACATTTGCTTAGAAATATTATATATTTTTCTTCTAGTTTATGAAACTATACGAGACATGTTGATTTTATGAACAATGTTACTTATCATTTTGTCAAATGAAAAAATCACCTAAATAAGAGATGTGGATCTTCAGAAGTTATACAACTTTGTACTTCAACATTTTTTTATTTGAATTTGTTTAGGGCTTCAAAATTTTGATTTAAATTTATCTTTGCCGAGTGCCTAAAATAAAACGCACGGCAAAGAACTCTTTGCCGTGTGCCTAGAAAAACACACGGCAAAGAGTCTTTGCCATGTGTTTTTTAGCACACGACGAAGAAAACCTTTGCCGTGTGTTTGAAAAAAAAACAAATGGTAAAGTGATAGTCACACGGTAAAAATTGATTTTCCCGTAGTGATCATTGTTGTTTTTGAATTGTTGTATGAATTTCCAGAAACACATGCTGAAAAATATAGCAGCTGCCGTGGGCTCATCATTTTCTGTCAACTACGATGCGTTTAGCCCTAGTGGGAAGGTAGTGTGTGAAGCAATCTCCCTCATTTTTGTCAGCTTTTGGGGAACGGAATGAGTTGAAGATGTGCCATCATCAGAATCCCAGGAAGCATCGCGCGGCGGCAGCGAGTCGTCAGAGATGCCACCTTGTGGATAAAAGCACTCCCAGGATGCTGCTAGGCTTCATCACCGGCCGTCGGCATCGATCAGTGCCGTGGGTACCAAGGATTTCGCAATACAAGTCGAAGTATGCTTGAGTCGCTGCTGCAGAACAAGGATTTCGCAATCTGTCAAGAAGCGATCACAGATCACTGCTCGCAGCTACCACAGATTTTTCTAAATGACGATGACGGAAAGTCAGCATTAGTAGAGGGATCAACACGCATCAATCGCTAAACGAACCGAAAGTTGAGGGAGCGTTGAATATTCTATGGACTTCTGGTTTACCAAGTCGGTCATTAGTACGGACATGGACGAGTCAACTGGTGTTGCCGCGAGGAAGCTGCGTTTGCATAGCGCAACCTTGGTCTATAAATGGGTGCTTTTGGAGGCCTCATCATTACTAGCGGGAAGAGAAGCGCGGAGTCATCTGGCAGTCACGTACGTCAGATTAAGGTACTCACATTTTCGTTTCGAGAAAAAGTACTCTTATAATTTATTTCGAATTTTACTGTCTTATTTACGGGGAACACATTCTCAGTACTTGTGCATCCGCTGTCGGTCAGGTGCTGCTTTTCTTTGTTGCATGCTGGGTCAGATTTCTTAAATCGTCTGGAAATAACATTTTACCCGGCAGCCAAGCATTGCCCGTGTGTAGTATGCCCGTGTGAGTATGTTGTACAATTCTTCAACCACTTGATGTTGTACACAGACGATCCTGAAGAAATACTTAACTTGTTGACATACCTCCTCTCAACCATAAAGCACACAGTAATGTGGCTCTGTTCGGTTCTCGTCTCAATTGCTGAAACAAACAGAGCTTGCATAAATATCTGGTAAAAAAAGTAGCATCTGTTGAGTTCATTCGAACAAGCTTCTCTGATACGATCGATCCGCATAAATCATCGACAGGCTCTATATAGTTGTATCTGCGAATGAGAATTTTGTAGCTGATGACCTGCTGCCTGATTTCGAATACAATATTTGGAAAACGAAAAAGATGTATCAATCTTTGGCTTGAACAACTTCATGTCTTCTGGCAGGTAGCGTTTAGACACGAGCCCTCCTCATCATGCACGACTCCTGCCATGGGGACGACGACGAGCACAACGGTTCCAAGGCGGTGAGCCTCCTGCTCCGCCTGGCCAACCTGACGCTGGCGCTCACCGCGGCCGTCATCATGGTCACGGCCAGTTCCTGCACCATCTACGGCCGAAACGCCTCCATCACGGTCACCTACAAGGACTACCCGCCGTTCGTGTAAGTGAACACCATTTCGTTTACATATACTAGTATGCTACTGGTCTGACATGTAACGTCTCATTTCCAATTGCAGTTACTTGGTTTGGACCCACATCGTCGCGGCGGTCCTCGGATCGGCGGGGATCTACCTGCAGCTCGCCGGCAACGGACACGACGAGGAGGGACCCAAGCTTCCCCGGATCCTCCTGGTGGTCATCGACGTGGCTATACAGGGGCTGCTCTACTCGGCGACGGGCGCGGTGTTCGCCGCCGTGATCGCGTACGGCCCGCAGATCAACGCCTGCTCCGGCGGCGGCACTGGCGGCCGGTTCTGCGATCAGGTGGCCCGGTCCAAGCTCTTCTCGCTGGCAGCGAGCTTCTGCATCAGCCTCGTCGCGGTGGTGAAGGACGTTCCGCTGCCGTTTTCCGTGTGGCCCGCCTCCTCGTCCGACTGATGGGCTCTTCATTTAATTGCGAAGTAGACACGTCAATGATTATGGTTGTGTAACTGTCAAGAATAAATGAGTTAATTATCGGTAACGCGATGGAAGGGGACATCGACGCCATTTTTCTCGATCAATTGGAACAAGTTGGATGTGACGTAGTTTCAAAAAAAAGTTGCATGTGACGTACATTTGCAGTAGACATGTTTTTTTTACCTTTTTCAGTAGAAAAGTATCTTGTTTTAGGTGAAGAACATTCGTAGTTATTTTTGAGTCACGATGATTTCACTAGTGGCTGTGCAGCACGCTTCATCTCACGGGCTCCAACAACCCTGCAAAGCCTCTGATGACTTTCGCCCAAATGTTTCTTCGTGCAATACATTTAAATCATTTCTGGCATTCACGCTTGCATCGTTTGTACCATGTTGTGACGCTACACTCCTAAGCCATTCTTAATGGCTTCTTTCATGCATTTTATGTTTTCCAAGGATGACACGTCTAGCTTTTTAGTTTGTTTTGTGAAATGAAAGTATATCTCTCAGTGCAGTATTTCATTTCAAATTTTCATAGGCCAAACAAGACATTAAATGGTTGCATAGGTGTACCCATGGGGATCTGATTTTTTGTGTATATGAAAGGAAAAGAGTCTCAATGCACATTTTATTCTCCTTTTATCAACTTGGAAAGAGTGTCACCACTGTTTCATCCTAATGAAAGACTTTCCTCCTCTTTTATAATTAATATCATACCATGTCACTACTTTTGATGATGTGTCATCTAATTAATGTCAAATGAAAGGCCCACTGAGAATGGCCTAAGGTCCAAGCACCCATCCCTAGCTATACCGAAAACTTGCATGCACTGAATTGTTTGGAGCCATGTTTAGTAAAAACAACCTTCATGCAGATTTATAAATTACTCACAACTATCTTCTAATAAGGTTAACAGCTATGAAAAAAGTTACTATTTATTATCTTTATATTAGATGGTTAAAAGAAGCCACCACGTTCGCTCTCAAGATCATGCAATTTCCACATTAATCTGAAAAAAAGTTTCTATCTACTATCTTTATATTAGAAGGTTAAAAAGAAGATTTAACGGCTGAGATCAAACCAAAAACAGGGTAAGAAGAGTCAAACGCTAAGAGAATCGGATTCAGTTTCCAATTTTTTACGTAATCCAATTTTCATCGTATATAAATGTTATTTTAATTCACAAATCTATAAATTTATTATATATCATGTGAAACCATAAGATGCTTATGAGTCCTCCCTTCGATGATAATTTTGTCCTAAAATAATATTACATATGTCACTTTTATATTCTAGAATGGTATCATCTTCACTTTCATTAGTGCAACTACATTGTTGCCTTTGAAAAATCCTAGCGTTGTTCTGACCCTGATCAGCTCTGGCTCTTGACTCCCACCACCTCCTGCTACCAATAAATTCGTGGTGGCTTCCAAATAAAAAAACTACGGACTCATGGATAACAAGAAAAAAACTAGATAAATATTAAAATAAATCCGACCACAATCTATAAATGGAAAAAAATTAACATAGCATGATGTTATTCACTTTTATCTATGTCATGTATTTTAGAAATTTGAAGATAGCAATGATGTAGTTCATTTTTATCACTAAAATTGCAGGAGAGCTGCGTTGCATTATATTAATAACAAAAAAGGGACTAGATCCCATACAACACACACCACTTACATGATCTTACCAAGAAAAGTGCGACCTAAGGGAGCGGGGCTGTCAAAACGGAGTAAAGGATAAACCATTTGTTCTAGCCAGCTCTTAAAGATATCTGTACCAGCCTGCACTATTTCAGCAGCAAGGCTATGGGAAGTCCCATAAAAAACACACCTGCTCCTAAGGTTTCAAAGTATCCAAACTCTGAGGATAATAAGAGTATACAACAATCTACCAATGAGCCCTCCTGTTGTAGTTCACTTTTATCTATATAAGGTATATTTGGCACAAAATTGCTTCAAGATATATTTCAAGAATCCATCAGGCAAAATACAAGCGTTCCAATACAAAAGTCCATTCATGAGTAACAAGGAAGGTAAGAAATGCATAGAGAAAAAAAAATACCATCTAGATTTCAGTCGAACGGACAACACATCATCTTCCACCTGTCGATGGTTTTGCAAATGTCCAATGGACTTTGCTTCTGTCTACCCCCAATGATATTAATCAGAGTAACTTGGACCAAAACCAAATATTGATTTCAACTATCGAAAATAAAGAAAGTCCATTCACATTGTATAAGCACAATTTCAGAGAAATAATTAGAAGATAAGAATGGTGTAGTATGCAAGATCGTGCTAAGAAGCAAGGATAGCACGTGTTTTCTCTAAGGCTCCTAGATGCACATTGAATTTCCTGATAGCAAGGATATCATGTAGGTGACACATCATTCACATCCAGGCATCGACAACGATGGAAACTTTAGTGTTGTGATCAAGAACAACAAAGATGCAGGTTAAATAAGTTAGATGAAGGATGCCGGAAGGACAAGAATGACAAGAGAGTCCACTGGGGTTGTGCATAACAAGACAAACCTAAAGCATATCCATCCTAACCAGTATCTTTAAGGCCGGTAGGAGGCTTTCGTAGGACTCTGTATTAGCATTGTCTCGTCCACACACTATTTTCAGTTGGTTTTATTAGGTCACCATGAGCTATATATGGGTGAAGCAGATATTACATCGTTATCGATATGTCATCCAGAAGCTATTTGGAGAAAAATCTCCACAGAGGTGAGCTATGTAATGGGTTTGTGGAGATGCTCACATGACGAGAAGACCCTTCTACTTAAAGTTTTGCATCTACCAAAGAGCTCATCATAAACCTTCCTCAACGCAATGCTGGATAAGCTCTTTCAGCCACCGGACCTGCTAATCTAATGGTCATATAAGAAAATTAATATATTTGAAAATATTTTTTTAATGCACAAAAATGTATTTTTTTGCCCATTCGAACATTATGTAGTGATCTAGCCACCCTATCAGTGCGGGCCACCTTGCTAGTTTATATATTATTATAAGAAAGTGGATAGTTTTGTTGCATGAAATTTTTATTTAAGATAACTACGTTGCAAGCAAACAACTATTATTAATAAAACCATGATAGAAGAAAAAATAACTATCTAAAGGTCTTCAAAGTGTAAGGTTAAAGGGTCTGCGTGAGGTAAGCAACAGCATACAAAAGGACAAAGACCGCGGTGGTCCAACGCTGATGTGATTCCCGTAATAATTGTAAGAAGCGATAATAATTTTAGCTTCCGCTAAAAGGTAATGTCTATCCATGTTAGCACCTTTCACGTATACAACTACATGGTCCCGGAGCAATACCACCTCAGTTTTTCTTCTGATTCGTTTGTTTTTGGTTTCTTTCATTGCTCGTCCTTTTGTTTTTGGTTTCTATAGGGCCACAGATAGGTATGATCCGATACTAGGTTATTATATTGCATATATCATGTAGTTGTTATCCTCACGAAATCATACCTACCTGTGGGTCCACCCTGATCCTGAACCTGCCCTTGATTACCCCGACTAAATTTTAATTCATTATGTCGGGACAGCAGTTTTATTTCATTTTTTACTACAAAAATATAATTATAAGAACGTAAATTAAAGAAATGTGGGAGGACATGTGTATATATATGGCTTACAAGGAAACACAGATATGGTCCAAATCAGGCCAAATTATATATTACAGGAAAAAGAGAGGACTTAGAGAACGTAGAGAACTTTTCTTATCAGGTCAGAAGATGTATATATTATCAGGTCAAGTTTTATGTTCAGAAGATGTACTGAACATAGAGAGAACGTTTGTTCGTTCTTGTCTCTCTAGATTGAGAAACATCAACATCTAATGAAGAAGTACCACCAAAGACTGACTAAATCCAAACTAGGCACAATAGAGAACCTTGGATGGTTTTCTACACATCTCAAGGATGAATGGAAGAAGGATGGAAGCGGCATCCTCTGCCTTTTGGTTTGGAGATTGTTACATAGCAACCATGCTGGATCCATCTTGTTGGTAAAGAATCAACATGATGCTGCATGACTTTCGTGTCCTACGTCAGCGTTGAACGGTGCCATGAGGATGGAAGTATTTCACAATTTTAGAGGAACTGGACCTAAGTCTTTGCAGCAGTACAAGGATGTCACAATCTATAACAGCGATCGCTAAAAACGTATCTTGCTTTTTTTGCCACCTGATAGTGATGGACCAATAATATTATGAGTAGAAGAATCAACCCACGGCTCACCTGGCTAGAATGTCCATTCCATTAGTCTCATGGAAAATCAACCACACGGCCCGCGTGGCTATGTGCATCTCCTACACGGCTCGCAAGGCTATGGCTATGGTTATCAACTATTTTCGCAACTTGGTACCACGAGATTGCTTACCAACCCTCATCTCCAACAGCTACTCAGGCACATCTCTAATTCATGTTTCTCACATAGTGTTGCATACCAACCTGGTATTTTATTCGCACAGCAGGGTGGGTATTTGCACAATAATTAGGATTGAAGAAGTGTGGTAAAGAGATAAAAAGGTAAACAAGGCTAAAAGATAAATAAAATGTTTCTAGATCGATTGGGATGCAGTCAAGCAGCCATGATCCTTTACATATATAGGGAGAACACTGCCATATTCTTTTGAAATAAAAGTGATTGCGAAGTCTGTGAAAATTGGATGGTTGAAATATCTTAAATTTCCTTCGGTGTTGCGTAGGCAATTCGTTAGAAATTGCACTCCATCAATACAATTTTTTTCAAGCAACTCCATCAATACAATTGTTAGCGGATATTGTTAGATAGTGGTGTTCTTACTTATGACTCCATTATAACATGTATGATCATTTATAAGCCACCCAAGTAACTTTACTTTCTGAACAATAGATTTATGTGATATTAATATACATCATCTTTTTATGTCAGTCATGTACTCTTGTTTCTAAATAGATTTGATTCTGATTAGCTGGTGCTTGATGAAATCACTGAGGATTGCCCGCCAGCTCTTCTACATTCAGAAAGTAGTAGACAATTTTGTCTGGCTTCGATCCATGATTAAATTACACATGCTTGGGGACCAAAGTTGTAGATAGGACCCGCGACTTTGCAGTTTGTTTATAACTCTGTAACCTTGGCCAAGCTATTTTAGAAAGATAGATATGAGTCATCTATTGTTGTTGATCCGTCGCTTATGTGTGGGGAAACCATTAGGGCGATTAGAACGATAGCATAGACTATAGCTGAAGGACGTAGCCTCTGTGTTGAAATCGCTGTAGTTGTCAGCATATACTGCTGTTTCAGATATTGATCATCTGATTGTTCTCGTAGAGGTAATTGGAAGATCAGCATATACTTAATTCCGAAGCAACGGCCTGAGAGACCAATGGGTTTGATATTAACAAAACAACCAGTTCAGAAAGTTCACGTGTCAATATGTGCCTTTGCACCATCCGTCATACAATATTATAGTGGAGCCATCATCACCTAATAATTCCTAAGCTAGCTATTCGCTTGTAGTTAGCAACAAATTTCGCAACATTCAACCACCAGAGTTAAATAACCTTTCATTTGCATACCATGGTTTTTAATTTACCAAGCATGTGAATGGACCCATAGACGAGTCAAAAAGCGTTATTGGGAGGTAGCTGCACTTGGTCTATAAATGGGCGCTCGAGAAAACCACAATTTATCTTCATCAGCTGGAAAGGAAGTGGCGGAGTCCTGTAGCAGTGGCATCAAAGGTACTTCCTTTTCTTCTGGATTCGTTTAAGTGTTTAATAAAGGAAACACACATTTTCTGTTGTGTAGAGTGTAGTTAGACATGTATTTCCAAACACCTTAGTTCATCTCTATAACAGCATTTTACCGGAGAACCAATAAATTATCCTTCCATCATTTAGTAAGATACAATTGAGAAAGAAATAGCTGAGTATTACCTGTTTTTCTGGTCATCAACGCCTGCAATTATGCGGTGATGCACAGAGGGTGCGAGCACGATACGCACTGATACGAAAGGAGGAGGTGGTGGCAGGGAGAGGGGTGTTGGAGGGGAGGGAAGGGAGGTTCAACATTAATGGATGACAAAAATTACTGCTCTACGATTGTTGAGAAGTCAATCTAATATACTAATAACTATGTAAATTATGAAATATACATATATTAGAGTAAAAAATGAAGCCACCATGTTCGCTCTTAGAAGGTAGAAATTTCAATATTAATCGGAGAAAAAAGAAAGATTCATTACTAATCAAAAATACTAATATATTTACTTTCATATCCCTAACCATAGCCCGAAATGAAATATTTCAATAAAATAAGGAAGCGTCTAATTCAGAAAGAAAATAATAAGACAAAAAAACATATGAAAAACAAAAACCACAAGGCAAAACAGAAAAGAGAGACCGTCTTGTCAAGCGAGAAAAAGTAGGCCTTAGGATATAAGCTCACACAGAAGATGTTTACATTTGATTCTTTTTTTAATCGGTGACAGGACGATGAGGGTTAATTCAGTATAGGGACAAATTTAGCAGTTATATCGCTAATATTAGCAATATTAACAGAGATACTAAACCAAAAATTGGAGGTAAACAAGAGATGTTAGAAATGATCTTAATAGTCGAGACAACAGTCATATTATATTCTATATATTATTTTTTACAAAAAATAAATTACAATAAAGGTGGACGGTACAAGGAAAACAATAAAAATGATATGAATACTTGGGACAAATGATTATATTGTATTCAAACATATGCATTACAAAGGTCCTAAAATAAATGATAGAAATATATATAAACCTTGCATAATATTAACATTTAGGTAAGAACACTAATGCTTTTATGATGATTTGATATGGTAACCACAATTATTATTTCATAATAGAAGTCAAAGCGTTCAAGGAAAATTATAGAATATTTACCTTTTCTAACAAGATACAAAGTAAACCAAGCGTTTGCACGGGTGGGTTTACTAGTTAAAGTACTATTCTAACTTTTATATTGCCACTAATTTACTGTTAGTGATACATACCATAAAACTGCCAATAAATAATTATAAAGCTCTGGTTATATGAGCTGATAAATTTATTTATATCTCATCAGTTGCTGCTTGATGAAACTATCCAGTCATTCCTGCTCATAAACTTTCAGAAACAAATATATCAAAATTTTGCCCCAACCTCCACCCAGTTTGCTCGTACCGCATATACGAGCTCCTTCTTCATCATGCACGGATCCTGCCATTATGGGAACGACGACGAGCCCAATGGTTCCAAGGCGGTGACCCTCCTGCTCTGCCTGGCCAACATGGCGCTGGCGATCACATCGGCAGTGGTCATGGCCACGGCCAGCTCGTGCACCATCAATCGGAACGACAACAACGCCGCCGCTTCCATCACCGTCACTTTCAAAGATTACCAGCCCTTCAGGTACTTGACGAAATCAAGTCCATGTATGCTGATGTGTACTGATCTGCCGGCGCATCTTGATGCAGTTACATGGTGGGCTCCAACATCGCGGCGGCCATCCTGGAAGCAGTGGGGATATACCTTCAGCTCACCGGCAAGGAAGAAGACGAGGAGGAGTCGAAGAAGCTTCCCGAGATCCTCCTGGTTTTAATCGACGTGGCTATTCAGGCGCTACTCTATTTTGCAACGGGTGCCGTGTTCGCGGGCGAGGTCGCGTACCAGCATGAGCTCAAGGCCTGCATTAGCGGCAGCGGCCGCTTCTGCGACCAGATAAAACGGTCCAAGTTCCTGTCGCTCGGAGCGAGCGTCTCCAGCAGTTTTGCCGCAACAGCCAAGGACATTCCTCTGCCGTTTTCCGTGTGGCCTGTCTTATCTTCATCGTCAGACTGCTAGCGTCTTGTTTCATTCTACTGAATATATAGATATCTTATAATGGTTAATTACGTAAAGATTATCTCCGTGTCAGGAATAAACGAGTAGAAACTGTAATGCGTGGAATGCATTATGCAACTTTTCTGAATCAATTGTGCAACTTCTCTGAATCAATTCATACAAGTAGGGACTAATATACATTCTCGTTCTCTTTTTAAATGTGAAGTCACCATCACCGTACCGCTATAAATTAACTGCAATAATTGAATTTACAGTCACATCACCGCAGAGTTGGAGCCGCAGAGGTTGAGTGCACTGCAGTACGCAAGGCAGCCTCGGGCCTACCTTATTTTCTACTCTACTAACTAGGCAACGTACTCACGCATTTGCGTGACTTATCTTGATATTTAATTGCAAAAATCAAGTTACGATCATGATAAAAAATATGCATGTGAAATTAGGAATATTTAAAATTGTTTGTGATACTTATTCGATTGTTTTAATCTCCATATTGGAATCCAATATGATTGTTATCCTGACTACTACTCAAATCTACTTATATATAAAAGATGCAACCCACTAAGAGCCATTCAATGTTATTTTTTCTAGCTCCACGATGCGCCACATCATCTCCAACCCACTAAGAGTCATTCAATGCTATTTCTCTATAGCTCCACGTTGCGTCACATCATCTCAAATAATTTTAAACATTGGATAAAAATTGAACGTTGGCGGTTAGGAGCTATTTTGAACTTTTCAAATCTCTGCCACGTCATCTAGAAAGTTAGCACTCCCGATTATCACCTCTTACTCCCATCTATCCATCCATGCATCAATATCCTCATATCACTTCATGTTATCCGATCACCACAAATTAAGGTAGAGAAATTACTGTCTCCAAATACCTCCATAACTCCACCTTTTGTTCCTATGTCTCTTCCGTTTCTACTTACTTTCTTCTCTCGGGTGTTTGTGAAGTGTTTTTTTCTTCATATTATATAATGTATCGCGGCAACGCGCGGGTATCATCTAGTTATTTCTATTTTTAGTGTCATATTACTTATTTGGAAAGTTTGCTACATTGTTAGGAATAATTTATCATTTAATTAAATTGCTTGTAGTGAATGTATTACTTGTTGTTAATTGAATTTAAATGGTATAAAAATTATGGATAAGCTATGTGTTTAATAACTTTGGTTATTTCATTAGTTTGGATCCCTGGCTCTATGATTCGAAGTTTAAATTAAATTTTAGATCTCCTATCCAATCTACTACCCGATACCAGGAATTTTGGTTATTTCGGTTTCGGTTTTTTCAGTTCCGGTCTTTGGGTATCGGTTTTTATGCCCAGCCCTAGGACCTGTATGGTGGGACTTATATGGTGGGCCTCACATGATGGGACCCACATGGTGGGCATCACTTGATTGAATCCATATGGTGGGTTCTACATGATAGGACTCGAATGGTGGGTCCCATTGTTGTTTTTATCTTAAAAATTACCAAAAAAGTTCAAAAAGTTTGCCCATATGTTTACAACAAAGCGGCCGGTTCTGGGACCAGGTGAAAAAGTTCATGTTCTTCTCGCTCGGTGCAAGCATATCTATAAGTTGTGCTGCAACCACCAAAGACATTCTGTTGCCAATCGCATCGTCATCATGGTCGGACTGCTAGCCGCTTTGATTTGACTTAGAGAACTCTAAAAGATTATCTCCACGATATTGCTATCATCAATAAATGTATTATGCGTGTATTGTAAGGAAAGGTCAACATTCCAACATTTCTTAATCAATTCACACATATTGGAAGTGGAGTTGACATAATAAGCACTATAAGCACTTTGTCCATAAGCCGTGCCAAACGCACCCTAACAATAAGCATGTTTTAGATCAACCACAACAATTTTTACTGGGCCACAGATATAACGCATCCGATACAGAGTAAACTCACAGTTACACCCAATAATCAACCAAGCCTGACCCAATTCAATCCAACTGCACCAGTTGACGTCCAACATTGTGAAATAACAGCTTCAACATTATGTTAAACTTGTTCAAAATTTCAAAATAACACATTTAATATTTTCATAAAGTAAAATAGATAGTACATCTAATCTTACTGATAATGTGCATATCATCCGTACAGTTACATGGTATGTTCCTGCATCATGGCAGCTATCCCTTGTATAAAAGTGATATATGTACTGCACTCTGGCAACGAAGAAGAGGATATTGAGGACCCGAAGAAGTATCAAGATCCTCCTGGTCAATGGTGGACCCAACAAAAAAATTTTGGTATGGCGACGAGATACAAACTTAATCTAACAAAAAAAAAAAAGAATAGTACCAACGTTTAAGGAGCGTGTGGACGGCACAAACGAATTGGGGATCGAAATGGTTTCCTTTGCTTTGTTTCACCATAGAAACATCGGAATTTGGTGGAAACCCCTAATTACAGGGCGCGGAACGTGTAGCTTACATGTAGCGCAGCCCAATAGACCCATGGGCCAAACAGTCACTTGTGGAACAACCAATATCACTGTTGAAACAATTACCATTGACTACTAGACCAATTGATTTTCAGTGTTGGAATAATTTTATAAAAAAATAAATTTCAAAATTTAATTTTTAAAAAAAACATAAAAAATATTGAAACAATTGACTTATACTACTAGAACAATCGAGTTTAGCTACTAGAACAATCAGTTTTAACTATTGGAACACAATGTTTTAAATAGCAGGTTACGAGGTTTAGCGCTATGTCTCTAAATCAGCTAATAGCGAAGCTAAAGCGGGCTATAGCAGGTGATAGTGGCTATATTGTACATAAACAGAAATAGCGGTACACTGTCTCAAAAAGCTATAGCGGGAAATTTAAAACCTTGCTGGAACAACAGATACGCAAAACAATTCAAATTCAAAATTCAAAATTTGAATTTAAAATTTTGAAAAAAATATGCACGGGGGATCTCATTTTGCTCAATTAATTATAACGAACACAACAGTGAAATCAGATTTGAAAAAAGAGTTTTATTTGAGGGAAAATCATTTTGAAACAATGAAATCGAAACAAATTCGTGTCAACGAATCACGTGCTGACATTTGGTGCACGCTACATGTAAGCTCCATGTAGCGCGTTACATATAGGAGTTCTGGAATATGGTATATTGTCCAAATGGGCTATTGGCACCATCCATGGCCTAAAACTAATATGGACCATCTTAAACATAAAGCCCACATGAGCCCACACCTCTTCAACATATCCATTTGGTCCTCTTCCTCCGCTGGCAGCCAACGAACAGCCATGGCGTCAAAAGAAAGCTCAAAATCGTAGTGATTTTCAGGGGAAGGGGGCTGAGGAGAGAAGGGGAGAGGAGATTCGGAGCCGGAGTTAGGTATGTCTCGACGTCATCAACATGGCAATTCAAGTGCTTCTCTACATTGCAACGGGTAGCAAATATATGTCCTGGTCCTTTCTGATGAGTTCTTATGTATTAATAGAAATATAGTAAGGTGACTCACACATTTGCCTGGTTCGACTAAAGTAAACTGAACTTCGTTTATAAGCTCATTGCTGGATAACCTCAGCCTATGATGCTTTTATATCATCATGTTGCAAGAACAAGTGCTGTCTAACTACGTATTCATTCATGTTACCAATAAGGGTGAGTACTCAAGGTTGTTACCAGTGTTTGTGCATGTACTACGTTATGGAGAAAACATAAAACACAGTGGTCCCACACTCCTATTGTATGGTCTGATTCCCACTATATAGAAATAAGAAACATTATTACTTCAAGCATGGGACAATCTAGCTCACGAGGCTCGGTTGGGGTCCACTGGGACTAAAAATTCTCTAAGTAAGACCACTCTCAGTGGGGGTTCCATCCGAAACTTGCAAAGAGTTTAAGAGCAACGACCTCCAGCATCGCCCTCATTGATTGGATGTCAGCTCGTACCTCCTCATGTAGCAACACCCAAAACCGCAAATAGTATGCTCCCTTGATAACAGCCAGCATAAAAGACACATATTGGACATTGTCAAAGCAAATACCATTACGACAACGCCAAATGGTCCAACATAAAGCTGTTGCGCATTTTATGGGGAAAAGGTATCCGACTAGTCCCGAAAATATGAGAAATAGATGTAGGTGCATTTAACTCTAGAAGTAATAGTAACCAACCTCAATTTTCCAAGCGTGATGGCACTCAAAAAACAAATGCTGAATTGTTTCATTAGAATTACAAAAGTAGCATTTGTGGCCACCCTCAAAATTCGTCTTCGCTAGATTATCTTGTGTTAAAATGAGTCCATTAAGGAGGTATCCATGGAAAATTTAAATATTGAGTGATAGCTTAAGTTTCCACAAAAACATATGATGTAAGGGTGCATCTTACTTAAGATAATAATCATATATAGAGCGAGCAGAGAAAGATCCACTCTTGTTTAGTCCCCGAGAAAAGATGTCCCTTTCATCATTTAAGTTGACCGAAGAAACTTTTTCGATCGGTTTCCCACTCTCTTAATTTTACCCCCACCAGGGACTTCCGAAAAGGAAGATGGTATGGATTTCCCGACATTATGTGTTCCACTGTAGCGTGTGGTTCATAAGGCACGTTACAAAGGTTTGGGTAAATTTCTCCGAGTGGTCTGTCTCCTAGCCATTTTTCATCCCTGAAGCGGATCGGAGATCCGTCTTTTATCTTGAAGGTACCACAGTATAGGAACTGATCATTGACCTTCATGTGTCCAGTCTAGAAATGGAGTCATTTGGTTTAGCAACCACATGAGTCAGATTCTTATTACTCAAATATTTATTTCTGAGTAAGTCTTGCCACATGCCTTCCTCATTAAGCAGTTGAAAAAGCCATTTGCTGAATAAATACCCCTTTGATCCTTTTAGCGACATAACATGCTCCATTTGGCAAGATGATACTTCTTTTTATCTTCCCCGACTTGCCAATAGAATCGAGATCTATAGAAGATTGGTTTAGTTATGACTCCTTTTGGGATTTCAAAGAAAGACATAATGAACATCGGAAGACTACTAAGCATTGACTAAATAAGGACCAATCTACGACCATAAGAAAGGTGTTTGCCTTCCAGCAGTTTAGTTTCTTCTCAAATCTTTTTTTGATTGTGTGCCAGTCCGAGTTACCAAGCTTTATGTGGTCCATAGGGATACCAGGTATCTGAATGGATAATCTCCTTTTTTTCCCAAATAACTTCGTATTCTGGTCCTCAAAGTCCTTTGCTTCTCCATAGCACAATATCTCGCTCTCGTGGAAGTTGATCTTGAGACCCAATAATTGCTGAAACACGCTCAAAAGAAGGTTCATGTTCCGAGCTTGGTCTAGATCATGATCCACGAATAAAATGATGTCGTCTGAACATTGTAATATCAATAAACCATCATCCGCAAGATGCGAGATAACTTCCTTTATATGTACATCCGCTTTAGCTCGCTTAATCAAAATTGCAAGTGTGCCCATTATTATATTGAACAGGATTGGAGACATAGGGTCCTCTTGTCGGAAACCCTGTCTCGGTTGGAAGTAATGGCCAATGTCGTCATATAAAAAGCATCAATAATTGCAGTGGAGGAGGGAATGGCCAATGTTGCGGATGGAAAGCTGCCCAAAAAATGCATGGCTCGCCACGACAGGAGGATCGAGGAAGCTGGCGGCGGCGGCTTTCAGGTTTTGGCGGCCGAAACGCGAAAACAGTGTGTGCCCTTTTTTGCGAGGGAAAAATGGTGCGATTTTTTGGTTGGGCCCCGGTAGTGGGTGAACCGCGTGTTGCTGGTGTCAGGCTAAGCTGGATCCGGGCCGCGAGGCGATGCATGCAGCGGGGATGGATGGCTTCCGTTGTGGTACTGTGGGAAGTGAGTGGCTGACACGGACGGTCACCTCCGATCGGTTCATAGGGCAGGCAGGGGCCATTGGATCAAGTTTTCTTGCGTCCGACGTTATCCCTTCCGTCCAATTGTGAGACAATTTTAGCTGCTTTGCCTCTTGCCACCGTTCCAGTAGTACACATGTGAGCCTCCCCACCTCCACTGCAATTTTTGTTGCGAGATCCCCTGTCTTACTCCTGATGATGACTGTCAGACTCCATGAGACCCTTTCCATGGTGTATAAAAATCTGCAGCGCATATGAACGTACAGGTGTGAGGTGTTCCGGAGAGGGGCCGGAAAGCAGCCAACCTCGTACATAAATACTGATGTGACCGTGGATGTCCATTATCACAGCCACTGGGCCCCATACTAATACGCAACATGGGTAGTGGCTGTCCACTAAACCTTGAGACTTAGCTTTTATGTTCTACATAATTATCTCCACAGAAAAAAATTAAAAAGGTGTTTTTTATCTTACTTCTGGTAGGATCAAGCAGTGTGCAAATATTACAGACAACTTGAGCCATTGGTCTGTTTAATACTCCACTCAATGTTTTTTAAAGATAACTATTGTGGTACAGAGGGGATATGACTGGCTATGCTAAGGCATTAGGCGTGGCATGTTAGGGCGTCGTAGCAAACACACCTTACATCTCAAATGCTAGGATGACAATCGCTTTAAAATGAAAACGCATGTTAGGACCAGCATCAGTCAATCGACTGATGCCATCGCACGGTAGTAATAACATCCACAATAGTTAAATAACAAAAGGACCCTGGACCTCGACAATACTCATGAGCTTATTCAAATCGATCGACATGTTATTGCAAGGCAATAATTCAATTCGTCCCATGAAGGTGAAAATGACAATTCAGTTCAGGCGCCTTTCCTAGCACGGCAACTAGGTGCGGTGCTCGTGCGATCGCCTACGGTGTTTGCCAAACTCTGTTTCTCCCGCTATACATTCGATTTGGTGTATGTTAAACAGAGGACCAAAAGCCGCTCCAAGGACTTACGGCACTCCCCCTCGGCGCATCAGATTATCCCTGACGATGGTCCTTTCAATCCGTACGAATTCACATGATTATTCATTAACCATTCGTACCTTCACCAAAAAAAGCTAATCATTCAGCTCCGGTGCTGCGCAGCCACGCGACGGCATCGCGGAGGCACTCCCGGAACCGTTCCATGCCGTCCGGCTGCAGGGAGACGCCCACCTCCATGCCGCCGGCGCCGTCGCGGCTCTCGGCCACGGCCACCGCGCCGGTCCGCGCCACGGAGACGATGTCCACCTTGGCCGGCCTGCCGAACCCGAAGTCGAGGTCGTACACGCGGAACCGCGGCGACCCGGCCACGGACAGCACCGCCATCTTCCCGGCCTCCCTGACCCGCTCCATCCATCCGTCCATCTTCTCCGTCCCGATCTCGCTCACGGCCTCCTGGATCCCCGCGGCCACCGCCGCGCACGCGGCGAACACGCCGTCGCCGCCTGGCCGGGTCAGCTCGCGTCTGGACCCGATCGCGAACGCCGGGCCCACGCAGTTGCCGAAGTACTTCTCCGGGAGCGGCGGCTTCACCCTTGACCGGTGGTCAACGGGGAAAAGCAGGCAGGTGGGCCCCTCGTCGTCCTCTTCTTCCTCGCCGCTGGTGGTGGTGGTGGTTGTCTTCTTCGCTCGGTGGTAGCACGACCAGAGCAGCCCCAAGGTGGCCACCAGCGACGAGCAGCGCGGCGGCGGCGCCGCGCCGCGCCGAGCGGCTTCCTCGGCCACGGCGTGCTTCACGCGCTGCAGGTCGTCCCCGGGCAGGACGAACGTGGCGAGGAGCTGGTCCGGGGCCATCTTGACGAACTCCATCTCGTCCGTGCTCGGCCGGGCCTGGTAGAACACGTCGTAGAGGCCTGTCGGGTCGGCGAGGAGACTGCGGTCCACGACGGGCGGCGGCTGGCCTGTGCGGCGCGCAGCGATGTCCGCCCAGGTGTGGAGGAAGTGCGTGGACGCGGAGCCGTCGCACGCGGCGTGGTGCACGGTGACGCCCACGGCGAGGCCGCGGCGCGCGGAGAGCGCCGTGGCCTGCAGCGCGAGCAGCGCGCCGCCGCCGGGTAGTTTTGGCAGGAGCGGCGAGAGGCCGGCGACCGCCCGCGCGTCGGTGGAGGCGAGCGCGTCGACGTCGTGGTCGGACTCGGCGACGGTGAAGGTGACGCCGTCGCCGGGGCGGTAGTGGTGCTCGTACCGGTCGGGCGTGCCGGGTGTGGGGCGGATGCGGCCGGCGAGCGGGTAGAAGGCGTGGATCGCGTGGGAGAGGGAGGATCTGAGGTTGGAGACGATGGCGTCGGCGTCGGCGTCGGCGGCGAGGCGGTACACGAAGAGGCGTTCCACGGGCGGGGAGTGGAGCCAGAAGATGTCGAAGAAGGTGAGCGGCAGGGAGCTCTCCTCCGGCGGGGCAGAGCCTTCCGATGGCTGCACGAGGGCCGTGTCGAGGATGCGGACGGCCGGTGTCTCCGTCGGGTCTGCCATTGCTGCCGTTATCCACAGGACGCGTGTGTGCTCGAGTCACGAACTCACGACAGATGCACGAGATTTCTATTGGGTTGTAGCGTAGGGAAACTGATTCGGCTACAGGAGCACGATAGATCGAGATGTGAGAGCTGATAGAGGCTGGACCAAGTAGCCAGATAAAGGGTGGCTTGCGTGGTTGCGGTTCTTCCCCGTCACTGACTGGCCGGTAGTGTATTGTCTCGTTCTTTACACGGTGCTGCTCTCTCGCAACTCCCACATCCATCTCACAAATCTTCTCCTTGGAATTTAATTTTCTCGGCACCAGATACGTGACCAAAAAGTCCGAGGCCGGCACTGGCCTTCATAATAGTTTAGTCCAACGTGCGACTAAGGGTATTCGTTTCCATGAGCTAAAGGGCTAAAACTAGACTTTGGACTAAACTTTAACTTCTAGTAGAACGAACTGGAGGGCTAAAGTTTGGACTAATCTTTAGCTTCTAGAGAGAAAGAAGGGATAAAAGGAGGCAAAACTTTAGCTTCTTCAAGAGGTGCTAAAGTTTAGGCCAAATTTTAAGAGGTAAACTTTAGTCAAGAGGAAACGAACACCCCCTAATGACAAATTAGACGGCCGATTCGCTCTTCCACCAGCACCGGCGATCAACTTTATCAGATTTTCTTTGGTCCCCCAGCTTTTCTCCTTTCGAAATTTTATTTTTCCTTTCGAAATTATTATTGTCCCCCAGCTTTTCTCCTTGTTATACTTTTGAATCTATGGTTTAACGTTGGCCCGGTTGGTTTAACATTGGAATTAAAAGGACAAGATATTTGTGGTTTAACATTGAAAAGGACAAGATATTTGTGGGTTAACATTGGCTCCCTATTACAAGAAGGTACAGTACTGTGTCGTCCCAAATCATAACAACAGCAGGTACTGAATTGTCTATCACCAACCGATGCACATGGTACGAAGGACGTGTCGAGAACATCAATGTATTTTTCATCTTCTCTTCAGGACTCTCCCTGCTTTGTACGGGATGTATGTTCTTATTTTTTTCCATAATATAATTCCATCCCATTTCCAAAAGAAATGATCACCAACCGTCATCAACATCGAAGCCACTGATCCAACCGGTGGCCCCGCCGTTATACGACCAGGGACTGCTGTTATCTAGAAGATGCGAACTTGTGGCGCCGGGATGTGGTAGCGTCTTTGCAAATGGAAACTGACTGGCCAGGAAGGCAGAAGTAATGAGAGCTGAAAGCTAGAACCAGACGGTTATTGTCTCGCGCAGACCGTATTTCCCACAACTTTGTGAGGGAAACGGGGCTTTAAGAGGAAAGGACACTGCAAACGAGCTCACCGGCGTGGAGAGGAACAAGATGCATAAAGAATAAGCTCGTGTGGCTGGAAGAGGAACAACCTCCGGCGAGATGACGAGGTTTGTTGTTGGAGCTTATCGGCGTGAAGAGGAAGAAAACGCAGATGAGGAAGGAGGAAAAGTTCAGATGCGGTGGAGCTGCGACCGCCACCAGGAGGAGCTCCGATGCGATGGAGGCGCGATGTTCCACAGGTGAGCTGGCGCTGGACATATAACGGGAGCCGAAGTGATCCGTTTCAAGCGTGCAAAGTGAGAGAAATAGATGGATTGACCGGCACCAATCTTAATGACTTCTTGGGCGAACGCTGGCCGTTGAGATAGTGTCTGCGACCGCAGCCGGTTGTCGAATTTCTGGTCTCCGCGCCTGGATTCTCCATCGAATTTTATATTCTCATCTCCTCAAAGTTAGAATTTTATTTTCTCATGACGCCAAGTCATCCTTTTCTTTCTTTTTTTTGCGAAGGAAGTCATCCTTAACCAACATGTCCGGCTGAAAATGGAGTGGTAGTTTATAAGGAAAAATCAATTTTACACCCTTCAAATATCAATTCACGTTATAATCATCTCAATCCCAAACAGAATCGCGACTTAATGTAGTACTGGTGTAATTCAAGTCGGTGCAGTTTACTTCCGGAAATAATATATCCATCAGCATGTGGATTCCCTGCGATCGCACAATAGCTGCCCGTTATTCAGAAGATGTCTGCAATTACAAGTTGCGACCGGTGCCAACGATTTGGCTGGGTTTTAGCAAGTGGAAGTTAATTGGCGAGCGCAATGATACGCGGAAGCCGACACGGTGCATATCGGACAGCGGATATAGAATGGACCACGTAGCCAAATCCCAGATATAGAGGTTTCTTGGCTGGATGCGATTATTCTCCATCAGAACTACAGACTTTTATGTCTTGTTTGGCAGTACTTGTAATTTTTCCCAGTGCCTTGATTGTGCTGCTCTCCACAATTTTATTATCCCAGGACATCACATCATCACTAAGGTGTCCGACTGCATCACAGGCATTGGTCGATAGTATACAGTATGCGCAATTGACAACATTATTAGTGCACGATTTCGTGCTCCAATCAACGGAGACGACCACCTTTAATGGATTAGTACACAATATTCTTTGGTGATGTTACTTTTTCATTTTAAAATTTTTTTATGGACAGGTGAAAGTGAAGTGGATGTTTTGGTTCGAACCTTTGATAATAAGTAGATTAGTCCTGGAGTATTGACGATATTTTTGGGTCTGCTATTGTTTGATACACTGTATATCTTTCACTGTTGCAGCTCAGCTGAAGGATTACCGTCAAGAACCAAAAGGTTTGGGACCTATTTCAATTTCTCAGTTGAGCACACAGTGATCATCAGCAGTGTTGTTGCAATATAAGCTCACGTGAAGCATACCCACTGCCACGTTATCACCGTGTCGTTGCATTATGAGCATGACAAAAATCTAAGGTGTATCCGGCAAAGGTCGAAAAACACACGGCAAAGCACACACGGTAAAAAGCCGTCGGCAAAACCGGCTTTGTCGTGTGCCTTATTTCGGGCATATGGTAAACCCTTGCTGTATGTCATTTTACACAAAAAGGAGAAAAAGATCAAAATAACAATAATAAATGTTTTTTCCCTAGGGAGGCCCCACTAGACCATCAACTCGCCTAGTCAATTGTCACGCCTTCTCTTAAGGAAGTTTTAGGTTCCAACGTATGCCAGGGTCAAGATAGTTTTGGGTTTGCCATTGCGTGGCAGGTTCTAGCCAGAGACAGGATCGATAAAACAACATACTAGTCTTGGAATGCACAGTACTGGATTGTCACCAACGGACATAGATGTAAGGAAGGACATGTCAATAACTTCAATGTTTCTTTTTCATGGCCATCGGCCTGCTTTGTACGGATGTAATCTCTTTTTTCCTTTAGTACTATTCCAGCCTGCTTTGTAGTGTTTGATCCACCACGTGATAGCTGCCGCTATTATCTAGAACAGCGCTGAGCAATTGCTGTTAATTTTGTTGGTTGTAGGCACGGAGAAGTAGACAGCAGTAGCAACAGCAACAACCGTTGAAAAATCTCATCCTCTCAGGCGAAAGATGCAGAGTTGCTATTGTGGCAAGGGCCCGGATGTGGCAGGGTCCTAGCCTATGGAAAGTTTTTATTATTACATAATATAATTCAAACATTCGTAATGAACGCATATTCACCTCTCTTAATGAACATTCACAAAATCATATTGCTGTGAGCATCTTCGAAGAGTGACCCGTCAAATCCTTAAGATAAATGAGATCACCACTGATGTCTCACTATCGACAAGAACATCATCTACCACTAAAAGCACAATACTATTAAATCTTTCAAATTTCGCTCACACGAGGAGTCGAACTCTCAACATGAAGTTATATTGTGCCTCCTCTAATCACTAGTCTACATACCCTTTCCCTCTAGCTTGTGCAAACTGAGTGGCCAACTAGACAGAAGCAAAACACGGTGCACATGTGAGAGCTGAAAGCTAGAGCGAGATATACCTTTGTTATAACTCCTTTTCGTTTTTTAGGGATATAACTCTTTTCCGTTAGTGGCATGTTATTTTCTCATTGCCTGGAT
Source organism: Chloris gayana (assembly GCA_031894775.1). Lineage (NCBI taxonomy): Eukaryota > Viridiplantae > Streptophyta > Magnoliopsida > Poales > Poaceae > Chloris > Chloris gayana. The sequence goes on from JAUNZO010000391.1 coordinate 69,541, forward strand.
TGTGGTGCTGTCTTCCACTCGTGCCAATCTTCTCCTTAGAATAGTATTCCCGCCTGGATTGACGTGCTGTATTCCACTCGTGTCAATCTTCTCCTTAGAATAGTATTCCCTCTCAGAACGTAGTCATCCCCTGACTAAGAATCCGGCAACTGCACTATCAATTGCAACTTGCGACATACAAAATTAGCTAGGTACAATCTGACACATACAAAATTAGCGTATGATTCCCTTTTTACTCCCTCCTTTCTTAAATTTCTGATGCCGTTGACCCTTTTTAATTACGTTTGACTATTCATCTTATCCAAAATAATTTAAGAATTATCAAATATTTTATTATCAAAGGAAGTTAAAATATGACTTAAAATTTTATATATTTTTAAAAATATTTTAAATTAAATAACGGTCAAGCGTAAATAAAAAAGTCAACAACGTCAATAATTTAAGAACGGAGGAAGTACTAGGCAATCCATCCAGGCCAGGTGGGTAGCGCGGGCTAGCATCTTATATGACGAATATATTGTAAGTCACCATTTGTATGAATATTATTGTATAATACATCAAATCCTCTGATTCTTAAACAATATATAAAATTCTGAAATTACAGTTTATGATACCTACAAATAGGGTTTTATATTTTTTTTGAATGCAACAAGTACATTTTAATATTCAAATTATAGACATATAAACTTATAAAAATATGTATTTTGATTCATATTTTTCTTGTTATGGTACAAAACTAAAAGTGTGGCCATGTAAATTCACTATAGAAACGTCTTTAGTTCAACTATAATTATATTATTCCTAGAATATATAAATTTTCTTGATTGAATCAAAGCTTATAACATATACACACATGTATGGGAAGGCTATATTACATCCTAGTTTTATTATTAGCTATAAGTTTCTTATTGTAGTGTTTTAACTGGTTTCTATAACAGCAAGATTTAACCTTTTTTTCTCCGCCTATGAATCCAAACAAGCAGTTTGCTTGAAGATAGCAATTAAGCTTTTGTTTTCTGTGATCTCTATTATTATTTATTGAAAAGGCAGAATATAATTTCATTTGTTTTAATTTTTTCTATTTTTTTGGTTTACGAACAATCCTTGTTTCATGCACTTAGTTCAAACCCAGAGATCAGGAGAAAGTTATTGGTTTAATACTGCCAAACATTCGAGTAAGAGAAAAAGTCCATTTTACTCCCAGAACTATTCACTCTGTTGAAATTATACCCGTATAAAATATTGACTCACTTTACTCCCTCAAAAAATATAAGTTGGTACAATTTACCCCCTTATGCATTTTCTCTATTTTATTTCTTTTTGTGCGATTTGAGTTTAGTGCTCAAATTTTGGAAATGAGAATTTTCATTTAACCTTACGTTAAAAACATGAATACAATAAAATATCATCTTAGTAATATAGTTCTAAAGTTGTGTTCAAAATATTTAATAAAAAATATATAATATGTTTCTTTATATACAGAATGGTACTATCTATCATCATACATAATTTGATCTTCAAATTCAAATCATACAAAGAGAAACAAGAAAGAAAGAGAAATCGCATAAGGGCTGGAAAGTGTGACTCGGCCTGTTATATGGCCAAATGTCCTGGACTACGTAAACGTACATCAGTGCATCCCTAGAGTCGAGAATACAAGGCAAGCAATGCATGTGCTCAAAAGCAACAAAATCCATAGGAAGTTGTTTCTGAAGGGATATATTTTAGAAACACAATACATACAAAGACAATCAAATGAACTCAAAATCACTTACCGCTCTGAACACACGCACATTCAACCTCGATGAACTACTCGAGAGAAAGGGTCAGCTGATTTCAAAACTCACCAAAGTGTGTCGCTGCTTACAGGGCATCATTTACCACTCAAGAAGAATTAGTTGTAAATACAGTACTCGTGTCAAGTCTGAAATTTGAAACTGACAGGGTATGCTTAGCTTGGCATACATACTTTTCCCTCATATTCCTCGACTTGAAATTTTCCTTCTTCTCTGTGCCACTCCTGAGTAAAAGCATATTGTATAACTAATCTACATCAACAACGTGAAACAATTTTTCAGTAAATAATTCTTCACAAAATATAATTATAGAGAATTTATATAGAATTTTAACTAGTTATTCAATGCACTTAAATTATGTAAGATGATGCGCGTGAATTTTAATTCATAATTTACGTTGAATCCGCAGATGACTCGAACAGTGTTCATCACTCTTTCTTATCTTACCAACACAATTATCACAAATAATGAAATAACAAAAATTGTCTTTCAAGCTCATAAGGGTAGGGCATGAAAATATCACTACGGGAACACATGCTTTCCGACTCGAATAAGGCCCAAATACACTCATCAAAGAGTTTGTTGAGTGTAGCACTCACAATAAGGCCCACTCGGCAAAAAGGTGTCAGCAAAGACCTCTTTGGCAAGTGTTTTCACACTCGGCAAACCACAACAAACACTCGTCAAACATTTTCAGAGAAATTAAAAAAAAACACCATGGGGAAGCTTGCCCTGCCGCCACCACCATGCCATTGTCGCCCACCGCACTGGCCTCGGCCTCTTCCATGCTGGAAACCACCTCTGCCGTGCCCACTACCATGCCATCGTCACCCGTCGCACTAGCCTGAGCCTCCGCCGTGCTGGAGACCGCCTCCGCCATGCCGGTTGCTGCGTCAACCACGGGCCTCTTCCACGTCACCCGCCACTGCTGCACCCCGCCTCCGCCTCCCTGCTGGGGCCTGCCATCTCCATCTCCACACGTTGCCTCCGCCTCCCGCCTCTGCGCTTCCCAACCGGAGAGAGAGAGAGAGAGAGAGAGAGAGAGAGAGAGAGAGAGAGAGAGAGTTGTGTGGAATCGGGTGGAAGAAAAAGAAAAGAGTAGAGAACCGTGGGACATCATCTCGACCAATAGGAGACCATGATTCTGAAGGACTAGATCGCTGATGTGGCAATTTCTTGTGACAAATTTTTGTGTGGTAAAAAAATTTAAATAAAAAAATATTAACTAAAAAGTCTCAGATTTCATTGACATGCACAACTCTGATATAAAGTTTTATTTTCTTTGAGGTCATATGGAAATTTTGTATTAAAAAAATACATCCACTAACTCTCTTATATATAATCACACTATACTTTTTGTGATATATTTTAATTTTGTAAACATCATTATGACGAAATGTGTGAAATCTCTCAACTTTCTATCATAGCCTCCATGTGTGATACCATCACATGATGACGAATCTCATGATTTTCAGACATTATTTTTTCTGAATTTAAAAATCATTCAAACACAAGTTAGTAGTCATATGTGTTGAATAAGATACGCAAAATTTCTTTTTCAATTCACGGGTAATGCCTCAAACTAGGCTAGATGACACGAATAAAATTTGTATACTCATTATATTCCATTATTTAAATTAGATGCAGTTCAAATTTGACTTGACTAAAAGAAATTGTTGTAAATGTAATTAATTAGCAAACAAATAGAAAAGCATACCAAGTTTTAACATGGAGTAACACATGTTATATATGGAGAGTAGAAAAGGTTTTGTGGGTGAAAAAGAAAAAAAATATTTTTTTACCGAGTGTCCAAAATATACTCGACAAAGTCTAATGTTTGCTGAATGTATTATTAATAACACACTCCACAAAGACCTATTTGCCAAGTGCAACAAATAGCACTCAGCAAACAGTGTTTTATCTTTGCCAGAGTGTTTTATTTTATTGGCACACGACAAAGAGTTTGCCGAGTGTTTTCTTCTAGGCACACGGCAAAGAGACTCTTCGCTGAATACCCGAAATAGGACACTCGGCAAAGATTTATACACACGGTAAAGTTCATTTTTCCGATAGTGGAGATGGTTCAAAGAATACATTAGAGATACGTATGTGGAACTGTATCGATAAAATGACATAACAAAAACGAATTTGGATACATCACTCACATTTGATAAGGCTCAGCCAAATGAAGCAGCCCAGATGCTTAAAGCTGCACGCTAGCACATGGACTCCGTAAGCTTCGTATGTTAATGCTTCTTTTTGTTTTGTGGAATTTGTTAATGCTAGTTGCTAGTACACTTCGATTCTATTCGTCGCTGGAAGCTGCACCGGGGAGGCTTGCATCTTGTTCATTCTTATTCAAGTTTACTATTACAATTAAGAAAATTAATGATAATTTGTTGTTTTCTTTTTCGCGAGCTGTCAATCATTCTTCATACCAGTGGAGTGTGGTGAAACTATGTATAACAGGTTTCTAAGCCTCTAAATTGTAGGTGTACTCACTCCATCCTGATATAAGTGTCACTATGGTAGCCTAAGATTGACTAGATTTATAAAAAATATTAATGACATTTATATGTCAACATAAAGTTATTATGGAAACAGATTCAACAATCTATCTAATGATACTAATTATGTGATGTAAAGTTTAATATTTTTTTACTATATACCTGGCCATAGTTAGAACTGTTTGACTCTCGTGAAGCAAGAATGACACTGATACTAGGACGAAGAGTAATATTTTATTTCCATCCTTGCAGTCTGTGCTAATTGCTGATATATACTCCTCCATTCTGTTTGTTATCGTTAGGATGACAGCGTCCCAAGACAAATTTGCATCTAAATTTCTTGTCCTAACGACGAGAAAAACAGAATAAAGAAGTATATGTTATTACAGTCTCGATTTGGAATCCATAGGTACCAAGCTTAAATTGTTCACGTGCATGAAAATGATATTGTTGGTAGACAACGCCAATAATTGAAACAAAAGTTCTATTGTTCACGTGCATGAAAATGACTGCCCACCAGCCAACAATACCATGTTGCGAACCAATATCAGACCATATACTGACATCGCCTTATCCACTTCCAACTGGCAATCGACGGCCTCTGCCGCTTTCACTACCAATCAGGCGATGTCGGGCTACGACCGCCTGAGAGAGCTGAAGGCCTTCGACGACACCAAAGCAGGTGTGAAGGGCCTCATCGACGCCGGCATCACTGCTATTCCGCGCATCTTCCACGACCCCGATGCCGCCGCCGTTGAGCCAGGACCACCACCTCATGGCGTCGGAGGTAGCAGGGTCCCGGTCATCGACCTCGGCACGGAGAGGTCCAACCTGATTGGACAGGTGAAGTCGGCCGCGGAGTCGGTCGGTTTCTTCCAGGTCGTCAACCACGGCGTGCCGGCCCAGCTCCTCGCCGAGGCGCTGGCGTCAGTCAGGAGCTTCCACGAAGCGCCGGCGGAGGCCAAGGCGCCCTTCTACACCAGGGACCAGGCGCGGCGTGTGAGGTACCTGAGCAACTTCCACCTGTACACGTCGCCGGCGGCCAACTGGCGCGACACCCTGTTCATCGCAATCGACGCGCCGGAGGACGAGGTCCCGCCGGCGTGCCGGGGCGTCGTCGGCGAGTACATGAGGCAGGTGAGGAGCCTGGGCGCCGCGCTGCTGGAGCTGATGTCAGAGGCCCTGGGCCTCCGCCGCGGCCACCTGGAGCGCGACGCCGGCTGCGTCCGCGACCTCGCCGTCACGGGCAACTACTACCCGGCGTGCCCCGATCCGGGCCTGACCATGGGCGCGACGCGGCACTCGGACCCGAGCTTCCTCACCGTGCTGCTGCAGGACGGCGTGGGCGGCTTGCAGGCGCTGCTCAGGGATGGTGAAGACGGTGGCAGCAGCTGGGTGGACGTGCCTCCGGTGCCCGGCGCGCTGGTCGTCAACGTCGGCGACTTCCTTCAGATCGTGTCCAACGACAAATTCAGGAGCGTGGAGCACAGGGTTGTCGCCACGGCTGCTGCCTCGCGAGTCTCGGTGGCCTGCTTCTTCAGGACGTCCGACGGCGGCGCCGTGTTCAGACCGATCGTCTGCGCGTCTGCCGGTGAGCGGCCACGGTACCGGAGCGTGACGGCAAAGGAGTTTCTCGACTACTTCAGGGATAAAGGCCTCGATGGCCGATCGGTACCCGAACACTTTCGGCTCTGAAACATTCCTTGAATCCATTTCACGACGACAGTACAGGGAGTGTATCCAACACAGACTGGTAGTATATGTGTGTACTTCTTTCACATGTTTGTAATTCTTGTTGTATGATTTTTTTGACTTTTCTTTGAGTCCAATAATGTTTCACTGTTGCTTGGTGTCGATTGTAGGTCACCATTTTCTTCAGTAATTGCCTACTAGGCGTCGTCATCCACAATTCCTGAAAATACAGCCAAAAACGTTACTGTTGATTGGAACCGTAGAGACAACAACTGTTGGTTGTTTCTGAAACGAAACTGTTGCCGGTCGCGGTATTAACCAACAAACTCCCCTGCCATTTGTTTCCGTTTCCTTGTCGCATTACTGATGGCGGGCATGGCTGGACTTCACAAAACCAAGCACGGCATGGCATGTGATGGCATCCCCACCATGAGGCGACAGCCAGCGATGGTGGGTTCTGGGTTGTTTATTTTTCTTTTATTTTTCCTTTGAGGCAAGGGTTGCTTCGTCTTTTTCTACTCTGATTTTTTTCCTCCTGTTTATGTGACAGTTTCTATCCAACGTATAGAAAGCCTACATACGGAGCACTACGATGATTCACAAAAAAGAAAAAAAAATGGAGCACTACGACGATCCACAAAACCAATCACGGCATGGCATGTGATGGCATCCCCACCAAGTGGTGACATCTAGCGATGGTGGGTTGTTTATTATTCTTTTATTTTTTTAGGCAAGAGTTCTTTCTTTTTTACTTTGATTTTACATTGGTCACTACGGGGAAAATATGATGTTTGCAGTGTGTCCCACCCTTTATCGAGTGTTTTTATTCCAGCACTCGGCAAACAACGTATTTGTCGAGGTTTCAACTTAAAAAACACTCGGCAAAAAAAGCTCGTGATAAAAAATTATTTTTTACTTGCTTTCATGTCCTCAAATTATTTTGTACTCTCCATATACAACATGTACTACTCCATGTTAAAATTTAGTTTTTTGCTATATTTAGTTAATTAATTACATTTCAAGTAATTTTTTGAATAACATCAAATTTGAACTATAAGTGATTTAAATAATAAAATACAATGAGCACAAAAATTATATTCATGTTATTTAGCCCAATTTAAGGCCTTAGCAATGAAATGAAAATAAATTTTGCACATCTTATTCAACGAATATGGCCACTTATGTGTGTATGGATGATTTTTAAATTCTAAAAGAGTAAATAAAGTTGGAAAATCATGAGACTTGTCATGATGTAATGGAATGATACATGGAGGCCATGATAAAAAGTTGAGAATATTTTGCACATTTTATCACGATGATGTTTTCAAAATCGGAACATCTCACAACAAATATATGTGTAGTACCTTATGAGAGAGTTAGTGGACGTGTTTTTTCAATGTAACTTTTTCATATGACCTCTAATGAAAAAATTTGTATACCAAAATTATAGACCTTAACGAATTCTAAAACTTTGTAGTTGACAACCTTTTATCGCGGCGGTGGCGGTAGCCTAAAGGCGCAGCCACTAAAATAAAGGATCAAAAGTATTAGAAACAATTTTGGTTTAGTATCCTGCACACAAATGGACATTATTCTGTGTCACGCAGGCAAATTATCCAAACAGTTAAAAACAGAGAAGAAGGCAAAGTGTTGTGCAAAAATATTTCAAATAAATATAAATTTCAATTGGGTTTATTTTGCAACTATGTATCAAACAGAAACTAAATCAATCTATAGATGCGGTTTGACAACAAAAGTTTAACGTATGTATCGAAAGAATAAATCAGAAGTTTGGTAATGCCGCTAGCAAAATAATAAATCTTGATAAATATTGTTTCAACAAAAGTCTAAGAAAGTCCATTGGGATTCCTGATAAATTACTCAAACAGAACACCTTGAAGCCAGTATAAAGCAGAGTGCTGATTTCTCATTCTTGTTTTCTCTAGTATTTTTTACGTTCCAATTAATTGGTTTACAACCAAATGGCTTTAGAAACTTGAAAATATTTATCAAGAATTATTGTAACAAATTAGCTAGTTATTCTATAACTTTGTGCTATTGTTTGAGATCTGCTAAAAATTCTCCATAATAAATCTCGCTATGAACAAAAAGAAAGCAAATGCTTCCCTAATGCATATGGATGTAACGACTGTACCTGAGCAAGGCGGCTTGTTAGCTACCTCCGTCCGATCGAAAGTGTCGTTACTGAATTTTAGACATCATCGTTTGATCTGTTCGTCTTATTAAAAAATTTAGGTAAATACTATTAATTTTTGCTAACTTAATTCATCATTAGTGGTACTTTAATACTAATATCTTTGTTTAAGTATTTTTATAAAATTTTTGAATAAGACAAACGATCAAACACGTGAAATCGAAAAGTCAAAAACGCTCACTTTCCATGGAACGGAGAGAGTACACAATAGCTTGCCGCCGATGATTCCCTGGAAGCGGCATCATCGGGCTGTTGTTTTCCTTCACGAACTCGTGACAGGGATGGAGAGGCGGTGGCGTACAAACCTAATGGCTCTAATTTTCGGGGAGCAATACCAACACGTGGGGAAAAGATCTAATGGTGGGATTTTATTCTAAGATTATATCTTTTGTTTTTTTTTTGTTAGAATTTAAAGACTATTTCTCTGTTCTCTAAGACAACGTGGTTGGAGGTTCATCGCCTTCTAGTATATTAAATAGATAGATAATGTTTCACGTGTCCATTACACTTTTTTTTTTCTGGAAGCAAACAGGTACACGTCCGCAAGAAAATGACAGGCCTTAGGCCTACACCCCAACCACACGAATCAACCACGGAATTTGTTAAAGGCATGTGCAATCCGTCCAGTTCTAACATACCACTGCTGTTGTGACCGGAACGAAGCAGTCCGGTTGAGACCGTGCTGACCGTTGATAGCAGATGGACTCCGCCGCCGCGGCGGCTCATGCTATGACCGCCTGAGCGAGCTGAAGGCCTTTGACGCCACCAAGGCTGGCGTCAAGGGGCTAGTCGACGCCGGCGTCACTGCCGTCCCACGCATCTTCCACAACCCTGCCGGTGCCGTTGAACCAGGACCAGTCTCTGCCGGTCACGAAGAAGTCCCGGCCGGTAGCAGAATTCCGGTCATCGACCTTGGTGCGGGAAGGCGGGCCGAGCTGGTGGCCCGGGTGAAGGCGGCCGCCGAGACCGTCGGCTTCTTCCAGGTCATCAACCACGGCATCCCCTCCGAGCTCCTGGCCGAGATGCTGGCGTCCGTGAGGGGGTTCCACGACCTGCCTGCGGAGGCGAAAAAGCCGTACTACAGCCGGGACCGGGATCCGGCGAGGCGCGTGTGGTACATGAGCAACTTCGGCCTGTACACATTACCCGCGGCCAACTGGCGCGACACGCTGTACATGGTGATGACGCCACCACCGGAGCAGGTCCCGCCGGTGTGCCGGGCCGTGCTACCGGAGTACACGGACCGGGTTCGTCGGCTGGGTGCCGCGCTGCTCGAGCTGCTCTCGGAAGCCCTGGGCCTGCCCCGGGCTTCCTCGCGCACGATGCCGGCTGCCTCGACGACGGGCTCTCCGTCGCCGGTCACTACTACCCGCCGTGCCCGGAGCCGGACCTGACCATGGGCATCACAAAGCACGCCGACCCGAGCTTCCTGACCGTGGTCCTCCAGGACGGCACCGGCGGCCTGCAGGTGGTCCTCGACGACGAAGACGGCCGCGGCGGCAGCTGGGTGGACGTGCCACCCGTGCCCGGCGCGCTGGTGGTGAACATGGGCGACCTCCTTCAGCTCGTGACCAACGACAGGTTCAAGAGCGTGGAGCACCGGGTGCGCGCCATGGCCGCCGGCCCGCGCGTCTCGGTGGCATGCTTCTTCAGGACCAATGATGATGGTAGCAAGGTGTACGGCCCGATCGGTAAGTTGCTTGAGGTTGGGGATGAGCGTCCGCGGTACAGGAGTATCACCGTTCCAGAGTTCATGGGGTACTACTCCGCCAAGGGAATGGACGGTCGATCTTCTACGCTTGAACACTTCCGGCTCTGATCCATACTGTCAGCTCGTTTCGTGCGTCGTCGTCTCCACGAATAGTCCTTATTGCTGCCTCAGTTTTATTTAGCTGTCATGAATCTCATCTACGAGATCGAGCAAATGGCACAGCAATCCAGCGTACGTGGCTTACTAGTACCTTATTACTCTCCCATAACTCTCGGCCGGTCGTATCGTCCACTGTAACAATCATGAAAATTATGAAGAACAGCCGAAAGCGTAACTCTCGGTATCAATTTCGATGGAAGCACCGTTTGTTTTTTATGACATGTAACTATTGTCTGCAATACAAGGAATCTTGTGTCGTTAGGTTTCTTTTCCCTGTCACAATAATTGCTTACGTACGGCTTCACAACAGTCCACACAGAGTTATTGGTCCACTCACCTGCGTGTGTTCGTTTCCGTGATCTAAATTTTATACTTATCACATCAAAAGGATCTTATTATTTAGGAGAACTAAATAAAGTTTAATTAAAAAATAAATTACAGGTCCCTGAACTAATTTACAAGACGAATCTAATAAGGTTAATTAAGTCATGATTAGAAGACGGTTACTGTAACATTACTTTAACAAAATATAAATTAATTAAGCTCATTAGATTCATCTCGAAAATTACACCAATCTGTCAATAGGGTTTTGTCATTAAATTGATCAAAATATTCTTAAATAGTAAGATTCTCTTTGATGTGACAGTCGCTAAATTTTGAGAGGCAGAAAACGAACAGGACTAAGATACTTTGTTGCAATCAGGCGACCGATCTGCCACAACTGCAGGATCTGGTCGATATAGTATATGATTATCCTTCAATAATGTCGCATGGTACATGAGTTTAATCCATCATATGCAAAGTCTTGATTCCACGAGGAACGAAGAAATTGTTACGAACACATTAAGAACACTGTTCAGCGGTCACATGCAGGCATGCTTTAGCCGTTGGCTCATCTGCCATCGACCCCACATGAGATGGAAGAATCTTTTAAGTTAACTCTTGAAGGTGGCTAAAATCTGTGAATCGCAGGAACGAATAAGATATATTGAAGAGTGGAAAATCAGTGATTTTCTGGTTGGAGGGCAAACCGTATCGTAACGTCCTTCTCATATTCAATCCTTTAACATAATCTTTTTCATGTTTCTATATGCTGGGTGTTGCAGGACCCAACGGAATTAATTTTCCGACCGTGATTACCGAACATGAAATTAAAGAAAGAATATTAGTTTCTGATAATAATTAGGGAGAAAAGTACAATAGTTTATGATTGTTTGTTCAATTATTTAAAGAAAAAAATATTAGTTTCCGATAATGCTGGAAATTTCACTAGAAGACGAAACCATGCCTAAGCATATTTTGAGCTCAATTTCAGGTGCACATGCTAAGAAAAGGAAGACCACAACAACACTAATTGTAGCCTCTGATGCTCGCAGAAGTGAAAGGTTGAAAGACAAACTCAAAGGTTTCAAATCAGTGCTCATCTGCTCCTCCCACCTTAACTTCTAAGATTATTAAAAGTCTAGGGGAACAATTCTGTAAAATCCCTTTCGAGGAGCTGTCTAATAAAGCACTGAGCACCACTACATCTGGCAAACAACCTGCAATTGGAGAGCAAAGAGATGATCAGAAAAATGACAAGCAGAGCACAAGGAAAAAGAAAGGGGTTGCCAAGAAGTCAGAGAATGCTACAAACAAATATGGTGATGCTAATGAAGACAAACAACCTAAGAAGCCAAGAAAATAGAGACTACAGAGTCTCTACAGAACCGGAGGGCAGGGTGCTGTCTGTCCCTTATTTTGTGTCATCTCCTTTTATGTCTTTTTTATGTCTGAACTTCTGGAGTCTTTCTTTAAGCAGTATGAAACTCAATCTGGTCTTCTGCCTGTTAAATGTTTTAGCCCTATTGGTCATGGTTATATATTCCTGGAATCTGGTCCTAATCCAGTACTTTAATTATCTCTGGATGATTGTGGCACCTGTAGAATTTTACACCACCCACGCCATGCACGCCGGGAGGTATGCTAGAGTGAATCTGGACAGTTATTTTTTGATCTAACGGTTACGGATGGCTCACATTTAGTGACAGAAGAATGAATCTGCCACTATTTTAGCAGTTTAGTAGTGGACATTGTGGAATTTAGTAATGGAAATGGCAATCCGTCACTTTTTTTTGCAATTTAGTAGCGGGCGTTGTGGTTTGACCCAAATTAGTAGTGGTTTTAAAAATACCCACCACTAAGGTAAAAAAGGTGTCCGTTTCTATAAGCATTATTGTAGTAGTAGAGTGTCATTTAATGGGTCTAATGTGCTGATCTATATGTTGCTAACAGTTTTGAAGTTGTCCTGCGATTCAAGTTTCCATTTATTACATTTTTCTGATAGGTATTTGTTAATGTTTCACACGGATACGTAATGTTCGTCTCAACGTATCCGTGCTGGATCAAGGAACTTGGATCTGCTGCATGAGGACACTATTATCTGCCATGCCTGGAGTCGCTTAGTCGTCATGCCTCCTTTGGTCTGCATGATCGTGTTAACCAGAGCATGGAACACCGAGTGCTAGTATTGGATGCCAGCCCGCATGTTTCGTCGGCGTGCTTGTTCAAGACACAGGACGGCTGTGAGGTGTACCACTCGATTACCAATATCCTCCGATGCGATGATCACTGAGCGATTGTGGTACAGGGGTGTAACGGTGGATAAATTAAATTATCGTATTCTTGGCCACGGGCCATGGCATCACATTATCGTTGTCCCAGTGGTACGTAGTAAGCTAGTTCCAGTGTTAATTTTTAACTTGTTAATACTCAGGGTCTGTTTCTGCCTAACAGCCTGGTTCCCTGGCATTAAACTGGTCAGCCAAACAGTGCTCCCAGATACCAGGTGTCTGAAACACTAAGGAACTTGCTAATTTTCAGTCTATAGTGTAACACTACTAGAACGAAATTGGACAGTCTACAAAACATATTTTTTTGATAGTATATACATTAACAGATTTATTCCTCCTCTATCTATATGATACATAATGCAATAAAAGAAATAGCAATATATATTTTAGTACAAGTCTTGTCGATTGCAAGTTTCTAAACTTTATGTCGATTGAAAAAGGAGGAAACCGAAATACTAAACATGCCCCAAAGGTAAGCTCCTTAGTGCTCCAATTCTTTGATTTCCTGCCATTTCCTGATCCACACCACCAGAAATACGGAACAGGCACAATTGGCAGTGAGGGCTAATTTGCCCTGCAATAGGGCCAAATCAGCAACATAGAAGTGAGCAGTCGACAGCACATAGAGACGCCATGGTGACAACAGTTCCCAATGCTTCCTACACCTATCACAATGAATCACACCTTTCATGTGCACCAATGTGGATATCGTTGATTTCTCACTTAGTTGTTGCCTCTTAAGGTACTAACTTTATCGTGTAAAATTGGTCTCGGGGAATATGCTTTTTATAATGTTGAGGAATCCATAGTCATTCATGGAATAGTAGGGCACTTAATCCACCAATATATAATTTTTGTATGATAAATATGAGAGGCTTGGCAATCTACCATTTCCTCTAGTCTATATGCAAGTATACTGCGACAGGTTGATATGTGTGGTTCATATCTCGGATCTGAATTAATAACCTCAATGCGGATCCCAAAATGTATTAAGGAAAATGCTATAGAGCCGATCCAAGTGCAACTTTAGTACGACTATATTATCTACGGCTGATTATCAAATGATTTAGTTAATGAATGCATCTGCATCACACAATTGTTTCAGTTGGACGCATGTCCGACCTATAGCAGGGTTCATGTATTAAGTAATTTGAATGGCACTCAAGACAATGTGTTGTTGCAATAATGTTATGAACATTAGATAATAATATTTGGCAAAGAAGCGTGGGTATATATAAGACTGAAGCTAGGACAAGACCCAATGCACTTATTTAACACTAAAACGCACATCTGCTCTGCTTCTCGTCTGGAAAATTTAGCAAACGTTGTACAAACAAACATCAGTTATGAAAGTGGCCACAACCTATGGCTCCTGTGCCACAATTCACAATGCACCCAAGTATTAGTTAAGAACATGGGAACAGAATTAATAAGGGGTAAGAATAGTTTGGAGCTCACATAATTATGAATTGGCTACTGGACGGAGTAGCAGTAACTATCGTGATCTACTCTATCTCCGGCGAGGGTGACCTGGAGAGCTCTGCCCTACAACATGAATGATGCGGCGATCAAACCAGGAGCAACCAAGGTGACGACGGCGCCCGTGAGGCCATGACCGTCACGGCGAGTCGAAGTGACCAAGGTCAATGGATGATGTTTGGGTTAGCTCTAGATGCATGCTCATCGTGGGCTATATTACTCTGAATAAAGGTAGCTAAGCTCATCAGGAATGTGAGTTCGTGAATCAGGCGAATTGGATCTTTAGTTTTTTGTCCATATATGGGCTGGAGATTAAGAAATCCTGGAGAGTAAAGGTAGCTAAGCTCATCTCTTGTTTTCACTCATAAGAACCCCTTCAGGAGGTCCATCATGCACGGGAGTACACGTTTGCACCTGCTCTGCATTATGCACCTTTCAGGACATGCAAACGTGCATTTCTGAAAGCATGGGCGCACACTATAGCCATATTTATTTCTCTATGTCATTATTCGATTTCACCTACCACCAGAGCCACGAGAGTTGCTAGGGCTTGACACACACCACGGCTCCCCGTATATTGTAGTCCGTTGATTACAATACGATCATTGCGTCATTAGTCGCTTTCACCTACCACCAGAGCACGTGCTGCCAACTTGCTGGTGTATCCGTCTGGACTACACTGTACACAAGGCAGGCGAAGAGACTTGGTGCTTAGGTGCTGCAGCTGATTCTCAGGTCATCGGCTTCCACCGTAGCTTCCTGGAGGCTGGAACATGATGCCCGTTTTCTATATTGGCTTGAGGAGGCATTTAGACCTGAGGTTCGTGACACTGCTGATCCAGGGCAATATGGGCAACCTGCATCTCCGGCTGGACGATGGTCATGCTAGAAGTGGAAGAAGGGTGATCAGCGTCTGCAACATCCTTCAACCCGAGTGGAACAACGAGTTCAAGAGCACTGGCGATGAGATGCTTAATAGAGCCACCTGACTGCGGGCCTGCATGTCTTACTGCCGGAAGACACATGACAGAGGCAGAATTGCACATACCATGTACGCCTTGCTCTGTTGATTCCAGTTTCACGGTACATCGAATGGGTTTCCTGAAGCCTCCTTGCCGAACACACAGTATCGTACTTACTCCCTTACTAAATTGTTGTCGCTAGTTGATTTTTTGTTACGTTTGACCATTTGTCTTATTCAAAAAGTTTAAGAAATATTATATATTTCGTTAGAATATGTTTTATCATAAAAGAAACTTGAAATATAGCATATTACATTTTGTATTTGAAGAAATATTTTGAATAAGACGAATGGTCAAACGTTACGAAAAAGTCAATGGCGACAACAATTTAGTAAGGGAGGGAGTATTCGCTATCTGTAGCTATATCTTTTCCCTGACTCGTTTGGTGTCTTGTTTGCATGGAGGCGTTGGCTAGATGGTTCCGAATTCATGGGAGGCGTTATCATCTTTTGTAATTGTAATGACACATTCTATCAGGCAACCAGTGTTCATTTTATAGGCAATGTCCTATTGCACCATGCCGTGGGTGGTTAATTAATACATTATTGCACATTCAAATCTTGATGTTTCTGAGGGTTGTTGACATTTCAGTTGAAGCTTTGTTCTACCAGTGGCAGTGGCTTTATGTTCTGTCTTTAATAGACTGTCAGTGAACCCCGTGTGCATTATTCTGCAGTAACATGGGCTCCCTAAGACTGACTTCAACAACACCAGGTAAATCCAAATTTGCATGTAACTTATCACTGTGCATGACCAAACAAAACTCCAACAGATAATGCATCCGGTTAGGCATTTTGCCTTCCTAGGAGAGAGGTAATGTAAAAGTAGCTCATCTCTCTCCTGGATTGCATCTTGACTGAGCAACTACCGGGCCTAGCAGGAGGGAGAGAAAAAGGCTGCGCTCTGTTGGAGATTGCTACAAATGCATTACTTTCCGGGTACTATACACACCATGCAAACATCTATTTGCCTCTCAAATATGCATAACATTGTTGAAGTCAGCCTAAAGCTAGCTCTCGATCCATGAACAACACAAAAAACACCATCTCACATTGTGATAGTAGTTTCATCCCTTTTCCTTTCCTTCCATCTTTTTCCAGACACTACCTGTTCCTGGCTTCCAAGATAGAAATTTTCAGATGTGATTTTTTTTTTCAACTGGGTTGTTTCGCTTCAACTTTGTGTGAATTGTGTATCTGTTTTAACCGTCTCTTTTTAGAAACAGTATGTAGTTTGTGTGTTTTTGGAACCCGTGTATATCCCCACATGGCTTGTTTAATTTCAAAGGAAGTGCAGGCCAGCCCTGGGCAATATTGCTTCAATGCTTCAGCTGAAATGGTTCCTAAATTTTATCAATTAAGGGAGTGTATGAAGCAGGTATAGAACACAAGTGAGATAGGACATTAAATTTAGACCATGTTGATTGCCGGAGAAAAGTACTATTTTCTTGTAAGCGATTATGAACACGTGGGCAATAAAACGATGACCAACCAGACAACTATACGATGTTAGGAATCACCACGTACACTTAGATCTGAAGCAGGATAAACTATTAGGATCTGTTCCTGGAGTGTGTAAAATATACCACTGGAGACACACTACAAGAAATAAAGGTCTTAAAAACCAATACCAAGCAAGATAATGGATAAAATAACGTCAACACTGGAGTTTTTAATACTCCCAAATGATTATAGTTTTAACAATACCATGGTTCTAAAAAACCCATGTATCACCATACACAGGCATATCTCCCAAATCAAAGTATGTCGCAAAACTGTTGTATTTTTTCAAAAGTCAAGAAATGCTTTGTATCTAAACTGGGCAAAAGTCAAGAAATGCTTTGTATCTCAACAGGGCCTTAGGTATGGTAACACATTATAGGATCAAATTGATACTTCCTTGGTTCACACCAAATGTTTTCAGAATCATCTCAAAAAATAAAGCCAAATGTTTTGAGAAAACAGTAAAGCCACTGTGTTGCCGGAGACACTGATGCGAAGGCAATAATCAACGTCATGGATTCCTTGACTGGCTTGAACTGGATTGCTCTCATTGTAGGCCTGACTCTCAAAGCTCGTCCCTCTCGACTTGGCTGTCGAAGTATCATATCATTTTTTTAAAAAAATTGAACAAATAAAAAATTATGTTCACACATGACAATGTATAGGTTAAAGCTATGAAGTTGTGACAGGAACCGCCTCACGAAGAGGCGTTTCCGTCTCCGGGATCATCATGGGTGGCATCACGCGTTGTGATGCCCAATATTACAACATACAAACGTAAGCATAGCACAATGAATATAAGTACAAGTCTCTTACATTCATCCCAAGTACATTAGTACATCGAGTCTCATGAGCATCGGAAGCTAATAAGTTTGGAAAATAACTAAATAGCGGAAGCATAAAAATACAATCGCTCTCTCGGCGATACATCACGGGCATCCGGCAGAGACAGATGTTTCTGCCCTAGAACATCTTACCGGCACATCAACTCCTCTACTCGTCCGGACCGCACCACTCCCAAGTGTAGTGGCCGTCACCGGAGTACGATCTCGCCGGACGTCATCGCCGACGTTGAAGTCCTGTCCCATGGAGTCCTCTGAAAACCACATAGAACAAAGCCCCGAGCAACTAGAGCTCAGCAAGGCCCGACCCATCAAAGTGGCCATCTACAGCCGACTCCTAGACATACAAAGGCCAGGGGGATAGGATACATTTAAGCACTAAGCTGGCCTACAAGTGCATCCTTACTTTCAACTTTTAGCAGTTTAATTAAGTTGCTCGAAGTAATAAATTTAATTTGCACTAAGCTGCTGCATTACATGTTTGCAAACAAGTAATTAAGCAATACAGCAAATTAATCATAAACATCATCATCATTGTTCCTCTTCTTACTACGTTCCGGCGCGAGGACAAGTGGTACTCGTTACTATGAGGGGCAGCGATTCGAATCGATTTACATCCTGCAGGGAGAACTCGTCTGCACGTCACATACGTGCTTCCCGAAAGCCGCATGAGACAACCTTTCCCAGCCAGCCTCTGTAGTGTTAGTCGGGCCTAGCTCCCCGAGAAGGGTCCCCACGCGATGCTGTCCCGGACGTCATCCGTGAGTAGAGTGCTCCCTTGTCTCCTCCCAAATTCTTGCCAAGTAACCAAGGGAGTAGGGTATCTCCCTAACATACAGCAACCATCGGTACGTCGGTTTATCGGGCCCATTAACTCCAGCGCATGCAAGCAGTACGTTCAAACTTAATCCACATGGGCCGGACACGACTCGGTCCTTATGTGCACTGAGACGGGGCTACAACCTTAAAGACTCTTTCAGTCCTTCACTTTCCACCTAAGTTGCCCGTCCGGCCTCCAATTTTTCCATTCTCAACTTGATACTTAGCATCGTGTCCAACAAGGTGATTGTCCTATCTATGAGTGGTCTCCGTACCACTCGACGGATCATCGCCCTAATTAAGCAAGCATCTAGCGTAGGGTGATCGAACCGGGGTAGATAGGGTCCTACTGTATGCTAGGGTTTTCATCACAACTCCTATAGACCTAATGCACAATACGAGACCTACAAGCATAGTGATGAAAATAAAATACTTAAATTAAAAGGTTGTGCACCGGGGCTTGCCTTGAGCTTGACCCTGAACAAGCTGGGTCAACAGATAGCAGCAGCTTCGGCTCCTCCTCGCCGGTTACCACGTTCACCACCGCAGCTACATGATGCAAAGGTGATGTGTAAATTATTGATGAAAACATGATATTGAATATTTTACGGAATACGTGCGGATTTCATCAATTACATGTAACTCATGAGTATAAATTAATTTGGTGTCTAGCGAGGTGAAACTGATTTAAGGTGATTATTTAATTTAATCTCCTTCATCAACTCCCATGAAGCATTTAAATCATTATCGCATGTGCAAGAAAATAACTCAATAACTCTAGCAAAACTAGGAAAAATAGTAATTAAATTGCCTCTGGTCCTTAAGCACATGTTATAGATAACAACTATACTAAGCTTCATAATTTGGGGCAATTAAATAAATGATCAAGTCCTATTCTTGAATCTCCTAAAAATAAATTAATCCAAATAATTTTCCTCTGATTATGTCAAAGTGAATGCACCATAAAATAGTACATGTCTCAAGGAGTCCAACAAAATTTAGTTTGCAATTTTTCGAGGTCTAGAACTCTAGATATGAATTTTCTAAGTTTGAATGAATTTCGAACTATTTACGAAATTGCCATCCAGGATTTAAATTTAAATCTCCGCGCTACGTGCCACACCGCTGACCATGTAACAACTCTAAAAATAAACATTTCATTTCATGGATCATCATGTCATCATGTGCATTTGTAAAGAAAAGAATTAAATTTTTGTGAAGCACTAACGATAAGTAATTTTTGAAGTTACTTGCTAATTCATGTCAAGTTGTAAAAATACCTACAAGAAATAATGAAAGCTTATGTTTTTAATTTAAACTTGATTTTTAATTCAAAACCAGTTTGGAATTTCAACCTGGCCCTAAAAGGAAAAATGTTTAAAACATTTTCAAATGTCTCCCCGAATTTTTGTGGAATTTTTGGAGCCCGGAAATCAGCGTTTCAATTAGTTAAAAACCCGGGGGTTTTATGTAAAATGCCGGGGCCCCCGTGTCAATCTCTTTTCTCTCCCTCTCTCACCGACGCAGCGCCGCCCCGGGCACCGCCTTCGGCCAGGCCGCCACGCCGCACGCCACGCGAGAGCTTGCTCCACGCAGTACTGGCGGTGCTGCTCCAACCGACGTTCGAGGAAGATAAAATCCGGCGAGCTCATCCTTTCCTCTCCCTTGGTCTTCTTCCGCTCGGGCCGCGCCCTGTCCTCCCACCCCGCTCGGCCGCCTCCGGCCACCTTTCCGGCAAGCCACCAACCCCGGCCGCGCCCCACGCCCACTCGCGGAGCTGCGCCGGTCTCCATTCCCGACGAGCAGCCCTAACCTCGACGAGCGGAGCCGTTTTTCCCGAAGCCGCCATCTCCGACGTGTCCGGCCGCCGCTCCAAAATTCTTCCGCTCCGGTGCGTACTCATCCCCCTTTCTTCTTCCATAATGTGCGCAATACTATTCTCTAGTATCTCGGCCACCTTTTGCTTCCATTTTTCCCACCACGTTGGCCGGAATCCGGTTTTCCCAGAGTCCGACCGTCGATTCTCCGCCGGCCTCCGTCGCGAGCCCCGTTCCGGCCACCCGGGCGTCGACCGTGTTGGCGCCGGTGTAGCCCTTGTTCCCGTGATGCTTGTAGGAAGAATCGGCGGGGGATTTCATGCACCGTGGGTCGCGTGCGACATCGCCGAACGCTCGGTGGAGCCGCACCTCGCCGCCGGCGTGTCTAGGGTGGAGCTCATGTGAGCGCGTCGGTGCTAGAGAGGTCGCCTCACGCGGGGAGCGTTACGGAGGGTCCGCGGCGAGCTTCGGAGCTTCCGGACCATCTCCGGCGACCCGCCGCCGCGATCCGGCCGCTCTGCGCCATGGCGCACGAGGCCGAGCTGAGCCGGCCGCGCTCGGGTTGTTGGGCCGGAGTGGGCCGTGGAGTCGCGGAGACGCCGGTTGGGCCGGCTTCGTTTGTTGGGCTGCCGACCGTTGGGCCGATCACTTTCGGCCCGATGGCACTGTTTTCCTATTTTCGAATTTAATCTTTTTGAGAATTGATTCAAACTGCAAAATTCGTAGAAAATTCAATAAAATTTAGAAAAATATCAAACCAACCTTGTTTAACTCATAAAAATGAGATCTAACCATTGGTGAAATAAAATATGTATTTTGAGTAATTTATTTTATTAATTAATAAGTAATTACTTTCTTTGAGTGAAGAAGGCCTAATATTTTGTGTAAATAAAATGTTTAATTATGAAAAAAAATGATTTCAATTAATAGAGGAGATACTGCTAGACGAAATTAATAATAAACTTGATTTTTTCTAAAATTAAATTTAAACAATGTTATTTTATGTAATTCTAATCTATTCTTCTTTAGTCACTTAAAGTAATTAGTTAATTACTGCTTAATAAAATCAGAAAAAAATTCCTTAATTATTAAACTTAAGTAAGTAGTAACCTTAATCAAGTAATTAAGGAAACAACATTAATTAATGTTAATCTTAATTAAACCCGTGTTAATCAGACATACTTAATTGTTAATTACTTGTTTAATGAATATACTTATCTTTAACTCGTTAATTAACCAAGGTAATTAAACGTTAATCATTATGTTAATACAAGGCTTAATTCATGAACTTTTGCATCCTCTCATCATATGCATTCATGCATACATGATCGTGATTCGCGATGCGTTGTCTGGTCGACTAGGTTCGAAGTGATCGAGGTTCCACGAGAGCGAGTCGAGAGCGGGAATCTCGAAATCGACCCGGCCGCACGAGGAGATTAACTTCGAACAAACTCAAGGCAAGCCCGGTGCATCCTACCTATGTTTTTAAATATTTTATTTTATCACATAGTACGGTTATGCTTGTGCATTAGGTATTAGGGTTTGGTTGACACCCTAGATGCATTATGGTAGGTTTCCAGTCCGCTTGTTCCATCTCGAGTACGAGGTAGCTCGATAGAGGCTAAGCTTAACTCATAGTGGCAACGGTAGCTGGTTAGGGCACTTAAAGCATGGAGGCTTTAAGCGTTTATGTGTTGACATTAAAGATGATGAGGTGAGAATGCTAATGAAGTTGAGACCGGACGGGCCCCGTGGGAGAAAGGGCAAGACGGAGAGGTCTTGCAAGGTGGTAGCCCCGTACGTGTCGGTTAAGGACCGTATCAGTTGTCGGCTTAGTTGAACAAGTTTGAACGTGCCGTACTACATGCTTGGTATCATGGGCCCGACAAGGCTGATGTACCCTATCGCCCCGAGAGATGTAGCGTAGCCGGCTCTCTTTTCTTGGTTGTCGGTGAGAGGATAGTCTCACGGGAGGGAGATGGGTCGACCACGAGGATAGTCGTGGCGTCGCCATACTTCGGGGAGTTGGAAATGGCTAGTCTGTCTGTCGGTGCTAGCGGGAAAGGTTGTCGTATACGATCGGTGTGATGCGTATACGTCGTGTAGTCGGGTTTTGCCGAGTTGGTATAAATCGATTCGAATCGCTGTCCCTCGCGATAATGAGTACCGCTTGTTTAGCTCGTCACATCGTAGTAATTAATACTTGGAAGATGAAGATGAGGGTTGAAAGGATAAGCTGAACTATATAATCTTGTCTTGCAAACTTGTTTGCAATAGTGATAGGTGCAACCATCCAAGTTAATGAACTTAATGCGAGCTAAAATACTGAAAGTAAGGACCCACCCTTTAATGCTTGTTTCGCAAAGGAGTAAACCCCACGACCGAAAGCCTTTGCATACTAGGCGTCGGCCTTAGCGTGCCATGTTGACGGGTCGGTCTTGCTGAGTATTAGAATACTCACGGTTTGTTCGTTACCTCACGGGGAATGAGTCGTGTTATCACGACTTGTACGGCAGTTTTCCGAGGAAGAGCAATGTCCGGAGGGAGGTTCCCTGCGGTGGGAACGTATTCCCACACCTTGATGAGAGAGGACCGTGATGTACGAAGGGCTCGAGTACATCACGACGTTCGGTGAAACCTTTTGAGTTGTATTATAAATAAGCTTCCGCTAAAGACTCGTAGGATGTTAAACTTCAATAATGTTATGTTTCCGTTGCATCAATGTTTGTATTTCGAAAACCTGGTTGTATTATACCATGATGTATATATGCTGGCTTGTACGAGATGATACAACTTGTTGTAACTCGCTTCGTCGAGTGTCCCTCTGTTCCGATTCCTGGGTGTCCGGAGGGATGTCACAGCTGAGTATCGGAAGCGAGTTCGGAAGCGACAGTATATCATTACAAGTCTATTTTCAAAACTTAACACGTTTAGTGCGTTTAGAACACGAGAGAGTACGGAGCCCTATAAGGATGTAGAATAGTTAGATTTCTACTAAGCTGTTCGATGTTCGGGTTTTGGGGAAGTGCTAACTACCCGTTGTAGTGTTATATACTATGGTACGTATAGTTAGTTTTCGAGCATGCATCATATCATATTTTTGCACTAAGTAAATATTTTGGGTATGTCTTCGACTAGTTCGTAGTACTTTATAGGTTGTTTTAGTTCGTTTTCTTACGTGGGAAGAAGTGTTTAACTTGTTTAAACTTGTTCCCTGCGAGATGCCGGTCACTCGCGGTAGGAAGCGCGCCCGGGAGGAGGAGGAGGCACGAGCTGCCCGTATTGCTTGAGCTAGAGCAGCGGCTTCACGGCCTAGAGCCGAGGACCCGAGTCGGGACCGACGGTTGGGTGCTTGGAAGCACCGGCGTCGGGTGGGCTGTCGAGGAGATCCAGAGGTCCCACGCTAGGATCGCCGAGCTGGAGGAGCGGATAGTGGAGGTGACTCGGGACCGTGACGGGTTTCACGCAGCGGTCATAGCCTTGGAGCGCACGGCTGGCTACGGTTACTCGGGAGCGAGACGCCGCTCGCGAGTCGGGCGACGTGCACGCGATTGAGCTGGCCGCAATGACCGCTCGGCGCAACCACGTGGTGGAGAACTCGATGGCGAGGGAGATCGAGTTGGGTCAGCTGCAGGCGCAGTACAACGGGTTATCCGAGGCACACCACGACCTACTCCACGACCACGACGACCTGTTCGACGAGTTCGAGCAGTTGCAGCAGCGAGATGTTGCAGCAGCAGGAGCAGCAGCGAGGGTCCACCCGACGAGGAGGTCTCCGGAGTGGACTACGAGCCACCACCCGCGTCGCCGGCTTGGGACTTTGTGTCGGACGGCGACAGTCACGCACCCGGCGGTTTAGTGTTGTTGTGTTCTCACTAATGTAGG
The DNA here is from genome assembly GCA_031894775.1 of Chloris gayana. Taxonomy (NCBI): domain Eukaryota; kingdom Viridiplantae; phylum Streptophyta; class Magnoliopsida; order Poales; family Poaceae; genus Chloris; species Chloris gayana. The sequence goes on from JAUNZO010000391.1 coordinate 93,599, forward strand.
AGGGTAGCCACATTTTGCTGACATAGGTCGGATGTATATAGGGTACTAGCGGAGGTTGGGCGAGATGGGAGTGTACGCGAAGTGGGTTTGAGTTTGTACCAACGATAGCGATGGAAATGATAGTACTATATCTATGTATATATATGCGGTTGTTAGAATAAAAAGATTTGCTGAAATATTAGGATTAGTATCTACTTGTATCCGATGCTCTTACTTCTTCACGAGAGATGGATAACACACGTACGGGTGTGAGTGAAGTAAGAGGATCACGGGAAGATGTTCGTATAGTTCGGCTGGAGAGACAGCTACGGGAAAAGGAGGAGTTGTTAGCAATTAGAGAGGCGCAATTGCTAAACGAGGAGCAGCAGCTTCAATTTAAGGATCGGCAACTAGCAAATGCTCATGCAGCGATCACTCGGTTAAGAGCAAGATCTGCAGCAAGCCCACAACGCCTTAATGAATGAAGCAATAGGACAACAACCTCCCGACAGCGAGCCGGTAGCACGGGAGGATCCTATGGAGGCGGAAGTTGAAGAAGAAGAGGAGGATCTGAAGAGATAATGGACGTGGATTCGGTTATAGACTTCACGGAGATTCCTCGACTAGAGGATGCGAGAATCCGAGAACGAGGCGAGTTCCGTAAGTCAGGAGGTGACCTCCGGGCGTCGCGAGGCATAGGGAAGTGCTAGCTAGTAGCAAGTGAGAGAACCAGTATGTAAATTAGACGCTAGCTAAATAAGGAGCGTGATGTATCCACGCACTGAGTGTTGTAACGTGAGTATAGAGATGTGTGTTACTGGGTTCGATGGTGCTTTAATAAAGATGAATTGCTGCATAAGATTTGAGTTCTCCTCTACGTATTCCTGCTTCTCCCATTATTATGTTGGAATGAAGATGTCTAACGTAATCTTTCCTTGGACAGAATGAGCTGGAAGGAGGAAGCGCGATGAGCCCGAGAGTTCTCAACGCGGGCGGAAACACCACCACCACCCCAGAGCATTGGCTCAAGCCATTGCGGCGATGCTGGATTCTCGCGCGGAGCAGCGAGAATTGTTGGAGCAATTGGTCCGCAACACTTGCTCCGCCGAACGTCATCAAGGCCGTAATGCACCGGAAGAAAGGGTGACCTTCTCGGATTTCTTGTCGGTTCGCCCTCCAACCTTCTCGGATGCGGGGGAACCATTGGAAGCTGATCATTGGCTTCGCACTATCGAGTCAAAGTTGGAGTTGTTTCCATGTACGGATCATCGAGAAGACCCTCTTCGCTTCTCAGCAACTGCAAGGGTTCGCTGGAGCTTGGTGGGCCAACTACAAAGCAATGTTTCCTCCGGGACATCAAGTTACATGGGCGGAGTTTACTAAAGCCTTCCGAGAGCATCATATTCTGAGGGCTTAATGAATCGAAGCGGAAGGAATTTCTTTCATCGAAGCAAGGAGATATGAATGTTCACGCCTATTCCAAGGTATTTAACCGCCTTGCCCGAGTATGCTCCTGAACATGTAGACAACGATGCCAAGAAAAAGAACTTGTTCAAGGAGGGAATGAGTACTAAGTTACGGTCCCGCTTGGTGTTAAACAAGAGCGACGGCTTCACCGACTTTGTGAGTGACGCTATTGCACTAGAAGACTCTATCCGTCTTCATCGGACGGAGAAAAAGAACAAGAAGAGGCGGCTACGGGACAAGGAAGTGGGGGACCATCCAAGTACGGGCTGGTTTACACTGCACCCTCGGGTCGGCGTTATCGGCATACCCCCTCTCGTCCCAATTTCTACCGACCGAATCAACCACCCCGGCAGCCACGACAACGGCGCCGAATCGGTACCGACCGCCCTATCGGCAACAGAGTTTCCGGAATCCCCGACCGATGGGTCGGTCACCACAGCCAAATGGACCGCCATGCTTCAATTGTGGCCGTCCGGGACATTATTACCGCAGATTGCCCATATCCCCGGAAGGCACCATATACACCCGGACCTCAAGGACAGCCGCCGAACCAACAGAGGGCACTAGCCAAGAATACACAAGTGAAGGCGGCCGTGCCAACTTTACTACGCGAGGAGCTACCCGAAGGAGGACAAATTCTAGCGGGTATGTTTTCTATCGCTGATCATCCTGCTATGGTTTTATTTGATTCGGGAGCTACGCATAATTTCATCGACAAGTCATATGTTGCTAAACATTGCATCACATCATCTAAGTTGACATGGACACATATTATCTCAACACACGGGGGTAAAATTCTTACCAAGGAAGCGGCTACCAACATGCCATTAAGATTGGGGAACAAGGTTTATCCTACGTCATTAATCATTACGGATGGGCAAGGGTTAGATGCAATTATTGGCATGCAATGGATGGATTTCCATAAGGCCGTATTGGATATAGCATCTCGAGCCGTATATCTGAACTCTCCTGTTCATGGTCGAGATTGCTTGCTCTTAACTTTTCCTCAAGCTATGCTGCCAATGGTCAATAAGGTTGCGGGTAAGAGTCGGAGGATATACCTATAGTCCGTGAGTATCCGGATGTTTTTCCGGATGACTTACCGGGACTACCGCCGGACCGAGCGGTAGAGTTTAAGATAGAGTTACAGCCTGGAACCGCACCAATATCCGGAAGGCCGTATCGAATGCCACCCAATGAGCTGGCAGAATTGAAAGTACAACTAAAGGAATTGCTGGACAAAGGATACATACGTCCAAGTTCATCGCCCTGGGGATGCCCACCCTGTTTGTAAAGAAGAAAGATGAGACATTAAGGCTATGTGTGGATTACGAGGCCTTTGAATGCCGTTACTATCAAGAACAAATACCCTCTTCCAAGGATTGATATCCTATTTGATCAACTAATGGGAGCTAGAGTCTTCTCCAAGATAGATCTTCGGTCGGGATATCATCGGATTAAGATGAGAACTGAAGATATACCGAAGACTGCATTTTCCACCGGTATGGACTTTATGAGTATCTGGTGATGTCTTTTGGATTGACTAATGCCCCAGCACACTTCATGTACCTCATGAATTCTGTATTCATGCCGGAGCTGGACAAGTTTGTCGTAGTGTTCATTGACGACATCCTGGTCTACTCCAAGTCGGAAGAGGAACATGCTAATCACTTACGAGTGGTGTTACAAAGATTAAGGGATCATCGACTTTATGCTAAGTTCAGCAAATGTGAGTTTTGGTTGACGAAAGTACCATTCCTAGGTCATGTTATATCAGCTGAAGGAGTGGCGGTGGATCCTGGCAAAGTTCAAGATGTATTGAATTGGAAATCACCGAAGTCTGTCTCCCAGATCGGAAGTTTCTTGGGATTGGCTGGTTACTACGGGAGGTTTATTCCAAACTTCTCAAAGATCGCCAAGCCAATGACTAAGCTCTTGGAGAAGGATAAGAAGTATGTATGGAGCCAAGAATGTGAAGAAGCTTTTCAAACATTGAAGAAGTTGTTGACTACGAGCTCCGGTACTTGCTCGACCGGATCCGACGAAACCTTTTGATGTGTACTTGTGATGCATCGGGCACGGGACTTGGGTGTGTTCTAATGCAAGAAGGACGAGTAATTGCCTATGCCTCTCGGCAATTAAGGCGTCATGAAGAACACTATCCTACCCATGATGCGGAACTAGCGACGGTGGTACTTGCATTAAAGAGCTGGAGACATTATCTTTTGGGCAACTTAGTACACCTATATACGGACCATAAGAGTCTCAAGTACATCTTCACTCAAGCTGATTTGAACATGCGCCAACGAAGATGGCTGGAGTTAATCAAAGATTATGAGCTGGAGATTCATTATCACCCTGGCAAAGCAAACGTAGTAGCCGATGCCTTAAGTCGCAAGGTTCATTGCAATAACCTTATGGCTCGATTCGTGACTCAAGCATCCTCACCCAAGAATGATGAGCCAAATCTTCGGATTATTCCGTATGGAGCATTAACCAATCTGGCTCTTATTCCTACCTTGCGCGAGGAAGTGATAGCAGCTCGAGCAGAAGAGTGTTGGTATGGAACATATAAGAAGGCGACTCGGGGAAGACGAAGTCAAGTGTTTCCGAGAAGATAACGAGGGGGCTATTTGGTTCAAGAATCGATTGGTGGTACCAAAAGACCAACCCCTTTGCAAGAAAATCATGGATGAGGCTCATATGTCCAAGTATTCTCTTCATCCCGGAACTAACAAGATGTATCAAGATCTAAGGCAAAGATTTTGGTGGACGCGCATGAAACGAGAAATAGCTAAGTATGTCAATGAATGTGATGTTTGTCGACGGGTTAAAGCGGAACACTTAAAGCAAGCGGGACCCTTACAACCTTTAAGTATCCCTGAATGGAAGTGGGAAGACATCGGCATGGATTTCATCGTTGGATTACCACTAAGTCCCCGAAAGCATGACTCAATCTGGGTCATTGTCGACAGAGTTGACGAAGTCTGCTCATTTCATATCGGTACACACTCGATACACTTGCGAGAAGTATGCGAGAACTCTACATTGCTCGAGTTCTCTGTTTGCATGGAGTGCCGAAGACCATTATATCGAGACCGAGGAACACAATTTGTCTCCAGATTCGGGAGCAATTGCGGGAATCCTTAGGAACCAAGCTAATACGAAGCTCAAGCATATCATCCTCAAACGGATGGACAAACAGAAAGGATCAATCAATATCTCGAGGATATGCTTCGAGCATGTGTCTTGACCTATGGTAAAGAGCGGGAGAAGTGTTTACCGTTGGCAGAGTTCTCCTACAACAACAGCTATCGGGAGAGTGCGGGAATGTCGCCATTCCAAGCTCTATATGGACGCGAGTTGTCGTACGCCCTTGAATTGGTCCGAAAGTGGAGAAAGGGTGATCTTCGGGCCAGACCTAGTAAAGGATGCGAGAGGAACGAGTCCGTCTAATCCAGCGAGAATCTCAAGAAGGCTAAGTCTCGACAGATCGGCTATACAGACAAGAGACGTCGAGAGTTGGTATTTCAGGTTGGAGATCGAGTCTATCTTCGAGTATCTCCTACCAAAGGTGTTCAAAGGTTTGGAATCAAGGGCAAGTTAGCACCACGATATATCGGACCGTTTCCAATCCTAGAAAGATGTGGAGCTGTGGCCTATCGGTTGGAGTTGCCGGCACATTTGGCGGGCATACACAACATATTCCACGTGTCTCAAGCTGAAGAAATGTTTGAAACCACCGGTTGATATACCAGACAGCTGAGGTAGAACAATTACGAGTCGGATTTGACGTACTGACGAACGACCGGTCAAAATTCTCGATATCAAAGATAGAGTGACTCGTCATCGGGCCATCAAATTCTATAAGGTCCAATGGAGTAATCACTCGGAAGCTGAAGCTACTTGGGAACAAGAGGAATTTCTTCGATCCAACTACCCCGAATTCTTTAGTACCGTCGCTTAGTCGTCTCGACCGCGAATCTCGGGACGAGATTCCTGTAAGGGGGAGGGCTGTAACAACTCTAAAAATAAACATTTCATTTCATGGATCATCATGTCATCATGTGCATTTGTAAAGAAAAGAATTAAATTTTTGTGAAGCACAACGAGTAAGTAATTTTTGAAGTTACTTGCTAATTCATGTCAAGTTGTAAAAATACCTACAAGAAATAATGAAAGCTTATGTTTTTAATTTAAACTTGATTTTTAATTCAAAACCAGTTTGGAATTTCAACCTGGCCCTAAAAGGAAAAATGTTTAAAACATTTTCAAATGTCTCCCTGAATTTTTGTGGAATTTTTGGAGCCCGGAAATCAGCGTTTCAATTAGTTAAAAACCCGGGGGTTTTATGTAAAATGCCGGGGCCCCCGTGTCAATCTCTTTTCTCTCCCTCTCTCACCGACGCAGCGCCGCCCCGGGCACCGCCTTCCGGCCAGGCCGCCACGCCGCACGCCACGCGAGGAGCTTGCTCCACGCGGCTGCTCGGCGATGCGCTCCAACCGACGTTCGAGGAAGATAAAATCCGGCCGAGCTCATCCTTTCCTCTCCCTTGGTCTTCTTCCGCTCGGGCCGCGCTCTGTCCTCCCACCCGCTCGGCCGCCTCCGGCCACCTTTCCGGCAAGCCACCAACCCCGGCCCGCGCCCCACGCCCACTCCGGAGCTGCGCCCGGTCTCCATTCCCGACGAGCGGCCCTAACCTCGACGAGCGGAGCCGTTTTTCCCGAGCCGCCATCTCCGACGTGTCCGGCCGCCGCTCCAAAATTCTTCCGCTCCGGTGCGTACTCATCCCCCTTTCTTCTTCCATAATGTGCGCAATACTATTCTCTAGTATCTCGGCCACCTTTTGCTTCCATTTTTCCCACCACGTTGGCCGGAATCCGGTTTTCCCAGAGTCCGACCGTCGATTCTCCGCCGGCCTCCGATGCGAGCCCTGTTCCGGCCACCCAGGGCGTCGACCGTGTTGGCGCCGGTGTAGCCCTTGTTCCCGTGATGCTGTAGGAAGAATCGGCGGGGATTTCATGCACCGTGGGTCGCGTGCGACATCGCCGAACGCTCGGTGGAGCCGCACCTCGCCGCCGACGTGTCTAGGGTGGAGCTCATGTGAGCGCGTCGGTGCTAGAGAGGTCGCCTCACGCCGGGAGCGTTCCGGAGGGTCCGCGGCGAGCTTCGGAGCTTCCGGACCATCTCCGGCGACCCGCCGCCGCAGTCCGCCGCCTCGGCGCCATGGCGCACGAGGCCGAGGCGAGCCGGGCCGCGCTCGGGTTGTTGGGCCGGAGTGGGCCGTGGAGTCGCGGAGACGCCGGTTGGGCCAGCTCGTTTGCTGAGGCTGCCAGCCGTTGGGCCGATCACTTTCGGCCCGATGGCACTCGTTTTCCTATTTTCGAATTTAATCTTTTTCGAGAATTGATTCAAACTGCAAAATTCGTAGAAAATTCAATAAAATTTAGAAAAATATCAAACCAACCTTGTTTAACTCATAAAAATGAGATCTAACCATTGGTGAAATAAAATATGTATTTTGAGTAATTTATTTTATTAATTAATAAGTAATTACTTTCTTTGAGTGAAGAAGGCCTAATATTTTGTGTAAATAAAATGTTTAATTATGAAAAAAAATGATTTCAATTAATAGAGGAGATACTGCAGACGAAATTAATAATAAACTTGATTTTTTCTAAAATTAAATTTAAACAATGTTATTTTATGTAATTCTAATCTATTCTTCTTTAGTCACTTAAAGTAATTAGTTAATTACTTGCTTAATAAAATCAGAAAAAAATTCCTTAATTATTAAACTTAAGTAAGTAGTAACCTTAATCAAGTAATTAAGGAAACAACATTAATTAATGTTAATCTTAATTAAACCCGTGTTAATCAGACATACTTAATTGTTAATTACTTGTTTAATGAATATACTTATCTTTAACTCGTTAATTAACCAAGGTAATTAAACGTTAATCATTATGTTAATACAAGGCTTAATTCATGAACTTTTGCATCCTCTCATCATATGCATTCATGCATACATGATCGTGATTCGCGATGCGTTGTTTGGTCGACTAGGTTACGAAGTGATCGAGGTTCCACCGAGGGCGAGTCGGGGAGCCGGGAATCTCGAAATCGACCCGACCGCCGAGGAGATTAACTCGAACAAACTCAAGGCAAGCCACGGTGCATCCTACCTATGTTTTTAAATATTTTATTTTATCACATAGTACAGTTATGCTTGTGCATTAGGTATTAGGGTTTGGTTGACACCCTAGATGCATTATGGTAGGTTTCCGTCCGCTTGTTCTATCTTGGTACAGGTAGCTCGATAGAGGCTAAGCTTAACTCATAGTGGCAACGGTAGTTTGGTTAGGGCACTTAAAGCATGGAGGCTTTAAGCGTTTATGTGTTGACATTAAAGATGATGAGGTGAGAATGCTAATGAAGTTGAGACCGGACGGGCCCCGTAGGAGAAAGGGCAAGACGGAGAGGTCTTGCAAGGTGGTAGCCCCGTCGCGTGTCGGTTAAGGACCGTACCGTTGTCGGCTTAGTTGAACAAGTTTGAACGTACCGTACTACATGCTGGTATCATGGGCCCGACAAGCTGATGTACCCTATCGCCCCGGAGATGTAGCGTAGCCAGCTCTCTTTACTGCGCTTGTCGGTGAGAGGATAGTCTCACGGGAGGGAGATGGGTCGACCACGAGGATAGTCGTGGCGTCGCCATACTTCGGGGAGTTGGAAATGGCTAGTCTGCTGTCAGGTGCTAGCGGGAAAGGTTGTCGTATACGATCGGTGTGATGCATATACGTCGTGTAGTCGGGTTTTGCCAGCTGGTATAAATCGATTCGAATCGCTGTCCCTCGCGATAATGAGTACCGCTTGTTTAGCTCGTCACATCGTAGTAATTAATACTGGAAGATGAAGATGAGGGTTGAAAGGATAATCGAACTATATAATCTTGTCTTGCAAACTTGTTTGCAATAGTGATAGGTGCAACCATCCAAGTTAATGAACTTAATACTGAGCTAAAATACGAAAGTAAGGACCCACCCTTTAATGCTTGTTTCGCAAAGGAGTAAACCCCACGACCGGAAAGCCTTTGCATACTAGGCGTCGGCCTTAGCGTGCCATGTTGACGGGTCGGTCTTGCTGAGTATTAGAATACTCACGGTTTGTTCGTTACCTCACGGGGAATGAGTCGTGTTATCACGACTTGTACGGCAGTTTTCCGAGGAAGAGCAATGTCCGGAGGGAGGTTCCCTGCGGTGGGAACGTATTCCCACACCTTGATGAGAGAGGACCGTGATGTACGAAGGGCTCGGTACATCACGACGTTCGGTGAAACCTTTCGAGTTGTATTATAAATAAGCTTCCGCTAAAGACTCGTAGGATGTTAAACTTCAATAATGTTATGTTTCCGCTGCATCAATGTTTGTATTTCGAAAACCTGGTTGTATTATACCATGATGTATATATCTTTGGCTTGTACGAGATGATACACTCGTTGTAACTCGCTTCGTCGAGTGTCCCTCCTGTTCCGATTCCCGGGTGTCCCGGAGGGGATGTCACAGGACCACGGGGTTACGGATCCGCGTGTGGCTGTGGCCACACGGGATCCAGGCCGTGTGGCTCGCCCTGTGGCCTCACGGCGCGCGGCCGGGAGGCGGCGGCGCGAGCTAGCCGGAGCGGCGTCCGCGGCTCTTGGTCCAAGGCCGGGGGGCCCTCTAGGTGCGGTATGAGATGGCGCATTTTGTGGTGGGGTTGGGTTGGCGGGATCCTCACCGGAGATGCGGCTCGTCGGGCGGTGGCGGCGCGGAGAGGTCCGGCGGGGTTGTTCGTCGCGGAGGAAGCACGAAGAGATGTGCGGCTTGGCTGGGGAGCTTCACTGGAGCATGGGCTCTCCCGTCTTGGCCTTCCCTTTGGATGAGCACGGCCGGAGATGGCGGACGGCGTGGAGGTGACGGCGGCCGGAGTTCCGCGGTGGGGGAGAATGAGAAAACCGGCGACCTAGTGAGGTGACAAGGGAGGGTTAGGGTTTGAAAACATGCCCCATCACCTTGCGCACGCACCCGCCTCGGGAATGGGGACGAGTAGCTCACCGGAGGGGGTGAATTTGGCGCGACGGCGGTGACGGCCGGGATGGAGATCCTCGCGGATTTCTTCGAAATTGGTCGGTTTTAGTCCGCCATTTTTGGGGGTTCTTGGCGTGGAGCAGGGTGGGGGTGGGGCGGAGCTTAGGGCGGAGCGGTTTGGCTCGAGAGGGGACGGAGGCGGCGGTCGTCGAGCTTCAAGCTCGGGCGGCAATGGCGGGTTGGGGGAGAGCTCGGGAGAGAGAGAGAGAGAGAGTGGAGGAGGGGTTCCGACCGGGTTTGGGGACCTCCCTTTGTCTCTCCGACCAGGTGGGCGCGGGGCGCGGCGCCGGCCATCGACAGGCGGGGCCCGCGGGCATATGCTTTGGCATCTTTTCTTTTTCCTCCAATTTCCAAATGTGGTACTGAACCGATTTTGAAAAATCAAAAGCATGGCCATCCCGAGCTCAAAAATTAAAGGAGAGAATTTTGTTGCAAAGTATAACTCTATAAAGTGACATGTATGTAGAGTTTACTCAAAAATCCTTTCTAGATTAATTCTGAAAATTCAGAGAAAAGGCTTAAATGCTAAGTTTGTCTGATTTATTTGGGGTATCAAAACTTGATGAAATCCGGTGGTGTTTTGTCCTAGATTTTTGATTTGACATGCCCTACAACATATATTTTTGGTTGACCATATTTGTGTTATAGGAATTTGAGTTGTAGTTCAAACCAAAGTGTTTTGAATTTATTTGGTGCCCAAAACACTTTGCATGTCAATGAAACTTCTTGGGTAGGTTGGTCCAGTCCTGGAATTAGTTTTAAAAATGCTAACTCGCAAAATTAGGGCACGGAGTGTCACAGAAGTAATAACAGTATTGTAATGCATACCATCAGGAGGATTCGTGAAATTTATGATACCGATGATTTCCAAGCCTATATTGGTCACCAGGTTCCGTGCATGACACAACTTCACAAATGGAATATGCATGTCCGCTTCTCTTGTAGGGCATTAGTGTAGCTCTCGTATGATTTGACTATGTTAGTCTGAATTCCGGATTCGAAGGCATTATCATTTTTGTAATACTTAAAGTGACAAAGGGCCTTTACCTCACTGGTAAAACTAGCCAAAATAGCACTGCGCAATTCACGCGGGCTAGACACATTTATATTTTGAATACAAAATTTCTTTGTCGACTGAGTAAAAGTTGACCGAATGCACTATGGAATTACTATAACTGATGTAAAATGTATCATTGATAAAGTTAATAAAAAATACAAGACAAAAAGTAGAATGGGGTGTTGTAACACCTCTGATTTTCAAATTTTGCAATAAAATAAAATTTTGATTTATTTTATTAGGATGCTAGTATTTATCTAGGTTAGGTATTAAATTTCTATTTAAATGAATTATTTTATTATTATTTATAAAATCATGTTTGTTGCATTCATGCTTGATAGTTGCATTAGGTTTTATTTGGTTGAAAACTTGGTTTCGAAAATCGAATAGAATTCGTTCGAATTTAAATTCACAAACTAGATTACAAATTAGAAAAGGAAAAGAAAAATCAAAACCCACGGCCATGGGCAGAATCTCCCCGACCCAATCCCCTTTTCCCTCTCCCTTTCTTCTTCCTCGGCTCCCGGCCAGACTCAAGCCCGCCTCGGGCCCGCGCGAGCCCGTCCCAAACCGGACCAAATCGGGGCCGATTCCAACTCCGACACGGCCAATCTTGGCGTACGTGCCACCCCGCACCCCTATAAAACGCGCGCAACCAATGCTCTCTTTTCCGCAACCAAAAGCCCCAAAAACCCGTGCCCTAGCTCGCCATATCGCCCCGCCTAGCCCTCGCGCGTCGCGCCGCCGCGTGGAGCTCCCGCATCGCCAGAGGACCGCGCGCGCCCTTCCGGAGACGCACCGCTGCCGCCTGCAAGACCGGAGACGAGCCGTTGACCGGGAGCCCCGCGCCGCCGCCGAAGTCTTCCGCCCGCGATCCACCGTCGCGAGCTGTCGCCGCCCTCTGCCGTCGTCGCGCGACCCGCTGAGTGAGTTCGCCGGTGCTCCCCGCTCCGCGTAGGACCCACCCGCACCGGAGTTTAGGGCACCGGAGAGCTAGAACGGCCAAACTCCGAACGAGCCCCTAATGGCGCCGCCGTCTCCGCTCGCCGCCGGTGGCTCGGCCCGGCGGAGTGATGCGGGCCGTTGGATCTCGGATCTGCGGGCCGGATTAGATTAATCGAACCGTTACGGCGGTTTACAAAAACACCCCCGTCGTCTTAAATAATTAATAAAGAACCCCCACTTTTACATAAGCACCCTTAGGTTAATTAATAATTATAATTTAATCGTGTTAGGGCACGATATTGTAATTTTTACACTTAAGCCCCTGAGTAATTTTATAATTATGTTTAGGTCTGTAATTTTACATAAACACCCCTAAGTTTTTCCTAAATTATATTTTAGTCCGTACTTTTTCATTTAGGCCCTGAACTTTCTATAATTACAAATAGGTCCCCGTAACTTTTCAGTAATTACAAATAGGTCCCCTGAAGTGATGTTTTACAATTTAAACCTTAGATCTTAAAACGTTCATAACATTTTAGCTCGTAACTCCGATTTGAGGTGATTCTTGCGCTCACGAGTTCGTAGTGGCAGTACTATTTAATGGTACTGTTTTCATAGACAGTAGGCATTGTTTGGTGTACTGTTTCTTATTTGCTATGTATGTGTGTTTTCCGGCGTGACGAAAATAGACGAGGAAGAGTACGAGGATTCCCGGGACCCGAGTTTGAGCAGCGGCAGCAAGAGGGAGACAGGCAAGTGTCCTTGATGCACATTGCGCCTACTTTCTTACTTTACGAATTTACATTACATGCATTCTTGTTTAATTTGAATCCTATTTGTGTCATACCCCGTTCCCTATTCTACCTTGTCGCCTTGGTTATGGTGTAGTATGTTAGGATGGGTACGTCATTGCTAGTTGCTTTTAATGGGGTTCAAGCTGAACTAAATGCTAAGCTTGATTAATTATTCACTTGAACATAATGATCATGAATTGGGGGATGCTTTTTAGCAACATGGAACTTAGGTGATCCAGACAGGAGGATGTGGATGATGGTGCGGGAATGCACAGTACTCGTAGTAGTACTATTGGGCTGCGGTAGTACCTGTTGGGGATCATAAGGACCGGTTCTTGGAGCGGCAACCCGGGACTTCCGCACAAAGCACGGGCTGATAATGGGTAGGTAAGGTTTAGTACCGGAGGTAGCTTCCCGATTCCGCAAGCGTCGAGGAAGGATGAAGGAAGAAGGTGTCTTACGGATTCGGGCGAGGAAAGGCGGAGTACTTGATGCCACGGTGCAAGAGGGGGCCTCCGGGTGATGCGTCACTTTTACGGCGGTGAAACCTTAGCATGGACGTTTTGCAAGTCGGGAAGTCCTTAGAAAAGACCTTGCGGTGATCTCTTGGCCTCATACCTTAGGAAGTGTGCTTGGCATAATAGAGGTTTTAGTCAGAATAGTGATGGAATCACCGACACTTGTGGGTAAAGTTGTGCAACCTCTGCCGAGTGTAAAAGCGTTGTGTAAGGCCGTGTTCACGGTCACGAACGGCACGGATCCTCACGAGCACTAGAGGGATGGTTTGGGTGGAGTAACCCTTTGGTAGCTACAAGCGGGTTAACTTGTAGTGAGGTGAGCTACAGGCGGGGTAACCTCGTAGTGTGGTTTCGCAAGTAGGGTAGCTTACGTTGGTTAACAGTGGGGTAACCTCGTTGGTGCTTTTATCACATAGTAAATAGGTTGTTTAATTAACTTGACTAGTATAGGTGCTTCTATTGCAAACCCCGTGTCGGCTTTCCTTTTTATACAGCTTGCATGTCATTTTTCCCACACTTGTTGAGGTACGACATGTACTCACTCTTGCTATTTCTGTTGCTATACACTACCGCTGCTCGGAGCTCGAAAGGAGGTACCTTGATGAAGACTACTACTAGGCGTGCGTTTCCCTGGTTGATTGCACATGGCGTATGGAGTCTTCCGCCGAGTTTAGTTTAGTCCTTTGAGACATTTTTAATAAAGTTATGTAATAAAGATACGCTTGAGACGATGTAATAAGTTATACTATGACATTGGTTACAATCGTTATTTCACTATTGTCTCTATATGTGTGATTAATTGATCTGGCACACATATAGCTATGCATTCGGTCTTGGCCTTAAGACCTGGGTGTGACAAATTGGTACCGAGCTGTGTCAACCGTAGGACGCTAGTTTAGTTAGAGTCTTCATGTCTTAGCTATTATTTGAAAAGCTTATTCTCAAAACTATATATATTACTTGAAACTTGTTTATCTATACTCATCTTGTTGCTTTTACTACCTTCTTGTTTATGAAAAACACTTTACTAACCTCCTCTATTCAAAACTTTGTAGATGGTTCGTTGTAAGCTCACTCACGTGCAAGAGAGTGGTTGTTCAGCCCACTCGCATCCCCGAGGGCGCTGCTTGGATGTGCCAGCCCGCCATGGTGGCTCACTCCAATGGACTGCATGCGGCTACTACCCCAACACTCTGTCATACATACTTCAAGGGCTCGGCTTCCACGCGCCTCTCTACATTGGAACCGGGACGGCGGCACGCGTGGGAGAGGCTACCGGTGGAGGGTGTCGGTGATCCTCTACCGCCGGTGCACGAGATGACCGGCATGCGCCGCACCCTTCGTGAGCACCACGCCATCGCCCCCAAGATCTACCGTCGATGTCTGGGATTCGCGATGCTGCTCGTCAAGCTCTTCTTGTGTTACGCGCCGAGAGGGACACTAATATACGCCACTCCCGGCTTGCTCACTTCCCCTACAGAGATAGCTGCAGCTTGGACACTACGAGTGATGCCCGCACCGCCGGAGACATACGATGATGACTTCGGAGCAAGTGCGCCTCACTAGAGCTATGGACTTCATCTTGCTGAGGCTTTGGATGAGATTGAAGATCTACACCGCCGCAACGAGGAGCAAGAGGAGAGGATCATGTCTCTCCATGAGATGCTGACCCTGAGGATGAAGAGGACGAGGAAGACCCCGAGGAGGCGCCACCATCACCCACCGTGCCGCCTAGCTCCCCTCCTCGCGGAGAGCTTACGCGTTTGGCAAGCGCACCACCCCCGCCACCTCCGGGAGGAGTAGTTGTCCAAGAGAGTCATCACTTAGGTCCATGAGGATAGGTCAGAGTAGTTAATCGAGTTAGTTAAAGTTTACGTCGATAGATAGTCTTAGTCTTAGTACGTCCTCATGCTTGGTTTGCTACAATGTTTGGAGTGATGCTTGTCATTTGAAGTTTTTGCTTGAGTGTCGATGGGATGTAAGGCATGTCTTACAACCATCTGTTTATCATACATTAATGAGTTAATAAAGGATTAGTTTGGGTTATATTCTCTCTTTAGTTCTTTTATCTATATCCTTATCACCTCTCCATATCATTTGTTTATACTCATTCATACCTATTTATTTCTATCTCATGGAATATCTATGTTGCCCGTTGATATGTCCAATTTCCTATAATATTGCTCATGTCTGCTTAATTCTTACTATCTACTCTTTTTCTTATACTTGTCGCTCTATTTCTACCTCCATCATGTCCTTGATTATCTTTATCATGATCTTTTCCTTGTTGACCGTGCAAACATGACGTGAACTTTTCAATCTCGTTTGACTCAACAGATGAGTGAGGCGCAACAACAACAACAACGACAACGATGGGGATGCACCACCGGAACCTACTCCGGCGCAAGTTTTGGCCATGCAAGCCCGAGATCCTTCGGACTCATGCAGCAGAACATGATCCGGATGCAGCGAACCATCGGAACCGAGAACCACGAAGCGCCAGCTCCGCCACCTAGGGATAAGTTGGGAGAGTTCCGAGAGGACCAAACCCGTGCCATTCTCACAAGCTAAGGATCCTCTTGATGCTGATGGCTGGCTGAAGACCATTGGAGAAGAAGCTGCTAGTTGTTCGAGTGCAACGACTTGGGGAGAAGGTCTCGTATGCTTCACACCGACTTGAGGGCCCAAGTTGCTGAATGGTGGGAGGCATTGGTGAATGCCCATCGAGGACCCGACTAATATCACTTGGCAGGAGTTTGTGACCAGTTTCGGGGCTCACCATGTTCCTCGTGGTGTCATGAAAGTCAAGAAGAAGGAGTTCCAGGACTTGGTGCAAGGTTCCATGTCTCGTCGGTGAGTATCTGCACCGCTTCACCTAGCTTTCACGCTATGCTCCAGGAGAAGTGGACAGCGATGAGAAGAAGCAAGAGCACTTCTGGAGGGAGCTGAATGATGGTCTTGCTTATGCTTTGGAGTCTAGGGACTTTGAACTTCCAGTCCCTAGTGGATCGCGCACTGATTCTGGAGAACAGGAGGGGTAGGATGGATCGCAAGCGCAGGCTGGAGCGCCAGTGCGCAGCGAGAAAGGAACAACACTAAGCCCCGTTTCAGTTCTTCATCTGCGGGACCTGTCTATCGTCCAGCTCGGCAGGGGGGACAGCAGAGTGACCAGCGAGAGGACCCAAGGTGCTGGACAAGGCTATGGTACTCCTCGGCGTCAAATGCAGCGTCCCAACAACAATCGGGCATCCTCAACTCGGCAGAGGCCCAACAATGGACAGAACACTGGAGGCGCGTGGACCCTGTTTCCGTTGTGGACGGATAGGACATTTTGCTGATAAGTGTCCTCGGAATCGCCCAGCTCGGACCCCGGCTCAAGTTGCTAACAACACTCAGAGCCGCAATGCCAATGCTGCACCTACTCCGGCTAAGCAGAATCAAGTCCGTGCTCGTGTCAACCACGTGGAGATTGAAAGTGCTCAGGAATCTCCGGACGTCGTGATTGGTATGTTTTCGTGTCTATGATCAAAATGCAGTTGTCTTATTTGATACTGGAGCATCGCATTCATTCATAGCTGCTGTTTTTGTTCAAAAACATAATCTACCCATGTCAATGCTTAAGAACCATATGATAGTTACTTCCCCTGGGGGAGAGATGCATGCTAGGCAAGTCTGTCCTAAGGTAAACCTTATCATAAGGGGGTAGATTTCTCTGCAAACCTAGTCATTCTCGAGTCAAAGGGATTGATGTCATTCAGGGAATGGACTGGTTGAGTAAGCACAAAGGTCTGATTGATTGTGCTAAGAAGGCAGTAAGGTTAACAGCTGGTTCGGGAGAGGAAGTGGAATATGTGGCTGAGGCACTCATCACTACCCAAGGGGCAGTTAACCGCATTGTGTTGAATAATTTGGAGGGTACTTCGGTTCAGGAGATCCGTGTGGTCAGCGAGTTTCCCGATGTCTTCCCGAGAGGAGTTGCCGGGTATGCCACCTGACCGTGACATTGAATTTGTTATTGAATTAGTTCCTGGTACAGCCCCTATTTTTAAGCGACCCTATCGGATGGATAGTGAACAGTTAGCTGAACTTAAAACCCAATTGCAAGAACTCTTAGATAAGGGTTATATCCGCCCTAGTGCATCACCATGGGGAGCCCCGGTTATTTTTGTTGATAAGAAGGAGGTGAGCGGAGAGAATGTGTGTGGATTACCGTGCACTCAATGAGGTTACAATCAAGAATAGATACCCTCTACACGGATTGATGACTTATTCGATCGAGTGAAGGGCGCCTGTGTATTCTCCAAGATTGATCTTCGTTCGGGATATCACCAATTGAAGGTCCGAGCCTCCGACATCCCCAAGACGGCCTTCATCACTCGGTATAGATTATTTGAGTATACCGTTATGTCCTTTGGTTTGACCAATGCTCCGACCTACTTCATGTATCCGATGAACAAGGTCTTTATGGAATATCTCGGACAAGTTTGTGGTTGTTTTCATTGATGATATCTTGGTATTCTCGAAGAATGAGGAAGAACATGAGGAACATCTTCGTCTTGTTCTACGAAGCTTAGGGACAATCGGTTATATGCTAAGCTCGGTAAGTGTGAATTCTGGTTGAAAGAAGTTGCTTTTCTTGGTCACGTCTATCTCGGAAGGAGGAATATCCGCGGATCCTGGTAAGGTCGATGATGTGTTGAGTTGGAAGGCACCGCGAATGTCTCGGAGATCGAAGTTTCCTCGGTTTGGCGGGATACTACGGGACGGTTCATCGAAGGGTTTTCCAAGATAGCAAAGCCTATGACGAATTATTGGAGAAAGGAAAGACTTTTGAGTGGACACCTCGGCGAGAAGCTAGTTTCCGGGAGTTGAAGCGGAGGCTTACCGCAAGGCACCCGTTCCGACCATGCCCGATATGGAGAAGCCTTTCTCGGTGTATTGTGATGCATGTGGGCAAGGCATAGGATGTGTGCTCATGCAAGAAGGAAGAGTCGTGGCATATGCATCGAGGCGGTTGAGGAAACATGAGGAGAAGTACCCTACGCATGACTTGGAATTGCTAGCGGTGGTTCACGCTCTCAAGATTTGGAGACACTATCTCATTGGGAAGAGGTGTGAAATCTACTCGGATCATAAGAGTTTGAAATATTTCTTCACTCGATCCGATCTGAATCGAGGCAGAGCCGATGGTTAGAACTCATCAAGGATTATGACTTGGAGATCAACTATCACCCCGGCAAGGCGAATGTGGTCGCATATGCATTGAGTAGGAAGTCTCATTTGAACACATTGGCTACTAGAGAGTTACCGCCGGATATATGTGAAGAGTTTGAGAAGCTTAACCTTGGTTGGGTAACTAACATGGAAGCCGTTGCAATGGAAGTGGAGTCTACACTAGAGAGTGATATTCGAAAAGGACAGACTTGAGGATGCTGCCATTCAGGAGATCAAGTTACGAGATCCGGGAGAACAAGGCCCCGGGTTTCACTGTTGACGATCAAGGAACACTTAGGTACAAGCAACGGATCATGTATGCGGATGTTGAGGAAATTAAAGAGTTGATACTTCGAGAGGCTCATAACTCGGCATACTCTATGCACCCAGGAGGCACTAAGATGTACCATGATTTGAAGACTCGCTATTGGTGGTCCTGGAATGAAGAGAGCCAGTAGCGAGTATGTGGCTTTGTGTGATACATGCCGGAGAGTCAAGGTAGAACGACAACGACCAGTGGACTCCTATAACCACTCAAGATACCCGAATGGAAGTGGGAAGAGATCGCAATGGATTTCATTGTGGGTTTACCTCGGACTCGAGGGAGGATATGATTCTATATGGGTTATTGTGGATCGATTGACCAAAGTTGCACATTTTATCCCTGTCAAGACCACGTATGCGGACGGAGACTCGCGAGCTTTACATAGCAAGGATAGTGTGTCTCGCATGGTGTTCCAAAGAAGATTGTGTCGGATAGAGGTACGCAGTTCACCTCCGGAGTTTTGGGAGAAGTTACATGAGTCTTTGGATACAAAGTTGAATTTTAGTTCAGCCTATCATCCCCAAACGGACGGACGGACCGAGAGGGTGAATCAGATTTTGGAGGACATGTTGAGGTCATGTGCACTCCAATACGAGTAAGAGTTGGGATAAGCTCCTTCCATATGCAGAATTCTCCTACAACAATAGTTACCAAGAGAGTATCAAGATGGCACCGTTTGAGTTCTTATATGGTCGCAAGTGCAGAACACCTTTGTTTTGGGATCAAGTAGGAGAGAAATTATTGTTTGGTCCCGAGATTCTTCAAGAGAGTTGAGAGACAAGTTCACATCGTAAGAGAGAATTTAAAGCTTGCTCGGTCTAGACGGAAAGAGTTACGCGAGATAATAGGAGAAGAGAGTTGAGCTTTGAGGTTGGTGACTTTGTATATCTCAAGGTATCTCCTATGAGAGGTTTGCGACGTTTCAAGATCGAGAGGCAAGTTAGCTCCTAGATACATTGGTCCTTTCAAGATCATTGCTCGAGATGGGTGAGGTAGCATATCGAGTTGGAGTTACCACCACATATGTCGGATGTCCATGATGTTTTTCATGTCTCTCAATTGAGGAAATGTCTACGAGTGCCGGAGGAACGGTTGTCTATCGAGGAATTGGCAGTAGGAGAGGATCTTACTTATCAGGAGTACCCAATAAAGATTTTGGATACCCTTGAGAAGGCCACAAGGAATAAGAAGTATCGTATGTGCAAGGTTCGGTGGAGCAATCACACGGAGAAGGAAGCTACGATGGGAGGAAACGAGGATGATCTCGAAGAAAGAGTTCCCTAGTCTTTTTCTGATCCATCCGAATCTCGAGGGCGAGATTCATCTTAAGGGGGTAGGTTTGTAACACCCTGATTTTTCAAATTTTGCAATAAAATAAAATTTTGATTTATTTTATTAGGATGCTAGTATTTATCCTAGGTTAGGTATTAAATTTCTATTTAAATGAATTATTTTATTACTATTTATAAAATCATGTTTGTTGCATTCATGCTTGATAGTTGCATTAGGTTTTATTTGGTTGAAAACTTGGTTTCGAAAATCGAATAGAATTCGTTCGAATTTAAATTCACAAACTAGATTACAAATTAGAAAAGGAAAAGAAAACCAAAACCCCGGCCATGGGCCAGAATCTCCCGCCCAATCCCTTTTCCCTCTCCCCTTTCTTCTTCCTCGGCTCCGGCCCGACTCCGCCCGCCTCAGGGCCCGCGCGAGCCATCCCAAACCCGAACCAAATCGGGGCCGATTCCAACTCCGACACGGCCAATCTTGGCGTACGTGCCACCACCGCACCCCCTATAAAACGCGCGCAACCAATGCTCTCTTTTTCTCGCAACCAAAAGCCCCGAAAACCCGTGCCCTAGCTCGCCATATCGCCGCCGCCTAGCCCTCGCCGTCGCGCCGCCGCGTGGAGCTCCTCGCACCGCCCGAGGACCGCGCGCCGCCCTTCCCGGAGACGCACCGCCGCCGCCTGCAAGACCCGGAGACGAGCGGTTGACCGAGGAGCCCCCGCGACGCCGCCGAAGTCTTCCGCCCGCCTGTCCACGCGTCGCGAGCTGTCCCCGCCCTCTCCCGTCGTCGCGCGACCCCTCTGGTGAGTTCGCCGTGCTCCCCGCTCAGCGTAGGACCCCACCCGCACCGGGTTTGGGGCACCCGAGAGCTAGAACGGCCAAACTCCGACGAGCCCCTAATGGCGCCGCCGTCTCCGCTGCGCCGGTGACTCGGCCGGCCGGGAGTGATCTGGGCCGTCGGATCTCGGATCTCGCGGTCCAGATTAGATTAATCGAACCGTTACTGCGAGTTTTACAAAAACACCCCCGCCAGTCTTAAATAATTAATAAAGAACCCCCCACTTTTACATAAGCACCCTTAGGTTAATTAATAATTATAATTTAATCCTATTAGGGCACAGTATTGTAATTTTTACACTTAAGTCCCTGAGTAATTTTATAATTATGTTTAGGTCCTATAATTTTACATAAACTCCCCTAAGTTTTTCCTGTATTATATTTTAGTCCCGTACTTTTTCATTTAGGCCCCTAAACTTTCTATAATTACAAATAGGTCCCTGTAACTTTTCAGTAATTACAAATAGGTCCACCGAAGCTTGCTTCGTTTTACAATTTAAACCTTAGATCTTAAAACGTTCATAACTTTTAGCTCGTAACTCCGATTTAGGTGATTCTTGCGCTCACGAGTTCGTAGTGACGAGTACTATTTAATGGTACTGTTTTCATAGACAGTAGGCATTGTTTGGTGTACTGTTTCTTATTTGCTTGTGTATGTGTGTTTTCCGGCGTGACGAAAATAGACGAGGAAGAGTACGAGGATTCCCAGGACCCAGAGTTTGAGCAGCAGCAGCAAGAGGAGGCAGGCAAGTGTCCTTGATGCACATTGCGCCTACTTTCTTACTTTCCGAATTTACATTACATGCATTCTTGTTTAATTTGAATCCTATTTGTGTCATACCTGTTCCCTATTCTACCTTGTCGCCTTGGTTATGGTGTAGTATGTTAGGATGGGTACGTCATTGCTAGTTGCTTTTAATGGGGTTCAAAGCCGAACTAAATGCTAAGCTTGATTAATTATTCACTTGAACATAATGATCATGAATTGGGGGATGCTTTTTAGCAACATGGAACTTAGGTGATCCCGACGGGAGGATGTGGATGATGGTGCGGGAATGCACGCAGGTACTCGTAGTAGTACTATTGGGCTGCGGTAGTACACTGTTGGGGATCATAAGGACCGGTTCTTGGAGCGGCAACCCGGGACTTCGCACAAAGCACGGGGCGATAATGGGTAGGTAAGGTTTAGTACCGAGGTAGCTTCCCGGTTACGCAGCGTCGAGGAAGGATGAAGGAAGAAGGTGTCTTACGGATTCGGGCGAGGAAAGGCGGAGTACTTGAAGCCACGGTGCAGAGGGGCCTTCGGGTGATGCGTCACTTTTACGGCGGTGAAACCTTAGCATGGACGTTTGCAAGTCGGGAAGTCCTTAGAAAAGACCTTGCGGTGATCTCTTGGCCTCATACCTTAGGAAGTGTGCTGGTATAATAGAGGTTTTAGTCACTGAATAGTGATGGAATCACCGACACTGTGGGTAAAGTTGTGCAACCTCTCGCAGAGTGTAAAAGCTGTTATTAACAGCCGTGTTCACGGTCCTGAACGGCACTGGATCCTCACGAGAACTAGAGGGATGGTTTGGGTGGAGTAACCCTTTGGTAGCTACACGGGGTAACTTGTAGTGAGGGTGAGCTACGAGGCGGGGTAACTCTGTAGTGTGGTTTCTGCAAGTAGGGTAGCTTGCGGTGGTTAACGAGTGGGGTAACCTGTTGGTGCTTTTATCACATAGTAAATAGGTTGTTTAATTAACTTGACTAGTATAGGTGCTTCTATTGCAAACCCTGTGTCGGCTTTCCTTTTTATACAGCTTGCATGTCATTTTTCCCACACTTGCTTGAGTACGACATGTACTCACTCTTGCTATTTCCTGTTGCTATACACTACTGCTGCTCAGAAGCCGAAAGGAGGTACCTTGATGAAGACTACTACTAGGCGTGCGTTTCCCGGTTGATTGCCCGTGGCGTATGGAGTCTTCCGCTGAGTTTAGTTTAGTCCTTTGAGACATTTTTAATAAAGTTATGTAATAAAGATACGCTTGAGACGATGTAATAAGTTATATTATGACATTGGTTATACTGTTATTTCACTATTTTCTCTATATGTGTGATTAACTGATCCCGACACACATATAGCTATGCATTTGGTCTTGGCCTTAAGAGCTGGGTGTGACAGGTGTTTACTGTGTTATCATTTTGTCCTTTATTATTTTTTGAAGGACACCATGGTGTAGTCCAACCATTGTTATATATAACTGTTTAAATGCATATGTACTCTCAGTAATTTTAATATTTTTTTAGATAGCGTTGCCTCGCCCGTGATGTATTATCTTTTAATTATGTATTACACAGTTATAATTTTTATGTGCATCCAATGGTATTTATAAAGTTTGGCTTTCTACATAGTTGAATCAATTTAAATTGATCATTTATTTACGTTTTTCGCTTGATTATATCTGTTATGCTAGTGCACTTTATGCTTGTGTTCTGTTTTATGTTCTTCTTTAAATTGATGGCTGGAATGATCTGATACTCGTCTCCAAACGAAATAGAGTATTGACATCGAATCTTGGAACCATGATCCATTTCCTTATCGACCAAGTCATGACATGAGGTAGGTATAAAAATAATGAACGTAACATTATACCGACACAGTGCTTGGCTGCCTTTACCACATCCAAATCAAATTATTTTACAGTTTGGGGGAATGTCCTAGTAAAAGAATTTCTATATTTTAAAACTGTTCCAAGTGACCACATGGAATTTTAATTTTCCCCTAGTTTTTTTCCTGGGGTAGGAGTTGGGCACTATTCTACAAGGCAAGATGCAATTACTCCAACAAATAAATAAACTTTCAGGACAACATACATGCACCGGGAAGCCAGGTTCACATGTTTCCCCTTTGTTAACAGTGTATTTCCAGATGAAAATTACTTGAAAACCTGTATAATTAAAGGTGTGTCGCACCCGGGTATCATTCTGGACACCAGCCTCACTATACTGTATATATATTTAGTATTATTAAGAAGTTTTATACTGATAGACCCGCTACAGGAAGAGATGTCCTGAGCTGAATTGCATGGTCATGTTTTTAATTCTCCTTTTCATTTATATATTTCCAGAATTACATTTATCAGTTCATGTGCGTCTTGCATTGTACCTCCCCGAGCCTGAAAGCCCACCAACCCATTTATATATTTATGCCCCCTCCAACTCCCTCCCTCCCTCTCTCTCTCTCTCTCTCTCTCTCTCTCTCTCTCTCTCTCTCTCTCTCTCTCCCTACCGTTCCTTCCTGGTGGGCCTTGCCGGCCGCTCCCTCCCTCTCATCGGCGCCCCTTCCCCACGCCAAGGAGGCGGCCGGATCCGATGCCTTCCGAGTTGCATACCTCCCTGGCGGCGGATCTGGCCACGAGGCGGGGGCGGCGGCATACGGGTCTGGGCCAGGCTTGGCCCGCCCTGATTTCTTTTTTTTCCTGTGTTCTAGTGGTATCGAGTAACAAAGACGCTACTGGAAACCTTCTAGTTTTAATAACGCTCACGCAATGTTACAGGGTGTTTTTGTCCTGCGCTCGAGCAGCCAGTTTTTATTTGTAACACCACTACACCAAGGTATATTTTTACCGACTTATAATAGCTACCAACTGTGAGTTGGTAAATGCGGACGACACATCATGGGTCGGTAATTCTATATTTACCAATAGACCATAGGTCGGTAAAAATTCAACATGTAGCGTGCAACCGTGGGTCGGTAAATGTTGCACCTATCATCCCACGATCAGACGGGAAAAGTATGACCGACTAAAATAAGCGGAGGGAGCGCTAAACCCTAAATATTTTTCCCTTTGCCGCGCCAAAATTTTCTGGTCGCCGCCCACCTCCCGCGCCTCGCGCCATTCCCGCTCACCTCCGAAGCCATTCCCGCTCGCCTCCGGTACCATTCGCACCTGCCTACCCTCCAAAGCACTGCGTCAAATTTTCCAATTGCCGCTGCCTGTCTCCCACAAAATATTCGCACTCGCGTCAACGCCAATCCACAAACGCATCTGACCAGCTCCAGACACGCCGCCGCCTTCCTCCCACTCCTTCCCGTCGCATCCAGCTCCAAGACGGTGCTAATACCAGTTCCCACTGCGCCGCCGCCTTCCTCCCACTCAATCCCCTCCAGATTGCGCCTCCCACTACACCGCATCGTTCCTACAACTACTCCCCCACCAGATTGCGCCACCACTGGATCCCAGTCCGCCCAATCCCCTCCAAATCAGTTCACTGCTTGCCTCCCCTGCCCCTGGGCATCACCCTACCAAGGACAGTCTGCACGAACGCCGCTTGCAGGCTGGGAAATCAGTTCCATCATCCGCAACAAGATCAGGATTTGACACCCACGGCCAAGGCTAGGTCTTCTTGGTCCCGTATTCTTTCTACAAGATTTAGTCTCCATTCCAACTGTGAGTTGTCTTCTGAATCTCCACATCCTTTTGTTAATAAATACAATTTGTGGGCCCTAAATCCTGTAATAGCAAACGAAGAAAAATAATGTTCTGCACTTTTGCTGGACTGGCACACATACAGTATATTCAGATTTATTTCCTAGTTGCTTGTAGGCAGGGCCGTGTCTAGAAATTTGAGGCCCAGGTGCCAAACATATGAAGAATGTTCTGCACTTTTGCTGGACTAGCACACATACAGTATATTCAGATTTATTTCCTAGTTGCTTGTAGGCAGGGCCGTGTCTAAAATTTGAGGCCCAGGTGCCAAACATATGAAGGGGCCCTTAAAATTTTAAATATATATATATATATATCAGTGTAATATAATTTTAATTAATTAATATACATTTTTAATACATGTTTATCATACAACTTTATAGTTACTATAGATTATTGTTGCACTGAAATGTTTGCATCACTTAGTACTAGTCTAAAGTAGCCCTATTACAATCATGACTCTTATTTTGATAGCTGATGTAATGGTTGGCAGTGCTGAAGTTCGGTCATTTTACCTTTATTATGCTTAATCCAGTGTAAAGAACATTTGCTCATTTTTTTATCTAGCACCCTCGGCAAGGCAGCAATGTTTCATAACAAATATATCACCAGGCACTTTTTTTAGATTCAGTTGTGCTTTTCAAAACCAGGATCATATGTTTCTAATTTCAAGTACAAATGCAATTAATAAAGTAAAAGAATCATATGTTTGTTGTCTAGCGCCCCATGAAGGAAGTAAAATTTAGCAATCAGCTTGTGTGGCAATCTCTGCAGAATGACATAGAAATGACGAACTAGCTGCCGTGTCGCTGCGGCAGGGAATATGATCCACTCACACCCAGCGGCTAGATGTTGCGCTTTGCTGCTGTATTGTGCTTTGCTGCTAAACGTTATTTGCATCTGTAAATTAATAGCTTGATCCCTCAGAATCGGGGGCCCCAGATTTTTGGGGGGCCTGTGTCGTGGCCCACCTTGTCCCTGCTAATTGACAGGCATGCTTGTAGGTTAAGATGTTGAACAGCCAAGGCTGCATGCTTGTGTGGTTTCATTATGGCAAGTAATGAAATTCTAGGGGGTCACCCTGTTGTGGAAGAAAAAATCATTTTGTCAATATATATGAATAGTGGACTGAATAAATTCTGATATGTGTGTACAAACAGAATGCCAATCTGAAATTCTTGATATATTTGGTCAGATGAACTATATTTTGTAATTTCTTAGCATATATCTATATTAACTGGAGAAATAAAAAAACATTCTGCAAGGTTCCATTTGTATGCAAGCATGAGACGCTGATAGGAAAGGACGCGTTGGTGTTTGAGCTCTGCAAGAAGGTACTTAAGGCCAGGAAAGGTCAAGAAAAGGTAATATAATCATATTCCTGCCTTATAATCTTAACTGTTTTTAAATCAAGTGTGGGACAGTGAGTTTTCATGTCTTTTCATTTCATGTTATGGCTGCTAGTGTGTTAGGTGCCTTCTTTTTATATGTCTGGACATGACCGAAGTATGCAACTATGTTTTGATGCTTGCTAAATGTTCTTAGATTTCATTGTGAAAGCTGTTTGATTTTCCACATAAAGGTGCATGGATAAAACGTGGATCGACACTGAGGCTAGGTATAATATAACATTTTCACAAGGACTAAATGTGTTGTCTATAGTAATCATGGTATTTATCATAAAAATTGCATGTAGGGAGACAAAGGCCTACAAACAGGGGGTGAACAGTTTTCTAGCATTTGCATTTAGAAATTCGGCAATAGGGAACAAGATATTATGCCCTTGTAAGAAGTGTGTTAACTCATTTTGGAGAGAGGCTAGTGAAGTTCGAGAACACTTAATATGTGATGGATTTCTAAAAGGATACAGAACATGGACCTTACATGGAGAAGGCAGCTCTTGTTTTATGAATCAGGGTAACAGTGATGTTCCTGAGTTTTTTGAGCAGCATAGTGAAGATGATGACATATCTGAGTTTCTTAGGGATTTAGCTTGTGGCCTGGATGACAGAGGGGATATGGAAGATGACGGGTCTTGTGAGCTACCTAATAAAGATGTAGCAGCCATTGATAAGTTAGCAACAGAAAATAGTCAACAGTTGTACCCAGGTTGCAATAACTACTCAAAGCTCCGTTTTCTAGTTAGATTACTTCACATCAAACTTATTGGAGGATGGGCTGATAGAAGTTTTGATTTACTTGTTGATCTACTTGCTGATGCATTGCCTAAGGATTCAGCACTTCCTAAAAACTTTCATGAAGCTAAGAAGTTAGTCAAATCTATAGGACTTGGGTACACTAGTATTCATGCATGTGTTAATGACTGTATGCTGTTTTGGAAGGACGATGAAAAATCTAATTTCTGTACGAAATGTAAGGTTTCACGTTGGAAATCGGAAAAGAAGAGTCTAGATGGAAAACGTGAGTACAAGGTTCCTAGGAAGATTCTTCGTTATTTTCCTATTAAGAAAAGACTTCAGAGATTGTTTGTATCCTCTAAAATGGCAAGTCTTACAAGGTGGCATGCTGAACATCGAATAAAAGATGGTTTGCTTAGGCATCCTGCAGATTCCCCTTTGTGGAAGGATTTTGATGAACAACATGAACTTTTTGCCTCTGATAGTCGTAATATTCGTCTAGCATTTGCATCTGATGGCTTCAATCCATATCGGACTATGAATGTTAGTTACAGCATCTGACCTGGTATTTTGATTCCATTGAACTTTCCATCTTCAATGTGCATGAAGGACTCAAATTTTATCTTGTCAGTGTTGATTCCTGGTCGCTCTCCTGCTGGTGCTAATATGGATGTTTATTTTCAGCCTCTTGTTTATGATTTGCTTGATATGTTTGTTAATGGTGTGAGAACATATGATCCTTCAAACGGTCAATATTTTCAGTTGCGTGCAGCAATTTTGTGGACCATCACGGATTTCCCTGGTCTAGGTAGTGTGTCTGGGTTTGTCACTTCTGGTGAAGCAGCGTGTCCTAGTTGCCACTCCTCGATCTCATCGATTAGACTTGGAAATGGCAGCAAGTCTTGTTATATGGATCATCGAAGGTTCTTACATGCAGACCACCCATATAGGTTTGATGTTGATTCATTTGATGGTAAATTGGAGCTTAGGCCAGCACCTGTTCCGCTTTCAGGAGATGAAATTTTAGAATGCACTAAGCATCTAAAAACTGTTTATGGCAAGGACCCATCTGGTAAGCCAACAAAGAGTCAAAGACGCAAGGAAGGGGAACCATTAGTGTTTTTGAAAAGGAGACCTATTTGGTTCATCCTTTCATACTAGCATCACAGGCAACTCAAGTTTATTACGTTTCAGATGTTATTGATACTGATTGGGCTACTGTTGTTCAACCGAAACCTCGAGATTGTTATGGAAGTGATGATGCTGTGAATGAAAACCTTGATGGTTGTGAACTAGTTCATGTGCCTGATTTGAACCCTTGTATGGCTGCAAGTGTTTTCCCTGGACATGTTCCCTATGCTAGGACAGACATAGATGGTACAATTGTTTGTGGAATAAAACATGGCAAAAAATCTAGAAAGTAAGTTTCTTGTTCTGTTGCTTGTGTTGCCATTTTTCCTGGTTTTGTTGCTTCCTTGTAAAATATTATATATGCACATCCTTATAGTTGTGTTTCATTTGAGTGCAGATGGTTAATATCATTGTCTCTTTTCAGGAAAAAAAATGTCAAGCGCAAGAGGAAACAATAATGCTAGCTCGGTGAACGAATATGAGCAGCGAAAGCTTGAAACTGTTGAAAGAAACAAAAGGAAGTTGGATGCTCTTAAACTTGTTGAAGCAGTCAATGATCTAGTACCGCAAAGTCAGCCCAAGAAAACTAGAAAGGTGCAGTGCAAAATCATAACAAAAGTATTTTTGTGCACTGAATTTACATCCACACTGATTTCTTGTTGCACATGTCTGCTTGTAGAAAAATCATAAAACAAATCTTGCAGCAACTGATCGTCCAAACTTACGCCCGAGATCACAAAGAAACAATGTTGTACTTGAAGATGACTTGGCTTTTGCTGAACTACAGCCACTTGGAGGATTCCTAAGTAACAATGAAGGTACCATAGTAATATGTGTGCTTATAATCTTGATAAAAATTCTAGCTGACTTTCTTAACCCCTTATATAGATCAACACAATGGTGACCTAAGCAACGACACTCAAAAGATAAGAAAAGGAAGGGGCGTAACTAAGAAGGATGATATATTCTCGAGGACACCTGACATGCCTAAAATTAACATATTACTCAATGATCATGGTCAGCCTGTTGGTAAAAATTCTAGGCAACTTTCTAGTGTTATTGGGTGTCAAGTTAGAAAAAACTATCACTTGCTAGTGTGGATTGGAGGCTAGTTGATGCTGAGAAGAAATTTGAGTTGTGGACTGACTTGAAGGTATGGATGTCCTGCAATTCTGCAGTTTTATGATCCGAATACTGTTGGACTAATTTTTTCTTTTTCATCTGTACAATAGGTATATTATGATATTGATGATGTTGCCTTGAACTGGGTCATGCGTACTGCTGGTAGGAAATGGAAAGAGTTCAAGGCAACTATAAAGGAGTTGTATTTTGATCCTGGGATGAATATAGAGGAGAATGGCATATGTCCAGATAAAAGGGTTAATGATGATGATTGGAAATTCCTTTTTAACTATTGGAAGTCTACTGAATCTCAGGTAATATGAAGTGTTATTTTGTAAAATGTTAATACATGCAAAGCTTATACAAGTTAATTCTGTGTTAGGCTCGGTCCCAAATAGCAAAAGCAAATCGGGCTAAGTTGGAATTGCATCATACATCGGGTAGTATCAGCTATGCATGTTTGGAGTATGACTTGGTAATGTTCAATTTGGTTTAGTAATTCCACACATAATTATAGTGTTCACTACTGATATGAAAATGCTATAGGCTGTGAAACTAGGACGCCCACCTCGAAGAGATGAAAATTTTATCAAAACACATACTAGGAAAAATGGAATTCCTACAAAGGAGGCAGAACCAATAATTGTAAGTCTTTCATGGCCTAGTGATAGTTGCAATATCCATACTATAAGAAATCTTTTTGATGACATATGCTGCTTGTTTTGATTTTTAGAATGAACTTAAAGAAATCATTGAAGCTCAACCGGAGTTAAAGAATCGAACAATTCAGCAAGGTGATGCATTTGCCTTTGTTTGTGGAGAGAAAGAGCCAAGAGGATATGTGCGTGTTATGGGTTTAGGCCCAACTCCTCAAGATATTGGCACCCCGGGGTTGAAGTGTTATACACCGACAAGGCTTCAAATGGAAATATTTGCCCGTATGAAGGCTGAAAGTGAGAAAGTGGCCCTACAAGAACGTGTACTTCAGCTGCAAGCCCAAATGGAAGAAAGGGCACAACATGACAGGGCAAGTGTAGAGCCCATGTCGCACAATGGTTCTACTTCTCGTCAACATCTGGTAATAATATTGTGTAGTACATGTACAAAACAATGATAATCTACTGATTTGTCTCATGAATTACAAACTGTTTTATGTAGAACATAAACTTGGATACCACTGGTGATGTTGAATCTCAAAGCGAGGATGAGGAAGAATGCTATGACGAGGATGACTAAAACATCTCTGACCGAGCGCTTGGTGCATCCTCCCAAAGACCCGCAGTTCACATTACAAAGACTAATGATGCCCATCACTCTGCACATGACGCTCTTGTAATACTCTCTTCCTTCTAACATTTCATAATCCTCCAATACATGAATTCAATTCTCATTAATCACTTGTCTCAGATTGGAAAAGATGTCATATTATATGCTTTATTGAGGTCCAATCAACCAGTTGCAAAAGGAACAATTATTTCAACTAAACCAAGCACTATACTTGGAGGTCAGCAACTTGGAAGGCAATTTTGTGAAGTTGTTGTCACTTGTGTTCTGAAAAGAAATGAAGTGCTTCCTCGTCCTTGTGGTGATATGGAAACTATGGCTGATGCTCACAACATGTCCATTGCATGGCCATATAAGAAAGTAACAACCTAAACCTGAACGTGTTTATGCTATTATTCATATGGCTCATGGTTGATATGTAATGCATCTTAATCTTAATTTTTGATAGCTGAAGATGAGTGGCAAGGCATCAAACCCACATGTATCAGGTATTTCACATTGTTATTTCTGTTGCATATACTCATCATAGTCAAGTAATTTTTTTGTCCTTATGTTGCATCCACAAGCCAATCAACTTGACAACCTTCCTACTTTTTGTCTAGGAGATGCTCACCATTGAAGGCTAATATTGACTGATAAGTGACCATTTGTGAGTTGGTTTACATGACAAGCAGACTACATGCAGCTCTTGATAAACTAGACTAGTTGTGGACATGCATGTTTCTTTTAGTTTCTTATACTGTTGTGGGTGGCTATTTCTTTTGAGGTTGCAAACGGTGTGCAAGACAAACATGATGATAGAGCTGTAGTGTTGTGCTTTTGTAATATGTTTCCCAACATTGTAATCTGCTGACCAGCTACATGTATTTTGTGGTCTGTTGACCAAATATGATGATAAATTGTCTCATATTATAAGTTTCACCTATCGCTATTGCAAGTTTGTCGCATCATATGTGTTGTCTTCGATCTTGGAAGTGTTTGATTGATTGTTAATTGTGGATCAATGGAAATTGTGAGCATATATACTTGTTAATTTATTTGACTGCTTCATAGGAGACATTGGTTGATTCTACCAACACAAGAGTACATACAACTGCTACTGTTACGGATTGATAATTAATTATGGATTAGTGCTAATTGTCTATATAGTTAATTTATTTGAATATATGGCAACAGACAATGGGTCGGTAATTAATCAATACTATCGAACCATGAGTCGGTAATTTACAGATAAAGCGACTGAAAATGTGTCGGTAATTCTTTTGAAATAGCAACCGATCATCGGTTGGTAAAAAGATGTCGGACGGTAAAACCTTTACCGACGCCACTTACAACGACTGATTGCATAAGTCGGTAAAGACATTTACCGACCTATGGTAAGTCGTTAAAGCGGCCGTTAGCGACTAATGATGAGATGGTTATACCGAACCGTGGTGTAGTGCACGTTTTTTTCTTTTGCAGGAAAGAATAATAATTCAAGCGCAGTTCAGGTACCAGGGGCTCATCCTCGGGGCTGGCTCCGATGAAGAGGCCGTACATCTTGCCCTAGCTAGCTGTCCCTCGATCATCACAAGCTGCTGGCCATGGCTATGAAACAGTGCTCCATGATCAAAATGCTGTCAATGGACGTAAGATGTTGGATGTCGCCAAATTTCAGAACTAGAGTGCTAGGCACGTGAGCCACGTTCAACCAGCTCTCCCCGCCTTCATCCAAGAGCACAGGAAGGTCACCACGAAGGACGTTGTGTAAAGCGGGCTCCGAGAGCATTGTGGTGCTGCTCGTCGGGTGCGGATTTTGGTCAAGCGATACGTGGAAGTCCTTGGTTTTCTTAGGCTCGTTCATTCCACACTACCTGGAAAACAGAACATGAATAATTAGCCTAAAGCTAGTCTGCTCTTGTACTTGAAGTGGAGCTACGTCGGAACCAGAAACTGCACCTAAGTGGCAAGCAGTACGTCGATGAATTCATATCTCCCAGTTGTCACAGTTCCTGCTGCCTTCTACTCCTAATGCAGTCCGCTGCATTCTCCGCGGGTGCACCAAAGCCCAGCTCCTTGTGGACAATTTCATCCACACTATCATACTTGTAACGGAGTGGAAGAAACAATGCAATAGGCGCATAGCTATATCAAATGACCGTCTGACGGTGTGTATTCTGATAGGATAAATAACCAAGGGTGGGCATCCTGCTCTTTTAAGGACCTATGAATGCCAGTCTGGTGATCTGACATCTAAATTGTCACATGCAATTTTTTAGATACAAATAACCTTGTCAACCTACCAGCCCATTGGGGTTAATCTTGACATTTTTTTGTGAAAAATGACTAAACTCATTTTCTTTGAATTTTGTACTCCAAATAATATCATTCAAATTATTAAATCACTCTTATAAAATGTTTATTTACTATAAAGTGTTTGTGTATTCAAGCACTTGAATCTCATAGGATTGTTGGTCTACTCCATTGCAATTAAACATATTATCATTTTATCATTTGATTTTATCAATTTTAAAAGTTCATCACTTTGTTATAAAACTGGAGATTCATCCATAAATTTATAATATACCGCTTGATTTGTTGATTCTATACACTACCTACAATTTTGCTCTATAGTGACAGATGCAATTTTGACGTTAGTGGCAGATATTTAAAAAACTGTCACTATTCTGGGCCCAGCGAGAATACTACCACAATCCTCTACTTTAGCGGTGCGCTCAAAACGGCCAAGCGGCGCAGCCCGAAGCGGCCCACCGCTAGAGTGCCGAGCCGGCCACCTGGCGAAGCCAACCGCCGCTATAGAGGCCGGTGCAAATTACACGCATTGTACCGGCGGTTGACATTCAACCGCCGTTTAAAAGGGTTTTTAGGGTGGTTGACAATGTGAACCGCCGTTACAAATAGCGCGTGTATAAATACCTGTGTTTTTTCTTCCTATCATGTTAGAATCTAGTAGAATGTTTTGAGATATGTTGTATTTCTAGTGTACTGCATTTTATTTTTTTCGGTATTCAATCTATAAGGGATCCAGGCCCCTCATCGCCAAATTCGGGTCACGCCGCATAGGGAAGGGAGGGGGCCGCCAGGCCGCACTGTGCCGCCGCACAGTGAGGGAGGATGCTGGCCGCGCCGTAGCTGCACCGGGAGGGAGAGAGAGAAGTGGGGAGAAGGAGAGAGGTGGGGAGAAGTGAACTGTGTTTTAGGGTTAGGGCTGGAGTTGTTTTTATATGCTTAGTGAGCTAGGCCGCAATATAGTAGCAGGCAAGTGGTGTGCTCCACAACTTTTTACAGGTAGTAACGGGTTGGGCCACCATAGTTGTGGGCCAGTGGTGTCTGCCACTATTTTTTGTGCATAGTAGCGAACATTGTCGTTGAACCTAAAATAGCGACAGTTTTTAAAATGTCCGTTACTAACGATAAAATTGCACGGGCAAAACAATCTAGTTACAAATAGCCGAAAGGAACGAATTCAGATTTTGGCAGTATATTTGGTTTGATAACAGACAAAAGTGACCCGTTGTCTCAGTTCCTATTGCCTTCTACTCCTATACAACTCGTTGCATCGTCTGTGTATGTCCATGGTTCAGCTCCATATTTGACCATTTCACTGTCACAAAAAATGGATCTTCGTATGTAATGGTGAAGTACAGTTTTTTACTTAAATTTAAAACCTCGTTGTACAGACAATAAAAATAGTCAAAACAAAATTACCTGTTTCCATCAGTCTAAATGGTAAAAAAATAAACAGACATTGCATGTGCACAATTATTCACCATTTACACCTGAAGATCATTGCCAACTAAATCATTACCTTCCAAAGTCCTTGCTCTCCAGGGTTCAAGCTTGCAGCTTCAAATCCACTGTGGCTATATCAACAATCTGCCCACCTTGCGATCAAATAATCTTGCTGCTGTCATCAGTGCCCACAAGCCTGCCCTGCCCATACAACACAGAGGATTTACATCCAGCCTATCCCGTGTCACACCAAGTCTTCATTACTGGTATGGTTTGTTGATCGTGTTAAATCTGTCCAAGCTGGTTGGTTTCAGGCAAAGGCAATCAGAAGGCGGGTCTCCCGAGTACTTTTTTTCATTCGTTTTCTATACCATTTAATCAAACCTGTGCTCATTGGATCAGCACAAAAAATGGAGAACTTCCAGATAGCTCTTATTCCTAACGCACAACAATAATGTTTCTAACTCCAGCTCTTTTTCGCTTATTGAGTACTGACTACTTTCTGATCCACCTTATACAACCTTCCAATGGGACTGTACTCTTTGTTATGAGTAGCACTTGTATTGAGTATGGGGACACTAGGCCTGAATATATACAAGTATATATGTATAAAATTATGCAGAAAGCCCCATATACAATATCCGAAATACAAAACATGGAATACATGTAACTGTGCCACCCCCCCCCCCCTTGAACTCATGGTGGATCAACAACAAGAATTTAGTGAGATAAAACCTACATTGAGCTCCGGTCTGTGTCTTGGTAGGAAAATCAGCCAACAAAAGCTCTGAAGCCACACACTGAAGGCCATCAACATCTACCTGTGCTCGTCTATACAACCATCAACTCCAATATGCTCAAAATTGCTTCGCCGGATCAAGAGCATTGCTACAAGCACTTGTATAGAAATAAATAAAGAGAACTAAATATGGGTACACTTGAATCATTTGAATTTTAATAGATGATTGGAAACACAAGGAATGAGCATCTGGGAAGAACGTACATAGCGATTTCATCTGCCAGTAAACAAAGAGATTCATGTCTACAGAAAATTCGTACCTACAGCCCAGTCTAATGTATCAAAGTATCTTGCACTTGCACCCGACCACGCTGCTGGCCCCAAGCAAGGACCAGTCAAGCACCGTGGTCCACTACCGGAAAATCATATTTCACCGTGTGCCGGCACACGACGAAGCAGATTGCCGTAGGTGGCCTACGCTGACCGATCGACCACGTCTTCATGTGATGGCAAAGCGCTCTTCGCCGTGTGCCAAAGCTCGGACACACAACGAAGGATTTGCCGTGTGCTAGGCCCAGCACACGGCGAAATTGTCTGCACTAAACGGCAAGATCACGGCCGGCTCGAACGACGCTGTGAAGGGGTTGCCGTGTGCCAGAGATGCGGCACACGGTGAACCCTAAATCTTCGCCATGTGTTAAGTGGTCGCCGTTGTTTTTCTCATCTGCATCTTGACTACCTCTCGGCGGAAGGCACGCAAGCAGGAAAACAACTGGTCGCTCTAAGAGAAAAGACGGCTATGGTGACCGCGAGCACTAGCCTCGTGCAGCAGCAAGCAGACCAACGGACGGCAGCTCCTGGGGCGGCATATGGGGACTCGATTTGGGACGGCGAGTGCTTTGGCTTGAACTAAATGCGATAAGGTCACAGGGGCAGCAGGTGAGGGCATTCACATCTGCGCTTGTGCAGGGCCAGGCCTAACGGCCAGCTTCTGCGTACTTGCTCAGCCTGGCATGGTAGCACTCATTGCATTTAGCTAATCCTGGTTTAGAACAATATGCCTACAACCAAACATATATGACAAGTCTTTTCTCTTGCATTAAAAAAGCCTGGCTAGGAGTTAGCAAGGAAATCCCCATCTACCGTGAAGATCTTTTATTACAGCGACTCATTCTCAGGGCCGGGCGGCTCACATGAAAAGGTCGTATATTATCTCGGCCTTCAAGAAAATGTTGGCCATGATAATCACAAGCTTGCTGGTAGAACGGGACTCCTTGATCTAATCGCTGTCAATGGACACGAGACGTTTGGAGCTGGCGAGCTGCCAACTTTCTAAGCCGGTGTGCTGGGCACTTGAGGCATATTCTACCAGGTGTCGAGGACAACGCGAGGAACTGTCAGGAACCCATGCTCCGAGTGCATTGTAGTATTCATGGTCGATCGGGTGTGGCTCTGGGTGTAACGTGCTGTCGAACTCCTTGGTTTCGCTTGCCTCGTTCATGCACCCGACCTGGAAAACAAAACATGCACAGTTGACCTCAGGCCAATCTGGTCCTACATTTACGGTGAACCTACGTTGGGAGCGGAAACGGCACCTGAGAGGTGAGCAGTCCACGCAGTCTGAAGTCACTGTTGCCTCCGTTCCCGATGCCTCCTAAACCTAGTGCAATCCGTTGGATCATTCGCGGGTGCCCTGAAGTTCAGCTCCTTATGCGGCTATTCCAGTGTTCCCACTTTATATCTGATCCTATTGTGAAAAATCTGACCGTGTCACGATCGTAGTACTTGTTATGGAGTGGAAGAAAAAATGCAATAGGAAGTGTTGTGATTTTTGGTTTTTGAGGGCCAGGAAGTATTTCTGATAGGATAAATACCATAGGCATGGGGAGGCCTGCTCCTTTTAACTGCTTACGAATGCCAGTCTGGTGACCTGGCATGTGAATTGTCATGTGTACCTTTTTTAATTCGAATTAATAACCTGAATGTAATGAAAGTCGAAGTGCCATCTTGCTATCAGTTGGATTGGCATTATATTATTCGTTTAGTCAGTGCACATGCATCTTGGCTTCCCCGTGATGTCTAGAAATATAGAGAAATACGATGGAAATTCTGACAAAAAAGCAAAACATCATGGATTTGATCTTCTCATCAAATAATGTATTACAGAGAAATTTAGCTGTGTTTATTAATTTCAGAACGCATAATTATGGCATACGATTGGTTGATCTGTAGGGTGCTGCACCCTCCAGCAATATATAGGAGGGTGCGGTCCCTAACGGTGGGCCGCACTGTCAGGCCCGTAGATAAATGGCCTATATGCTCTAGCTGCGGGCCCGACAAGGTTCTGCTACTGGAGGTGAAAGCACAGTGGCGGGCTAGTGGCCCGTTAGTTAGCGAACACCGCCGTGTACCTGCTCCTAGTGATGGACGTCACAAGAGACCGCCACTGTGGTCAAAAGGCGTCCGCTGGTATTGTGGATTTTTGTAGTAGTGAAGGATGGCTATGGGAGAAAAAAATTACAAAGCTTCCCCGATGGACTAATTTGCATGCTGAATCTGT
The DNA here is from genome assembly GCA_031894775.1 of Chloris gayana. Lineage (NCBI taxonomy): Eukaryota > Viridiplantae > Streptophyta > Magnoliopsida > Poales > Poaceae > Chloris > Chloris gayana. The sequence continues at coordinate 131,331 of JAUNZO010000391.1, forward strand.
TTGTTAGCATATGTAAAAATAGCAAATATGACAAGTTTCGTACTGCAGAGTGACAGTTTTACGTTTTCACAGAGCAACATGTTGGTTTATAACAACTAGTAGTGGAGATGGGAGGGAGGGGAAAGAAGGCACCGAGGGCACTTTGGTCCCTTGTCTGTTCCAGATGTTGTCCTTTTTTCTTGTAACTCATTTATTTCCACTATAAGTAACAGCGTTTGTATCTATGGTAAATGGCATAATGCTGTGAAAAATCTGTAGGTAAAACAAAAAATCTGAAATTCAGAGTCTATTTCATAATTGGCTGAAAAAGCTATTGCTGATTCCGATTTTTCTCTTGTGTTATGGATGGCTAGATTTATTTTCCACCTTTGGTACCATGATGGAGGATGGGGAAAACCTTAACTGGAACTACGTCAACTTTTTCTGAAAAAAAAAGGAACAGCATCGACAGGAGAACAACTTTGTTATCTGCCAATCTTTATCACCCCTGCATAGTTCTTGATTTCATATACCAAGTATGAAGAATATTTCCTGGAAGATGGGTATGAACATAGCGTAGAAAAAATGTATGCCAGAAAGACATATATAGTGACCTCCAACTACAGATTGTAGGGTAGAAAAAAATGTACGCCAGAAAGACATATATAGTGACCTCCAACTACAGATTGTAGGTTAAAAAAAAATGTACGCCAGAAAGATATATATATATATATATATAGTGACCTCCAATTACAGATTGTACTATGGGAAACATAACCACCTATCTACAACAATTGCTCCTTAGTGAACCACAACCGTGTGGGTCATGTTTGATGAGTGATGACGTTCTCCAATGGCAAACCTCATGGTTCGTTGTGTCCTCGCATCATGTCAATATTTTCTGTATCACCGACAATTCTAGTCATGACATAGTTCCAGATACCTCCCATGCATATTGTTGTAACCAACTCCAATCATTGTCATTGCCTACGTATTTTAATCTAATTGAGAAAACTCGTTTGAAACATGTTATGACAAAAAATTTAAAAAGGAGTTCACAAGTGTTACAGAGTTCAGACAACAATCTTTCTCTAGTTGCTATATCTACAATCTTTTTTGTTGCTTTGCAATCCAGTGGGTTTCACGTACTTAAGACTAGTCAGAGAAGCTGACATTATCTACTCGCGCCCTTTGCTTCGGTGTACCAGCCATATGCTATACGTATCTGCCTTTTGGCTCATCTTTGTGTTATTTCCTTTTATTATGCTGTGGATACAGAGCGATTGGCCAGCCAAATAGGCCGCTGCTTTTGCTTTTTTAAACCAGACCATGTGCTAATGGAAAAGCAGTGCAGCAGGATTTTATTATGCGTTGTAATGGCAGACAGAGGTATCAATACCTTGAAAAGTAAAGTAGTTGGAGTATTATTTTGTTTGTCTGGATGCGAAGTTGCAAACACATACACGTCCGCCAGAAAATGACGAGATGCCAACAGCCAACCACACACACTAACGCCGGGAATGGTTAAAGGCAGCAAGCGCATTCCAGTTCTTGCGGTGGCCGGCCAGCTACTAACTAAACCTTCGTTGAGATGGGTTCTGCACCTGCAGCTGGCTCCAGCTACGACCGCCTCAAGGAGTTGAAGGCCTTCGACGCAACCAAGGCCGGCGTCAAGGGCCTCGTCGACGCCGGCATCACCGCCGTCCCTCGCATCTTCCACAATCCTGACGGTGCCATCGAACCAGAATCAACATCACCTCCTGTTGGTAACAAAGTTCCGATTATTGACCTCGCCGCAGCGAGGGCCGATATTGTCTCTCAGGTGAAGGTGGCCTCCGAGACCGTCGGCTTCTTCCAGGTCATCAACCATGGCATCCCGTCTGAGCTCCTGGCTGAGATGCTCGCATCGATCCGGCAATTCCACGAGCAGCCCGTGGCGGCAAAAGTGCCGTACTATAGCCGGGACCGGGAGCCGGTGAGGCGTGTGAGGTACCAGAGCAACTTCGATCTGTTCACGTCGCCAGCGGCCAACTGGCGTGACACCTTGTTCATGGTGATGACCCCACCACCGGAGGAAATCCCACCAGTGTGCCGGGCCGTGCTACCGGAGTACACGGCCCGGGTTCGTCGGTTGGGAGCCACACTGTTTGAGCTTCTCGGAAGCCCTGGGCCTGGCCCCGGGCTACCTGGCGAATGACGCCGGCTGCTTGGACGACGGGCTCTCTGTCGCCGGTCACTACTACCCGCCGTGCCCGGAGCCGCACCTGACCATGGGCACCACGAAGCACTCGGACCCAAGTTTCCTAACCGTGCTTCTCCAGGATGATGTGGGTGGCCTGCAGGTGCTGCTCAAGGATGAAGATGGTCGCAGCAGCTGGGTGGACGTGCCTCCGGTGCCTGGCGCGCTGGTGGTGAACATGGGCGACCTACTTCAGCTCGTGACCAATGACAGGTTCAAGAGCGTGGAGCACCGGGTGCGCGCCATGGCCACCGGCCCACGAGTCTCGGTGGCCTGCTTCTTCAGGACCACTGACGGTGCCAAGGTGTATGGCCCTATCGGTAAGTTGCTCGAGGTTAAGGATGAGCGTCCGCGGTACAGGAGTACCACGGTACCAAACTTCGTTGGCCACTACATGGACAAGGGCCTCGACGGTCGGTCTAGGCTTGAACACTTCCGGCTCTGATCCATTCGCTGCTACATGAACACTCTACGCTTGAACATTTCCAGGGTCTGATCCATTACCTATACTATGGACAAGGCGTCGATAGGTCCTCTTTTACGATATGATCCTCCAATGTTTCCTGCATGACCTCATTGATTAATGATCTATAATTTCAAGGAATAAGAGCCAAAATCGTAACTGCTAGTTGTTTTTGAAACGTTAATGTTGTGAGTCATGGTGATAACGCTGTCTGGAATATAACAAATCATTTGGGTCTTTTGGTTTTATTTCACTGTCACACTGGTTTCAGACATGGCGCTGTCTAGAATATAGAGGGGAGGCGACAGATCTACAGTCAAGCGCCGTGTCGCCTGGCCGCGCCGTGCCGCGCCTTGCTGGGGGCCATGCCCGCCGGGGCTGCACTGGCCGGGGTGGGAGACGCGATCGTCGTCGGGGTCACGCTTTCCGGTGGCACGTTGGGCCTGGCCAGTGCCGCGCCCCACTCGTGCTGGCGGCTGAGTGGAAACAGAGCTGGCAGTGGAGTGGAGATAGAGAGAGGAAGAGAGGAGCATGATTAGGGTTTGTAGAGTTGTTGCCTTTTTTTAAGGAACATTTGTTGGCTTTTGTTTGGGAGGAGAATGATCTAGGGATAGTTGGGCCAAACGGGCCAAAAAATAACAACAACGGACCACATTGTCAGCCCTGGCTATAAGGTGCTCATTGGCCACGGTTGACAACATCAACGATGACTATCGATGTGCAGCTAATTACCCTATTGAGCCCTTTATAGCCACGGTTAATCCACATTGTAGCCCCACCTTCGTTGTAGCTGTGGTCTGTTTTGCCTGCCACAGCTACTGGTTTTTGGAAGACGTGGTTACAATGCACGATTGTTACGGTGTTTCGTGACATATAGTTATCTATCGCTCTCAGGCACATACTTTATTGTAACTATACTCTCGATCTGCCACACACTACCACACCGACGCACCGTAGCGGCGGGCCAAATGGGCTCGTAGCGGCGGCTAGGCCGGGCCGCCGCTACGCCTCCGCAGCTTATAAATGGAGGTTTGTAGTGGCGGCCCATCACCAACCGCCGTTACGAGAAGGGTTTTGTAACGGCGGTTGGAATAGCCAGCCGCCGTTAATAATAACCTTATTAACGGCGGTTGTAGATGCCAACCGCCGTTAATAAGGTTATTATTAACGGCGTACGGCAATATAGGTCGCCGTTAATAAGGTTCTTCCAATAATGGTTCCAAGAACACATCTATGTCGTTACCAGGTTCTTTCGGACCAGATATAAGGATTGTCAATAGTAGGTACTTTCTCTTGTGACACAACCATGGTGGAAGGTTGTATATTGACAAGCATAATCGGCCAAGTGCTGTGCGGGTTCCTCAATTGACCATGAGGATTTATCCCGTCTGTACTCGGAGCAAACCGTATGTTCCTTGTCTCTTCGTGAGAATTCTCGGATGGTTAGAATCAAACTTTTTCCCTCGGGTCCCATCAGCTGGATGACTAAGTTTCTTTGAGTCCCTAGGGCGCGAATGCCACGTCATCAGTTCAGCATCCTTAGGGTTGGCAAACAAGCGTCTTATCCGATCGACAATGGGTAGGTACCACATGACTAAGGCAGGAATCTTCGTTTGTTCGCTGTCATCGACGGTGATGCTTTTCTTCCTCGTCCTCACATTCCTGTTGCTCTTCTTTCCACTAACAATTGATGTGTCTGCATCATAGTCGTCCTTGCACTTGTACCGACTACGCTTGCATCTTGGGCATCTCACGACGTCCTTGTATTCCCGCCGATACAATATGCAATGATTTGGGCACGCGTGAATCTTTTGCACGCCCAACGAAAGCGGGGTTATGAGCTTCTTAGCAAAATAGGTGCTTTTTGGCAACAAGTTGGGCTTCGGTAGAATGTTCGAAAGGAGTTCCAACAAATCCGTAAAACTAGCATCCGACCAACCATGGATGGCCTTTAATTTCATCAGCTCAAGTACCGTACGTAGTACAAGTACACCATTTTTCACATCCCTTAGATTCCTCGTATAGTGGATCCTTCGATGCTTTCTCCAGCGATGCAAAGTTGCTCAACCCTCTCATTGTCCCTCCATTGAGTAAAACTTGCGGTTCAAAGTGTTGGAACATTTCCTCAACATCAAAATCACATGACTGTTACTGTTACTTTCTCGGCTCGAACAGGCTCCTCATCTTCAACATTGACATGGTCGTGAACATTAAGGTCATCGTCAGCATCACCATCAACAGATTGCTCGGATATTGCCTCCACCGCGTCTTCACCATGATTTGTCCACCAGGTGTAGTCCTTAACAAAGCCTCTCGTTATTATGTGTGAATTGATTATAACCGTATCTTTCCACATTTTCTCATTTTTGCAATCACGACACGGACAATGTATTTCATCCCTTCCTTCTCGCTTAGCATGTTGTGCGGCCTTCGTGAAAAATGCCTTGACTTGCCCTCGAAAATAACTTCCCCTTCTTGACGCCTCATACATCTAAGATTTATCCATACCTCAAGCACTACACATCAAAAATAATAATCACTTCAACAAACATGGAACAATATATCTCGGAGGATCAAGTTTTGTGAGCTACAAATAAAGTGACCAACTAGATACCTAAATTATTTTAACGAAAAAAATAAATTTCCTCCTTTACCTAACCTAACTCTCCATGCATCTATCATGAGAAACCTAGATATATAATAATTTTCCTCCATGGAGAAGCCTAGAGATACAACTTTTCTTCATTTAAAAGACTCAAGATACAAATAGATGCACAAAAACCAACCATTGCTCTACAAATTTAGAGATTTGTGACAAATAGGAATAAAATTCAGAGTAAATTACAAAGCCAAAATTCTACTAGATTCCAACATGATAGGTAGAAATAGTACATGGGATAGATTCCCCTTATCCTAGGGAACAGATCTATCCAAGAAAAATGAACTCAAAACCTCCCCCCCCTTGTTTTTAGATTTTTGCCCGAATTTTCGGGCCGCCAACAGTGGAGAAGCTCACTGTGCTGTCCGAACCCGACTATTTATACACGGGAATTTGTACCGGCGGTTGGCATTGTTCACCGCCTCTAAAAATACTTTTAGTAACGGCGGATGACAATGTCAACCGCCGGTATAAATCCTGGCCCATTTTAACAGCGGTTGGAAAAGCCAACCGCCGCTATAAGGCCTCTATAGCGGCGGTTGGTATTTCCAGGTGGCCGGCCCAGCACCGTAGCGGCGGGCCGCTTTGGGCCGCGCCGCTAGGCCGATTTCGGCCCCGCCGCTACAGTGCGGTTTTGCTGTAGTGACAACAGTCGTCTCCCCACTCAGCACATCACGATCTCCACACAACACATCACGATCTGAGTTTAATGATGGAAATACACTCCAGCAGCGCTGAACAGGTTATTGATTGCTTCCGCTGCTTTCACCACCATGGCTAATTCGCCCTATTCTAACAAGCTAAGAGCATCTACAGTAGAGCTTCTTAAAAGAGCCACTATCCTAAATTTGAGGTAGTCAAGCCAAAAACATCACCATCGAATCCCTTTCTCTGGTATGGGCAATATGAAACTAGTATGGCCTCGCACGCCATTATTGACTCATAAGCATCACCACGGAATCTCTTTTTCTTTTGTATTCCATTATTGGAGGTTGGAGCTTTAATTCTGGTGTCTCGTTTTTGCTTTCTGCTTTTGTATCCCAAGTAACGCATAAGCCAACCGGTAAATAACAAAGATCATACATTCATACTTACTGAAAATGTACCAGTATATGAGGAATTCACCAAATTGTTTCCAGCCCTGATGTATAGTGTTCACTACGGGAGGATCGTCCTATGCCGAGTGCCGGAAGCGTACGGCAAAGACAGAAAAACACACGGCGAAGTCTTTGCCGTGCGCAGCACACGGCATAGACGGGACGGCAAAACAGCCGTCGGCAAACGGCTCTTTGCCGTGTGCTTTCTGTCGAGCACACGGCAAAGCCTATGCCATGTGTCTAATCGCACACACGGCACCATAAAGCTGCCGTTACCATGGCGGCACGATAACGCCTGCTTTGCCGTGTGTCGTCCACGGGGCACACGGCAAAGTGTGTACTGTTTTTTTGTTTCGATGTCTGGATATACATGTTTTTTTGTTTCGATGTCCGGAAAAGAATATATTCATTAACTTAGAAAAAAAATTTGCCTCGTAGGCCCGAGCCCCAGGGTAGGGCCTCTACTACCGGGCAGCCACTACTAACCAGCGTTCATAAGCAAGCCCAGCCCGGCGACCGGGCCCACCACTACTAGCACGGGTTTCATAAGCAGGCCCAGGTTCGGCCGGCCCAGACCTGGCGGCCCACAGGCCGTGTGCGCATGTATCAGTAACGTCGAGACAGCCAGGGCGGCCGTGCTTTAAGCTGGGCACGGCCGCCCTGGCTGGGCGATGTGGTACTAATATTTGTCGTGTGCCATGGGAGAGGCACACGGCAAACAGGGCCACGTGCCGCGCACAGGACGGACGCGTCGTCAGGCCGCTTCGTGCGCGCCGTCAATGTTCGCCGTGTGCTCTCGCGCTTGCACACGGCGAACAGAATCGTTGCCGTGTGCTTCGGGCCCTGGCACACGGCGAACAGAATTTTTGCCGTGTCCCATGTTTACGGCACACGGCGAAATATATGTTTGCCGTGTGTCTCGCGAGGGCACACGGCAAAGGTCAATCTGTGCCGTGTGCTTATTTTGTGCCGTGTGCCCTTGTCTTGGCGCACGGCGAAATGTTAGTGTACGCCGTGTGCCCGACAAACGACACACGACGAAGTTTCCTGCACACGGGAAACTTAGTCTTTCCCGTAGTGGTTGTTGTATATATCCTCTGGTTTGTGCTAGCTACACTAGCTTTGTAGGTACTTCCAGCTCTATGATGTTGGCACATACACAGACCTCTCTGTCTCACGTCACGTGCTATATGTCCATTTTTTTAATATACTTGGCAAGATGACTTAAGAAAAATCAGATGCTACGTTAAAGTCACAACATGAGCACCATGGCCTGCATCATGGAAGTTTTCAGCTAATGCTGGTACGCATGCCTGCATCATGGCCGTTGAAGCTTAGCTTATACCTGCTTATTACCTTGCTGAAAAGGAACGCCATGTATCTTTTGTGCAGCACGATTTCTGTTGAGTATTCCGATCTTGCCATTACAGAGTGACCATAATGTGGCAGTGGAAAAGCCGTGCAGCTTTACTATGGTTCAAGCTTACGTGCAGCAACGGGTCCACGACGACAGTTGCCTGTATAGCATATATCATGACGTCGATTGTCTTCAGCTTGGTCAAGAGAGTGTCACAAGTGTAACAAGCCGGATATTATAATGCGTTTAAAATGGCAGACAGCGATAGCAATGTACCCCCAAATTGAATAAAGTTGTTGGAAAATTGTTTTATTTTTCTGTATAGAAAACAGTACACGTCCGCCGAAATTGAATGAAACGGTAGTTGGAAAGTTTTGTTTTATTTTTCTGGATGCAAAGCAGTACACGTCCGCCTGAAAATGACAGTTCCAACAGCCAACCACACAAACTAACGTCGGAACTAATTAAAGGCCGCAAGCGCATACTACTGGTTTTTGTGGTGCCCACTCCTGATCCTCCGATCAGATCATAGGTTCTTCAGCCACGGTCAGTGGCGGAGCCAGCAGCTATGCCAAGGGTGGGCTCATCATCAGCCTTCTCCGTCCTCCAGCCCCCACACACTCTCCTCCATTGTCCCAAGAACTTAGGTGGGGGCTCCCATGTCCGGCGGGCAGTAGGAGGAGCTCAAGACCACCAAACACCGGTAGATCAACCACTGACCATGGCAAGCTTGAGCTATGACCGCCTCAGCGAGCTGAAGGCCTTCGACGCCACCAAGGCTGGAGTCAAGGGCCTCGTCGACGCCGGCGTCACCTCTGTCCCACGCATCTTCCACAACCCTGTCCCTATTGTCGAACCAGATCCACAACCACCCTCTACTAGTCATGAAGACCAAAGTAGTAGAATTCCGGTCATCGACCTCAGTTCACCGAGGGCCGACCAGGTTGTCCAGGTGAAGGAGGCCGCCGAGACCGTCGGCTTCTTCCAGGTCGTCAACCATGGCATCCCGCCCGAGCTCCTGGGTGAGATGCTTGCATCAATCCGGAATTTCCACGAGCAGCCCGTGGAGGCAAAAGCGCCGTACTACAGCCGGGACCGGGAGCCGGTGAGGCACGTGAGGTACCAGAGCAACTTCGACCTGTACACTTCGCCGGCGGCTAACTGGCGTGACACCTTGTTCATGGTGATGACCCCGCCATCGGAGCAGATCCCGTCCGTGTGCCGAGCCGTGCTACCGGAGTACACAGACCGGGTTCGTCGGTTGGGAGCCACACTGTTTGAGCTTCTCTCGGAGGCCCTGGGTCTTCATCCTCGTTGCCTGGAGGAGGACTATGGCTGCCTGGATGACGGGCTCTCGGTCGCCGGTCACTGCTACCCGCCGTGCCCGGAGCCACACCTGACCATGGGCACCACGAAGCACTCGGACCCAAGTTTCCTAACCGTGCTTCTCCAGGATGATGTGGGTGGCCTGCAGGTGCTGCTCAAGGATGGAGACGGTGGGAGCAGCTGGGTGGACGTGCCTCCGGTTCCCGGCGCGCTGGTGGTGAACATGGGCGACCTACTACAGCTCGTGACCAACGACAGGTTCAAGAGCGTGGAGCACCGGGTGCGCGCCATGCCCGTCGGCCCGCGTGTATCGGTGGGCTGCTTCTTCAGGACCACCGACGGTAGCAAGGTGTACGGCCCGATCGGTGAGTTGCTTGAGGTTGAGGATGAGCGTCCGCGGTACAGGAGTACCACGGTACCAGACTTCAATCGTTACTACATGGACAAGGGCCTCGACGGCCGGTCTGCACTTGAACACTTCCGGCTCTGATCCGTGCACTACTACATCGACAAGGTCCTCTTTTGCTTGCCTGCAAATGTTTCATGTGTTTCGCTCCTTGAATAATCTTTACCGTTGCCTGAATTTTCTTCAGCTGTCATGATGAACATGTTCCCGGTAAAAACAAGTGGCACTCATGCAGACGTGGCTTGCTATGAGCCAAGACAATATTCCAGACCTCTCAGCCATCCACGTCATATACAATAATGATTATCTAGAACTCAGGGAATAATAGCCAAAAACGTAACTGTCGGTATGATTTTCCACAGAAAAGGCTGTTGGTTGTTTCTGAAACGTACGTAACTATTGTGGGTCTTATTGATTGCAGATATATGCAATCACTTTGCAGCACAGTCAATATAGAATTATTTGTCCCTCTCACATCTAGATACATACTTTCTTGTAATCCTGCACTCCATCTGCCTCGACAGTCGGTATGATTCATGAAGTTAAATTATCTTTTTTATGTATCCACATTCCCTGATGAAGCAACAATTGTTAGAAACATGATCAGAACAGATAGGATCGAACATGGCTTAGCTGACTAGCACTTTATACCATGGACCACACAAATAAGATCGACAAGTATTTACAGTGACCTCTTGTGGGAAACCAAAAAGTTTTCCACAAGAGCTAACAGATAGGATCGAACATGGCTTAGCTGACTAGCACAGAGGGAGTATTGACTGAAAAAGAAGAGAAAAATTATGACTTAAATGTAGGAGTGCAAAAGACGCATGCAAAAGAGCTGTCTAATAGTTGGAGTGCAGTCTGGGCAATTTTTTTTGCTACAGTAGCCCGGCGAATTTTCTTTTTTTTTTAGAGCGAGGGGTACTTTGGTCATTTCTTGATGTGTTAAAGTGAAAAAGAAAAAAAATAGATGTATCAAACAGGTATGGGCATTTGAGAGGTGAGACATGTGTACTGGTGGACGTTTTAGAGAAGCTCCACGAATGATGGGCGTTCCAGCGAAGCCCACCGAACTCGTGGGCAAAATAGCAAAAAGCTCGATTGAGATGCGAACAAAAATTGATTTGGGCAGTTAAGTTGTAGTCGCATGCTGTTTTTCGTAATGACCGGGCTTCCACATTGTGAGCCAATCAGGATTACTCCCAATCTTGCCGGCAATAGCTGATGCAGACGGGATCCTATGGATACACAAGACCAAGGTAGACAAAGGCCACTAGATGGCTTCGCTATGTTCATTGTGTTGAACGGTAACCCAGCTAGACTATCGTGTAGAACCCATGCACGATGGTTTGTGCTGGGTTTCTCCTGGTGGGTTGGCCAGTTTATCCATCCAGTGAACACCCAGAACTCCAAAGATAGAAAGGTCCTTACATGTGCACTACGCACATTCCGAGCTATTTCTGACCTTAGTGTGAGTTCCATATCCTGGCCTGCAGTCTGTAAGAAATATTTAGTTGACACGATATATACATATGCCGCTCAGTTAACCGGTGAAACTGAATTCGCCATGACTCTTCTGCACACTCAGTTCTACTTTCAGGTTGGTGCGACGTGGTTCTAGAAGCCTCCTTTTCCCAACACAGACTTACTTCTCTTGGTGGTGTATTCTCTATCTCTCTGTTTTTTTTGTGTGTGTGGAGGGATTCTATATGTCATTGGCTAGCTTATGCTCTATGCATTATAGGTTGTGTCCTCTCGCGGCATGTGTTGGTCGGTATATTATTATTATGTGTTTTTGAAGATGCAACTAGGCCCCCTAGTGGGTTTTGGTGATAAATGACAAAGGATTAAAATGTCTAATGGTCTATTGAACTAATGTGCAGGATATCAAAGTCTACTACGCCACAAAGTGAGATTGATAACCCCCTCATACAAATGTAAAAAGATGGACTCAAAGTGGAGCTTCAAAACAGATTTATTGCTTTTTGAGTCTAGGAATACCAAAACTATAAAGAGGGGTGAATTAGTCTTTCATACAGGAAATGTGTGCTCAAGTTACGTACTCAAGCTTGGATCAAACCAAAAGCCATCAAAAGTCCAAAAAGACCAAAAGTTCAAACCTCTCAAATCAACCGAACTCAGACCTCACGGAAGTTCCGTGCAGCTCACGGAACTTCCGTCCAAAACAGAGTTCTGGATGGAACTTCCAAGTTCCGTCATGGGAACTTTCCTCTCCGTACCAAGTTCTCACGGAAGTTCCGTGAAGCCCACAGAACTTCCGTCACAAAACAGGAGGTAGCGGGCGGAACTTGCAAGCTCCGTCCTGGGAGTCTTTTTCCCTTTCTCTAGAGCATAAGTCTTCACGGAAGTTCCTCATTTCTACACATCTACACATATCCGAGACATGTCTGCTGCAAAAGGACTTTACGAGGCGCTTCAATAATGCAAAGGACGTCACATGCAAACCATCCGTGAGCTAATTGAAGGCATCTCTTATTAATTATCGTCCATGACTTGACACGACGTTGAAGCTGATTGAAATAATTGAAGGCATCTCTCATCAATTATTGTTTTATGTACGTGACTTGACATGACATTGATTGAGCTAATTGAATGCATCTCCGTAACAAGTGGACAAGTCACTTGCACAATCCTCTATTCTATACAATATTTTCTTAATTTGATTTTGTTAATTAAAGATTTCTACTAATATATATTTTATACTAAATATCTTATATATACTAATTGGAGGCTCCTTTTGAGACCTCTAGATTAATCGGAGGAAAATCTGTCTAAATTCTCACAAAAAAGCAAAACATCCGGCCATTAATTTTTGTCTTTACGGTTTGGACGGATTGACATTGATATAATAAATCATTGTCGTAGACAAATCAAACATCTAAAAATAGCAGATCCTGGTGGGATAAAAGAATAAGATAGGAGTCCATCAGGTTTCCGGTGAGTCCCATACATGCATGGAAAGCAGAAAACATAGCGTTGAGTACGATTATACTTTCCTAGCTTGAACCTTTTACTCGAGTAAACAGACACAACACACAAAAGACCAGGCCATGTATGTGTACCAGCATTAGACCGAACCAAATTGATTTGCAATCAGAAATACGTGACAATAATGGCAATAATGGTCACAATGCCCATGACGATTTGTCCCATGATCATTCCCTGGAGCAACAGGATTAGCAGCTACCGGTTGCCGGCGGTGGACTGCGACGCCGAAGCTCTGCCGGTTGCCAGCGGAGGACTGCGACGCCGACGCTGATGAATGATGGACACAAGCCTGGTAACGGAGGGCTGCGAGAAGGTCAGCAGATAAAAGAATCTTTATGCAAACACAAACGCGTACATCAGGGAAAACCAACACCGGCGAAGGAGAGTAAAATATTTGCAAGTACGTGATCAGAACCATTCTGTACATGTTGGGATGAACCATTTACTTAGAGCGCATACAATCAGGTGATAATCTCATGTTTGTTGAAAAAAATGTGGCCTCATATGAACAAAGTTATAAAGTTATGAAGAGGAAAAATTAAAAAAAAACAATTCTAATTTTTTGTATACTATACCAATTATCATTATTTATAGAAAAATAGAGTAAGTTCGTTAAGGATATTAACAAGAGAGAAGAGCCCATGGATTTTCATAAGACATAATTTGACCACGCAATGAAAAAAGTTGTATAAGTTTTGATATACAATTTCAAATGTGATAACCACAAGCTTAGAAAACATATAATACTATACATGAGTAAGTCACTAATTATATTTTGACATTAAAACAGGATAACAGATTGAAATTTGAACTACTGACCATATATCCTAAAATAAAAGAAAAAACATCCAGAGAGTATAGATCTCTAAGATAGTTTACCAGCTATCTCCTTGCTTTGAAGAAAACATAAATGTTATCGAGATAAGGTATTTAGTGGATATGACAAAACTTTGTAACAACGATTGTGATCAAAGAGTATGAATCAAGAAAATACCATATAGTTTTAAGATTCTAATTAAATATTTTAACATATAACCAAATATTCATGAATATTTCTACCCGTGCGTTGCGCACGGGTTGACAGACTAGTATTTGTAATTGTTGGACGCGGCCTGCACGAGCTTGAACGCGCCCTCGGCCGCCGCGGAGGCGTTCTTGTCGGGGTGCACGTGGAGGCACAGCCGCCGGTGCTGCCGGCGCACGTCGTCGTGGGTGACCGCACGGGAGACCGGCAGGCGCAGCACCCCGTAGGCGGCGGCGGCGTGCGCGGCGCTGGGGAGCGTGGGGGCGAGGCGGAGCGGAGCGCGTGCCGCGCCCGCGACGTCGTTCTGGCGGAAGCACGTCTCCGCGTGCTCCAGCGCGCTCCGGGCCTGCTGGTCCTTGCACTCTCGTGCCATTGCTGCCTGCTAGTCCTTGCACTCTCGTACGTGCGTGCAATGACGGGATCAGTTCGGTACTGCTGCTCCAGTTCGGGGACCGAATACGAACCGCGCGCCACCAGCGAGACCCCACATGTTCCTGTCCGAGTCGGGTGCTATATAACAAACCTTTTTCCAATTAGATTAATGTGGTGCAATCAATCACTTACTACAGCTACAGGAACGTCTGTATTTTACTATTGGTTGTACAATCATTCCATTCCATTTCATTTAGAGCTTCATGAAATTTTTAGTTCGAAAAGAAAATCAACTGCAGCTACGTGGGGAAAGCCCGTGTCCCTCTCCAGAAGCGACGGGCGGAACCCCAGCCACCATCCCGCCGCCCCGGCCTTTCCCCGCTAGTGCCGGCTCTAGGCTAGGGCAATAGGGGTGACGGCTTAGGGCCCAGCCGAGATAGGAGCCCCAAAATTTTAGTACGTGTGTATGTATATTCACAGCCCACCATAACATGATTCATCAGTTTTAAGTCCAGGCCAATGAAAAGGGGTGGCAGGCCAGCAGCCCGGCCCATAGACAGTAAGTTTTCCGCTTGCTGCTCTGTTCCATGTTTTTTTAGGTCTGGTAATACCCTGCCCAGTTAGGCCCATCGTAGAAACCTTATTAGCTTGTCGTTAGTGCTACTTGAGCTCATTTGAAGGGTTCCAATTAAAATTATCAGTCAAACCTTTGTATAATCACTTGATTATAATTCTCTTACTCAAAAAACAATGAACTGTAATTCCGGTTAAAAAAATATCCATGGTTGAAAATTTCATATCTACGTCTTTCACCCAATTAGTTTTAAAAAATGAGGTGACTTCCGTACGAATTGGTCGAGACACGATTTATTTACAATTTTTCTTTCTAGTTTTGAATCTTCCTTTTCATTTGAGATAAATTATTTTACCTCTATCTGTCTTTAGTAGATTACATTATTCTATTTCCAAGAGTTGTTAGGCACCAAGAATATGTGGTACCCTGTAATTGTTTATCTGTTTCTTCTGTTTAATAATGAAATATGTGATCAGAACTATTCTAATAAATAAAAGCTTTAGGGGCCTCGCAATTGAGTATGCCCAATAGCCTTCCAAAACATAGAGCCAGCACTATCCCCCGCCTCCACCCATGCCCTGCCGTCGCCGGAGCGCTCGTGAGAAAGGCGGCTGCCGTGCCTCTTCTTCCTCACTGTTGCCCCCACATCCACCCCCCCCCCCCACCCCCCATGCCGGCGAGGAGCTCCGTCGTGGCTGGATCCGGGGCCTAGGTGCCCGGATCTGAGCGGTTCAGCGGCAGCGATCTCTCGGGTTATAGCGGCGCCCCGAGGAAGGCGACGTGGCAATGGCGCCGTCGAGCTAAGGTTATGCAGAGGCCACGCGCGTTGGAGACATGGCGCCGCGGCGGCGGCACTAGCATGGTGACATTGCGGTGGTGTAGGCGGCATGCTGCGGAAGGTGGCGGCCCTAAGGATGGCGGCCGGCGTCGGCACCAACGTGCTGGGCGTTGGTCCCTTCCTCCCCTGGTAGTGCTAAGGTTATGCAGAGGCCACGCGCGTTGGAGACATGGTGCCGCGGCGGCGGCACTAGCATGGTGACATTGCGGTGGTGTAGGCGGCATGCTGCGGAAGGTGGCGGCCCCGAGGATGGCGGCCAGCGTCGGCACCAACGTGCTGGGCGTTGGTCCCTTCCTCCCCTGGTAGTGCCTCTCACGGCTACACGCCAGGAGGAGGTTACAGGCGCTTGGCGATGGAGAGGTAACTACGAGGATGGATCTGCCACCATGCTGTGAGTGCCGTCACGGCGCCGTGAGGTGTCACACACGGCGATAGTAGGTGGCACGGGTACGACGCTAGGAGTGGTCGCAGGAGGTTGCTCACGCGTGAGGTCGGCATGCGCGACGATGACGCGTTAAAGAACGGGATGTTTTCAGGTCCAAAATAATGGCCATTATTTTTCCTCAACTAATGGCCATTAGTTGGATCTAATGGTGTAGCTTAAATTTTAAAAGTTAATAACTAATGGCCATTAGTAAGGGTAATATTGTCAAAATAATATGATTATAATGCAAAAATTCATCATACTAATAAGTTAGTCAATTTTAACATGAATATGTTATGAAATATTTATTTTAAATTTGATTAATCATCATCATTATTATTGTAGTCAAGTTTTAGTGTATTTAACACAAGTTTGTATGATAAGAAATATTAATTTTTTAGTGCAATTACTAAACTACCCTTGAACTAATGGTCATTAGTTGAGGAAAAATAATGACCATTATTTTGGACCTGAAAACCTCTCTAAAGAACGGGGTGGTGCTTGGGGCAGTGGCGTGCACCTTGTTGACGTTGTGAGCATTGGAGGTCCGGATGGCGCGGTGAGAAGGTGATCGATGTGATGCCCGGAATGGAGTTGTGAGCTACTTCGGATGGCAAAACATAGAACCGGGAGAAATCCCGTACGAGTGCCAAACCATGGCGGCAAAGTACACGCCCTTGGGCCTCCCTTGTTGAAGGCATTGTCCAGGTTCTTGCCGTCTTGGAGGCTTCACGGGCCAAAGTCGAGATCCGTCCTGCCCGAGCAGATGGTGGTGGCATTGAAACGTCATCACCTTCTTGGAGGCACCAATCTGAAGCAACCCCTTTTCTGAGCGGTGTCCATGTCGCGTCTGGTTGTGTGTGTTTGTGTGGTGTGTTGTGCATGGAGTGTTTTGTGTAATCGTCGGACCGTACGGGGTTCTTATCCAGTTTTCTTCTTAATAATATAATGAAGCGCAATTGTCCTGTGTTTTTGAGAAAAAAAAAAGTTTAGAGCTTCATGACGTTGGCCATACAAATTTCTACATATTTTCCTTGTGAACATATTCTATACTTTATTCTTGCTCGTCTATTAGTATGCACACGTGGCTTGTGGCCATTACCATACCAAGCATATATGCAAAGAAAAGAATATATTTCCCAATGAGCACAAAAAAATCGTACATGGAATGGAATGATTGTACAACCGCACAAGATACATTGGTTTTTGGGAAACAAAATCAACTCACATCACACCATAAAAACATGAGTACTGCTATAGGTCCAACCCGATCGTCCTACTCATGTACAACTCATGCTATTATAGAAACTAGATATCATTATTTGGAAATTTAAAACACTTAATTGCCATATATTCATCCAGTTGGACGAGAGTTGGACATTCAGGTTAGCTCTACAGCAATTCCCTAAAAACATAGGGGGAATTAAATCTAAAAAAATAAATAGTAGGTCATCATTATAGAAGCCAGGCATATCAGATACAATTCTATAGTTATCATCGTCGTGCATAGTAAAAAATGAAATACCCTCCGCGATTATACTTGTCTATAAATATCCATCAGAGATGACGATCGTTGTCAGACAAGTCCTGAGTTCCATTGCGCCAATAACAAATTGTTCAAGAAGAAACAGCACCGAATGGAGGTCGTCAAGCTCCAGATTCTTGCCGTCCTCTTGTTGTTCTCCGTCTGCAACAGAGGTATGCTGTTTTTTCTTCTGTCGTTCTGTTGTGTTGGTATGTCATAATTTTCCAAGCAATTGGTTTTTGTTACGACTTACGGTTCAAATAACTATTTGTCTTGAGTAGGTAACGCGCAGCACTGCACTCTGTCAGATCTGGCCGTGACCCAGACCGTCGCACCGGGAAAGATCCGCGGCCAGACGGTGTTCACAGTGGCCGTGGAGAACCGGTGCATCTGCACACAGTCCAACATTTAAGGTGGCATGCCAGGGGTTCGCCTCCACAATGGGCGTCAATCCGGCCATCCTGAAGCCTGACGGCGACGGCAAGCTCTGCACTCTGAACGACGGCCGTGCTCTCGGCATGGGCCCCGGATAGGCTCTCAAATTCCGTTACTCGTCAACCAGCCAGATCGCCTTCAAGCCCGTGTCGTCCACTATCGGCTGCTCGTGAGACCTTTATTTTGGATCCCACTACGTAGGGGACCTCTCACCTACACGTTTCTCTCCTTTGCTTCACGTTTCTACCAATAAAAATCTCAAGTAAAGATAATCCTCGACGAAATGATGAGATGATTCTGAAATTATCTTTGCGAGTATATGACATTTTGTTCCATTATGTTTTATTTCATATGCTTTTGTCATTACAGCCAAATACATCTATGATTTCTATTCCAATGGGACAGATTCAATTCTGGCTCGACAACAAACTGTGCTGCCCTTGAGATATGTTAAAAAAATGTATTATGTAAACAAATAAAACAATACAAATTTTCCAGCCCCAGGGAGAAGGGCAATTCTCAGGCGAGCTGGCTATCTTCCATCCAGAAAACTGGCCCAGCAAACAACACAGAGGCTCTTGATTGGTGTCGCACGATGAACACTATCTTCGAAGCTCCCTATATGCCCCTATGTTGTTCCAAACTTAGCTGTGCACAACTAGCAGATTTTGTTGGACATGTAATGTTTGAGTATTTTTGTTGAAGTGTTGTCTAAACATGGTAGATATGTTTTGTTTGTAATGTTAAAATTAAATAGCATTTCAAATATGATTTTGAATTCAATGAGTATTTTAATGGTATAGTAAACTTGTGGAAAATGCTATAGGTCCAACCCAATTGTACAACCAGTGTGTCCAACCAAGACGCAAGTGATGTTTTGGGGCCATTTACTATGATAAATTTTGTATTGGTTGGACGCTAGTTGGACAATCGAGTTGGATCTATAGTAGCACTCTAAAATTATCTAGTTTAAATTATATTTGCACATGTCTTGTAAAGAGCGGTAAAATCACAAACATTTCCCAAAAGTACAGGTAGTACTACATGGCATTTTGTGTCTTTTATGCCTTATTTTAACATAGTTAACAACACATAACGCAGGAAGATTATACTTCACCTTCATCTTCAAATCAAAGGGGTGAAACTACAAAATAAAAAATTGGGCTGCATAATCACAACTGGATTTGAAACTATGAGTAGAGACATGGTAGCACTATTTATATCTGGAATTCGATGCCTGTTTAGGTCAAATATATGCCCAAAGCCTTCAAAAGATGTTCAAATTTATTCACAAAATAAATGTATTCCAATTAGTTTTGATGTGGATAACCGAATAGTGCAGTCTTTTAAGTCAATAGTCTCTTATTTATTTTTTATAGAATGAGGAATTATGCAAAAAATAAAATATAATGCTATATTTCTCACGTGAGTAAAAGAGGTGACTATCGGAGGTTGTCTAAATAATCCAATATACTATCGGAGATTCGGAGGTTGTCTTTGGCTCAATAACTTTCTTGAGCCCTTGCAATTTTCAAAATAACTTCTCCAACTTGTAAACATGACTTTTTGCGACATAGGAAAATAATTTCTGCAACAAAGGTGTTGTCTTCATGAAAATCAATGCTAAAAAAGAATTAACAAGAGTGCAGCTAACAAACGGTGCATGTACTTACAAGTTATGGTTAAGAATTGAGGCATGATCATATGCAATAAAAAAAAGGAAGCCCTAGTGCCCTGTTATTTTGATGTCTTCCGATTCCTTTCGAGCAATATCATTTCCTTATTAGAAATGATATTTTTTTTAGTAGTCATTTGATTCAAACCTGGATCAAGTATGATAATCCTTATTGTTGGGTATGTAATAAAATGCATTGTACAGATAAATATCCATTGACATATCTTTCCAATACTTTTTTTACATACATCTACTAATCTACCTTACTGTTGAGTGGGAAAAACAAATCTTCATCTAGACAATTTCTTACTTTACAAAATTTTAGAGAATTGAAGCATGAATAAATAAATATATGTCTACATTTTCACATGTACAAAACTCATAAATTTTTCAATAATTATTTATATTATTCAGTATTTTTATAAATTATTTATTCACAGTTTATTGCTGAATTTGGGCTGATTAGAATATAAAGGTGAACTAGCTATTTCATCATATATGATGTAACCATTATACACCTATTAGAACCCATGGGCACTTTGCTTGTTCTGTTGTAATCACTGAGACAACTCTCTAGATATTTGTTGGTGCAAAAAGTGTGTTTAAATCCTTGGAGGAGATATTTCCATAAAAAGCTATAGAAAATGATATTTTTATTTAAATGTGAAAAAAAGATACGAGTATGCAAGCATATATATTTGGAACCATCCTAAATCCAAAAGTTACTTAACATAAAATATATTCATACTGTAACAACCCCATAATAAATGACTAAATTATAATGTGTAGTAGAACAAAGGAAAAATATAATATAATGTGCATCCATTCTATAAAAATATACATATATATTTGGAACCATCCTAAATCCAAAAGTTACTTAACATAAAATATATTCATACTGTAACAACCCCATAGTAAATGACTAAATTATAATGTGTAGTAGAACAAAGGAAAAATATAATATAATGTGCATCCATTCTATAAAAATATACAGATAATTTCGAAAATACTCAGCAGGTGGCTTTGTTTCTGTTATCAACATATTCATATGTATTAAATTAGGATTAACTAGTAGAAAAAAACTCGACCCGCGGGGTAAGACAGCCTCCGAAGCTTTCTGCTTAGAAGAAGACCATCTCACGCAGGTCGAGAAAACCCCCGAACTCCTCCCCCTCCTCCCCCCACCCACCCCCATTGGGGCCTGCAACCTTGTGAGAACCTGTGCCGGAACCATCATGGGTTACCGTAGCTTCCAGGTGCATAGGTGCGGCCTTGACCACATGTTTTGGTGCGGGAAGAGGCGAGGGATTTTTTTACCCCAGCCAGAAAATTCGCTCCCTTGGGCGTCGAACTTATTAGGACCTTAGGGGTGCTACTAAGCCACCTCAACCACTAGGCTAAGGGACCGTTCACGGATTAACTAGAAGAGAAGGAAGAAAATCAAAGGGAAGGTAATAAGTAAAAATAGGATATATGATGATGATGGAATAGATATATATTTTTCACTTCAATCTTTCTCAGTAGATATACTATAAAATTTTAATTAAGACAACTAAATACGTACATGTAAAGAAACAGAAAAGTAAATAACAATGAAAGAAATCCACTTAATTATTTGTGGATTGGTAGCGACGGTTTGTTGGTAAGGTTTGATTTACTCATGAGTGGTACAACCGGTAGGACCGTAGGAGATGGTGAAAAACCTTTGGGGCGCTGCTCGGGCTGGTACAACCGGTAGGGACTGATGGTAGAAAACCTTTGGGGCGCTACCCATGGGTTGGGCAACTTAAGTCACTTAATTAATTAAGCCACTACCACATCCCTGATTATCTTAGGCCACTGCCCATGGATGGGGCACCTATTTCCACTTATTAGATGCTTTACCAACAAAAGTCGAGATCCGTCCTGCCCGACCAGATGGCAGTGTCATCGAAGCGTCATGACCTTCTTGGAGGCATCAATCTGAAGCAATCCCTTTCCTCAATTGTGTCCATGTCGCGTCTAGTTGTGTGTGTTCGTGTGGGTGTGTCGTGCGTGGAGTATTTTGCGTAATCGTGGGGACGTATGGGTTGTTATCCCATTTTCTTTTTAATAATACAATGAAGCGCAGCTGTCCCGTGTTTTTAAGAAAAAAATGTTTAGGGCTTCATGACGTTGGCCATACAAATTTCAACAAATTTTCCTTGTGAACATATTTTATATTTGTTCTTGCTCGTTTATTAGTATGCCAGGCACGTGGCTTGTGGACATTACTATGCATATATGCAAAGAAAAGAATATCTTTCCCAATGAACACAACAAAATGGTACATGGAATGGAATGATTGTACAATTGCACAAGATACATTGGTTTTCAGGAAATAAAATCAACTCACATCACACCATAAAAATATAGGGGGAATTAAATCTAAAAAAATAAATAGTAGGTTATCATTATAGAAGCCAGCCGGCTGGCTGGGCGCATCAGATACGATTCTATATTTATTATCGTCGTGCATACTAAAAATGAAATACCCTCCGCGATTATACTTGTCTATAAATATCCATCATAGATGAAGAATCGTTATCAGACAAGTCCTGAATCCATTGCGCCAATAACAAATTGTTGAAGAAGAAACAGCACAGAATGGAGGTCGTCAAGCTCCAGATTCTTGCCGCCCTCTTGTTGTTCTCCGTCTGCAACAGAGGTATGCTGTTTTCTCTTCTGTCGTTTTGTTACAGTTTGTCTTGTGTTGGTATGTCACAATTTGGCAAGCATTTTATTTTTGTTACGACTTACGGTTCTAACCTCTGTTTCTTTCGACTGAGTAGGTAACGCGCAGAATTGCACTTTGTCAGATCTGGCCGTGACCCAGACCGTCGCACCGGGAAAGATCAGTGGCCAGACGGTGTTCACAGTGGCCGTGGAGAACCAGTGCATCTGCACACAGTCCAACATTAAGGTGTCATGCCAGGGGTTCGCCTCCACCATGGGCGTCAATCCGGCCGTCCTGAAGCCTGACGACGACGGCAAGCTCTGCACTCTGAACGACGGGCGTGCTGTCGGCATGGGCCCTGAATATGCTCTCAGATTCCGTTACTCGTCAACCAGCCAGATCGCCTTGAAGCCGGTGTCGTCCACTATCGCCTGCTCGTGAGACCTTTATTTAGGATCCCACTACGTAGGGAGGCTAGGACCTCAGGAATAACTCACACGTTTCTCTCCTTTGCTTCACGTTTCTACCAATAAACAGATAATCTTAATCTTAAGTAAAGATAATCCTCAACGAAATGATGAGATGATTCTGAAATTATCTTTGCGAGTATATGACATTTTGTTCCATTATGTTTTATTTCATATGCGTGATCTTGTCATTATAACCAAATACAACGATTGATTATTATTCCAATGGGCTGATAAGGCCTGACAACAAACTTGCCTGCTCTGGACATATGTTCAAAAATAGGATCAATCGCCACCTAGTATGACTGATTTTTTCCCCTAGGTTTCAGTCGACACGATGCAACAAAATATATAATGTAACAAGAGAAATTAACCAGTACCAAATTTCCAGCAACCGAGTGAAGGGAAACAAGAAAAATTTCAGGCGAGCTAGTTATCTTCCATCCATAGCTGAGCCTGCAAACAGCAGAGGCTCTTGATTTGTCTGACAGGGGGAACACAGCACTGACATCCAAACTGCCTATATACCGCTCTTCTGTTCTAAACTTAGCTATGTACAAATATAAAGATACTTTGTTTTTAGACATGCACGCGAAAATTGAAAAATTCCTGTCCAGCTAAAAAACTAATTTGGCGGGAGCAGTGACAGGCAAGCACGAGTGCTGCGCGGCTTGGTGAGGCGAACGCTCACGGCCAAGGTGTGAGTTTTGCCGGTGATCGATCACGACGTGCCACGAAATCCACCACTACATGTTCACCACTTGCTAGGTGTTGCTTTTGTTGGACACGTAACAATGACTGTTGAGTATTTTGTTGAAATGATATAAAACAAGTAGCTGAATTAATGTTGTTTAAATTTAGCAAATATGTTTTCTGTAAAAAAATAATTTCATTAGTATTTCAAGTATGGTTTAGATCTCAATTAGTATCTAAAATGTACAGAATATATTTACTTCAAAACGTATCTCCGCATGTCTTCTATGTTAAAATGATGTGTAAAATCACAAACATGCAGAAATTATCAATGCAACATCTAGTCTATTATAAAAATTGCTTTTCTACAAAATGGACAATTTGCTATTGTACCACATGGCTTTGAAGCTTCCCCTTCAGTGGAAAAAACAAATCTTCACCTCTGATAACACCACATTGCTATGCGTGTTGGTGCTTTAGCCCAAATTCGTCCTGAACCAGTTCACAACACCCCTGCTCCAACCATTCACGTGGGTGTTAAGTTGATGAACTGTTTTTCATCCACGGATCAGTCAGTTCATTCCTCACATATCACAAGTCTGTTCTGCAGCACGAACATACCTCGAAACGATGTGGTTGCAGATACCTCCAATTCATATTGATACTTCTAACTCCAGCGACTCATCAATGTCGTCACTAGTCACCAATTCACCCAGTCTACTGGCACATATTTTTCACTATTCTTCCTGCTACTTACATGAAACCATTGAAGAAATAACAAAAGAAATTAAACAATACAGAATTTCCAGCCACAGGGAGAAGGGCAGTAAGAAAATCTTAGGCGAGCTAGCTATCTTCGATCCAGCACTGGGCCTGCAAACAACGCAGGCTCTTGTTTTTGTGTCACAGGATGAACACACCGCTAACTTCGATACTGCATATATGCCGCTCTCTTGTTCTATACTTAGCTGTGAACAATCACAAAGATAATTTGGCAACAACCCAACTACAGATGACCTAAACTAATTTGGGGGAGCACTGTGAGGCAAGCACGAATGCTGCAAAGCTTCATGCGGTGACCGCTGCTCACCCCTTCTTAGGAGTTCCTCTTGTTGGACATATAATGACTATTGTGTATTTTTGTTGAAATGATGTGAAACATGTTGCTGAAATGTTGTCTAAATTTTATAAATATGTTTTGTTTGTAATAAATTAAAATTAAATAGTAATTCGAATATGGATTTGAATTCAATGAGTATTTAAAAGGTAGAGTAAACTTATATAGTTAAAATTCTATCTGCACATGTCTTGTACTAGTGCAGTAGGCGCGCTCCGCCGCGCCCGTGTTAGTAAAAAAGAGCGGGTCTTAGCTTTATTTTTTTGATGTAAATAAGTGGATCTTCTGTTGTTTTGTAAAACAATACTACTCCCTTACTAAATTGTTGTCGCCGTTGATTTTTTTTGTTAAGTTTGACCATTTGTCTTATTCAAATAAAGTTTAACAAATGTCATATATTTTGTTGGAATATATTTTATCACTAAAGAAACTTGAAATGTAGCATATTACTTTTTGTATATGAAGAAATTTTTTTAATAAGACGAATGGTCAAACGTCACGAAAAAAGTCAATGGCGACAACAATTTAGTAAAGGAGGGAGTACTTATCAGTTAAATTTAAGTGATAATGGCTGGTTTTTTTTTGTGCTGTATATACGTGATATAGGATGGCATGGATCATAGAACAACTTATGCTTGTCTAGTCGCTGCATAGATCAGTGGCAACTGGAAGATGTAGTTTATATTACAGTACTTCGAAGCTGTTCACTGCTATCCTAACAGACTACAGAGTTAAACTATGTGTAAAGCAAAAGGTAAGCCGGCGCGATGGGTGGGCAGAGCGACAGCCTCTCCGTTTCGCTCCTCGCTTTTCTTCCGGTCGAAGGTAAACCCAGGAAAACCAGAACCAACAGCGAGCTAACGCGGCTAGCTTCGTTGAGCTACACATAGACAAAAATTACCGTGTCATCTCCACCCTGCTCCACAGTAGTAGTTTTACTGAGGGATGGCGCAAGCCTTACGCCTTCAGCATATGAATATGTTCAAAACAGGGGTAAAATCACAAACATTGGTAAAAAGTGCAGGTGGTACTACACGGGAATTTGCGTCTTTTTACGCCATATTTTAACGTAGTTAACTACCCATAACGCAGTAAGAGTAAACTTCACCTTCATTTTCAAATTGCAGGGAAGAAACTACAAAATAAAAAATTGGGGTGAAACTAGAAAAATAAATCACAATTGGATTCAAAACTATGGGTAGAGACGTGAGACCTTCATTTATGATCCCATTACGTAGGGATGCTTGGACATCAGGAATAACTCACTGACACACATTTCTCTAGTTTGCTTCACGTTTCTACCAATAAACTGATAATTTGTAGTAAAGATGATCCTCGATGAAATGACGAGATGGATTCTGAAATTCTCATTGCGAGTATGACATTCTGTCTGATTATGTTTTATTTCATATGCATGCTCTTGTCATTATGACCAAATACATCTGTTGATTATTATTCCAACAGGACTGATTCAATTCTGCGCTGCCATTGAGATATGTTAAAAATAGGATCAGTCGCCATCTAGGATGACTATTTTCTCCATTGGTCTCAGTCAACACGAGGCCGACAAAATGTAATATGTAACAAAAGAAATAAAACAATATAAAATTTCCAGCCACAGAGAGAAGGGCAATAAGAAAAATCAGAGGCGTGCCATTGAAAGTCATTAAATTTCCACTTTACTATTGGATGTGTTTATATTTCACTTGACTAGGTAGATGTTGTGTTTGGCTCAGTAACTTTCTTCAGCCATTGCAATTTTTCAAAATAACTTACAAAGTCACTGTTTTGACAGTCTAAAATAGCTGTAGCGGCATACATGCAAATTAATGCGACATCTAGTCTATTATGTAAAAGAGAGAAAAGAGTTGCCCCAACATTAAGAATTGAGGCATGATCATACACAATAAAAAATTTAAAAAAGGAATCCCTACTACCTTGTCAATTGCATGTCTTCAAGTTCCTTTCTGGCAAAATCAGTTCCTCAGAAACAATATTTCCTTTGAAAGTCATTAAATTCAAACATGGATCAAGTATAAACATCTGGATTGTTGGGTAAATAATAATCTTACATTGCACAAATCAATGTCCATTGACCATACCATTGAGTGGGAAAAAGAAATATTCATTTTGACAATTTGCTACTGTACAAAATTTCAGAGAATTGAAAGATGAATACATTTTCACACGTTCAAAATTCATCAAGTTTTTATAATTGTATCTCATGGCATATTTGATCTACCCAGCAAGTTTCATATTTAGTTTATATATATTATGGTAGGAATTGCATTTCATGCTTTTAAATACTTTTTATAAGTTGTTGCCTCATGCTTTATTGTAGAATTTTCAGCTGATTATAATATAATAAAGGGTAACTAGCTATTTCGTCATATATGTTGTAACTTTTATAGACCCGTTAGAACGCATGGGCACTTTGTTTGTTCTGTTATAATCACTGAGACAACTGTCTAGATATTTGTTAGTGGAGAAAGTGGGTTTAAATCTGTGGAGGAGATATTTCCATAAAAAGCTATTGGAAAATGATATTTAAAAGTGAAAAAGATACAAGTATGCAAGAATGTATATATGGAACCATCCTAAATCCAAGAGTAACTTAACATAAAATACATCCATTGAATAATAACAAAATAGTGTGTTCTAGGGCTTGAAGAACGGGTATCGAGGGAATATGAAATAGTTTTAAGGTGCTACAACCCTGTAATACATGACTAAATTGCAATATGTAGTAGAAGAAAGGAAAATCCGAATAGGAAGTGGAAGCATTCTATACAAATATAAACGAATAGTTTGACAAATACTCAGCAGGTGCATATGTTTATCTTAACAACAAAGTAATATGGATAAAATTAGGATTAACTAGTAGAGAAGGAACAAGATAAAAGGGAAGTTAATTAGTAAAAGAAGGATGTATGATGATAAATATTGATATATATTTTTCTTTAATCTAGTAGAGAGAGGGGTGGTGATTGGAGAATGACCTAGGGTTTGGGGGAGCTGGTGGTTTTTATTTCGGAAGAGAATGACATGAGGAAGTTGGGCCAAACAGGCCGGAAAAAACCGGAAAAAATAACAACGACGGGACACATTGTGAGCCGTGGCTATAGACTGCTCATTATATTAGCCACGGTTGATGTTGTCAACTGTGGCTATTGATGTACGGCTCAATAGCGGCGGTTGACAACGTCAACCATGGCTAATGTGGCCACTATAACCACGATTGACGTGCCTTACAGCCCCGCTCCCATTGAGGTTGCAGTCCATTTTACCTTCCACGTCTACAAGTTTTTGGGAGGCGTGACTATAGTGTGCGATTCTTGTAGCGTACGTTTCCTTTCATGACTTTTCCTTTGAAAATTCGTCTACTCAAACACGGATAAAATGTGAACATCGGGGTTGTTGGGCAAGTATAAGCTTATACTACACAAATTACTATTTATTCACATATCGTACCCATGAAAAATCGTTTTCTTAAATATTCAGCTACCTCTCGGGAAAAAATATCACAGATGGAAAACAATGATCAGAATATTTAAACATCTTTATACCAAAAACTATCAAGTTCCCACCCTCCAAACGTGCATTTGATTAATTGTTTCCTGACTGATTATTAGTCAACTAATTATTGTTTATGACTAGCAATTAGTTGAGTGTTTCCAAATAGGACGTACATGGGATCTTACTTTGTGTTTGCCAATGCTGCGTCCACCCAACAAAAAGGAGAAGAATTTGGACCGCTTTGTGGATCCTTGTATGTTGAACTCCATGTTTTTTTTTGAAACGAAACATTTTGTTGACTTGCTCTGGATTGGATTAGGATCCACGGGTTTTGCTCCCGTGGTACCAAAACCAATTCATCACTAACAGACAGCTTTTCTCTCAGCAGAGCTCGCAAGGGTGGCACAAGGAAGCGAGCCAAGGTTTCCTTGTGATTTGCATGTCCTCAGGTTCCGTTCTTACAAAGAAGGGAACAACTATTCCCTTGTTTCCGATGGGTTTCCTTTCATGATTTTTCCTTTGAAAATCCATCGGCTCAAACACGGACCAAATATGAACATCCGGGTTGTTGGGCAAGTATAAGGGCAGGTACAACGCTACACATCAGCAGTCTCGTAGCCCGTCTCATGCAATGCCACATAGGATTTTTGATGATGCGGAAGAGAGAGAGGAAGGTGAGAGAAAGAGGTGGTTGTTTCACGAAGCAACCACCTCATGCGCTAGAATTTAGAAGTATGAGATGACTTACACACCATTGTACAAGTTGTAGTTGTCATGTAACTCATAAATATTCCTTTTCTCATCCACAAATTTAGGAAATATCAATTTCTACAAGACAACTAAAACAACCACCCATTGTACAAGTGGTCTAATAGACCGTCTCGAGATTACATGTCATGCATGAGACGGTCTATAAGACCACACCTTTGTACTTGTCCTAAGCTTATATTGCGCAAATTACTATCTATTCACATATCATATCCCTAAAAATCGTTTTTTGCTTAAATGTTCAGCTACCTTTCGGGAAAAAAAGATCACAGACGGAAAACAACGATCAGAATATCACAACTTTATACAAAAAAACAATTAAGTTCCATATGTACCAGATATGATTCCCACCTTGTAGATGTTTAGAAAGGATACAATCCGTGTATTCCAAAAATGAGGTACCTTCCGAGCGGCGATTAGCCTATAAATCTCAATCAGGGATGACCATGAACGATTCAGAGACAGCATACACCTTCTGACTCACACACCTCGATTACAAAGTCTCCAGAGAAGGTACGGAGCAGGACAAATGACGACCAACCTGATGAAGGCCTTTGCCGTCCTCTTGCTGTTCTTCGTCTGCAACACAGGTATGCTACTGTCTACTATCCCATCAAGTCGTCATATGTTTTTATCATCATAAACAGCTGCGTCAGAATATTCTGCCGCTCTTATGATGTTTTGATTCGGAGTTTATGACATCTCGTTCTTTGTGCGAGCAGGCACCGCGCAGGGCTGCAATCTCCCGTCTCTCTCCGTGACCCAGAGGGAAATACAAATGATCAACTACCAGATGGTCTACCAGGTGACGGTGCAGAACAACTGCAGATGCAGGCAGTCCAACATTAAGGTTACCTGCAACGGATTTTCCTTCGACAATGGCGTAGACGCGTCCATCCTCATGCCCAACGGCGACGGCCAGTACTGCAGCTTCCTCGACGGCGGAGCTCTCCTCCCGGGCCCGGCAAATGCCGTCACATTCCGCTACGCGTCCAAGTCCAAGATCCAATTCACTCCCGTGTCCTCCACTACACAGTGCAATTGAGCCTTTGTGTATTTTAGTTTTATTTTTATGTTGAAGCATGGATCTGACGAGTTGGGGGCTTGTGTACCCTTTTTCTCGACAGTTTCTAGCTTATTAAACGGTCATTCGGATAAAAGAATCCTTCAGGAAAAAGGGTAATTGATCATCTCGATATGATCGTATCAAACGCTGTTGCGACCCAATTCTATCCATGGGACAGTTATCATATCAGTTCTAAAAACAAATCTATGAACAAAACTCAGTTTTATGCCGCTGGTCTATTTCGATTCCTGAATCGTGCGTCTGTAAAAATGGGCACGGTCGTGTCTCCAAACGGTGATCGATGGAGGAACGGACACGGCAACCACTCCTAGACAGGCACGTCGTCGCAAACACATAGCCAGCCTACTGCTGGAACTCGAAATGACACGGGATTGATCTACTGCCCATGTATCCTGGCGTTGATGGCTTTTGTGCGCGAGGGCCACGAATTTCCGGCAGCCGCTGCTGAGATTGGACGTCTGGATTCCCGCTCGATCATCCTGCTGGCCTGGGCACAGTCGTGGATAATTTGCAGTGTATCCGTGTCAGAATCGTCGATAGACACGTATACGTACCCGGTGAGTATAAAATTAAAAAAAGGAAAAACTAAATTTCGGATACACAGCCCCTCAGAGATATTGTGTATATTCTCATACCGCCTACGATGTCCCATCAGCCTTTTCAGATCATTGTGCTTGTGTGATTAGGTTTTTTTTTTGTATCATTCTGATACTCAGCATATCTTCTTCGCCGGTACCATTACATCCGTTGTCAAAGCAAGTCACCAATGTAGAGTCTCCGTACTGGCCGTCCCCGTCCTGATGAATTCATGTCTCCATTTTGCTGTCAGACCCGTGATCCCCAACATGCGTTGCCCTATCCTTTCTCGCGGCAGGCAATTCTCAGATAGAAAGTAATAGAATTAGGAGTACCCTTAGACGATTCATTTTTTGCCATTTACAGAAACAAAGAAATGTTATTGTAGTTAGATAATTGCGAAGAAGTGAAGACAAATTAGCACATTAATTTGGTGAAAAAGCTCGATCTAATATTGAAGAACTAGGACCTGAGATATAGATCATGGTACAAATAATTATCAACAATGCTACCAAATTCCAAAGGGGCGGACTTGCTTGTACAAGCTGAATATAATAATACTCTAGAAAGTATGCCACTATAGTCACGGATGATAGCCACGGTTGGGGTTGACCGCGGGTGTAGGGCCCCCAACCGTGGATAAAGTTAGTTATTGCTATAATGCATTGAACTTCAAAAGTTCATTTTAATACTAACCAGAGTTGCTCCGTTTAGAAATTTACCACTGTCTAACGAGTTCTGTCACTTTGCTTCACACCCTGATTCAATGGTGTCAAAAAGTTTTTCCTCTGCCCCGATTCCTTCAATGGCGGCGACAATCCTTGGGAGACGTGGATGTGAGCCAACGCTCCTATGGTCAACGGGGCCAGCAGCACTTGCTGGACGACATCACCATCCATGGAAGCAGCAGGGGGCATCAGCAGCAGCACTCGAGCGCGGGAATGGGCACGAAAGGGTGTAGCAGGAGTTGCATCCGGGCATGGCAGGGACGGAGACTGCAGGGCGCAGCACAAGCATCTGGGCGCAGTGGGGACGCGGGCAACCAGGGCGAAACAGCAGCCATACTCCACGGTAAGGGCGAGGGTGGCCGTTCTCGACGACAAGGGAGCTGAAGCTGCACCTCCGCACCTTCGGACGTTGTCCTGCAGGCTGCTGGAGGGGCGGAGCTGGCATAAGTCCTGGGTATTCACGGGAATACCCAGCTTTTACGAGGAAACATTGAGTATTTGTATGTTACAGCTTAAAAAGGAGCCAGCCTAACAGCCTATAACCCATAAATGAACAAGAATGAAGTCCCGTACCCATGTCTGTAGAAAGAACAAGCAACCTGCACTTTTAATCCATGCCAATGTGGGTATCTTTACCTTTATGATAGAACAGTTCGTGTGTTGCAGCGTTGGGAATACCCAATCACCAGATCTTGGCTCCACCACTTGTCGCTCCATCGTGGGGTAGGAGCGGCGATGCAATGGACAAGATGCAACGGGGACTGGAGGAGGCGGGAAGGAAGAGAAGGCTCATGTGACGAAGCAATCAAAACGGATTGAAACAGTCACAGAATGGTAAATTTCTAAACGGTGCATCTTTCGTTGGTATTAAAATGAACTTGAAAAGTTTGATGCTAAATTTCTAAAATCGACATCTTTCGGTGTCAATAATCCAACTTTCCCAATTATTTATATCATCCACTTTTTTAGAACACGACACTATAACATGTGTATAACAAATTTTCATTTGTACCATACTCTTAGTGGTTATACTAGTTATTGATCTGATACCTACTAAACACATAGAACGGAAACGACAGATGATTATTCTGAGATTCCACAGATGGATTGGATGTTTCTTCTTGTTTCTGATAGGTATCATGGATTTTTTTCCTTTTCATGTAGACATCATAGTTGACAAGTGGTCATCTTTTATTTTGAAAAATAGATTCTAAACATTTTTATGTGGGTTACCGAAACAACTCACTACGACACCTACCGGCTAGATAGTAGATATTTTCACTACCGGAAAACGTAAGTTGCTGTGTGCCAGAAAACAAAACCATTTCTGGATCGCAGTCGCGGTGGCAGCATGGCGACGCCTACTAGTTACCGCTGCGACGTGGCCCCTTCGGCTTCTTGACCAACGTTCAAAATATTATATTCCCTCCTTTACTAATTTGTTATCGCCATTGACTTTTTTTCGTGATGTTTGACCATTCGTTTTATTCAAAAAATTTCTTTAAATACTGAAAGTTATATGCTATATTTCAAGTTTCTTTAGTGATAAAACATATTCTAAGAAAAATAACATATTTTTTAAACTTTATTTGAATAAGACAAATGGTCAAACTTAAGAAAAAGTCAACGGCAACAACAATTTAGTAAGGAAGTAGTACAATACAACCATAGTACGTATCTACATTCAACATACCACAGCCTGGAACCAGCCGACAGGTGCTATTTCTTTCCATACTTATCCCATCGTTTCCAAAGAGGCGATGTTGATGAGAGTGGCTTAGTGCACCTTGCTTAATTTCGAGAGTCTGTTCAAACTAGAGGCAATATCGTGTATTGGAACCATGCATGTACCAGCTAATCTCATGTGACACCCCACTTCGAGACTACACTCGTGTATACGTACCAATCCCTGGAACAGTAATTGGCACACACATAGATGATACAAATCCGATACAACAGTCTTTATTGATTCCTCGAGGGAAATAACTAGGGATGCATGGCCTGGATTATATTCAAAGAGGCAGATAGACCAGCCTCACATAAAAGAAAACACACTGGAAAGCATCATAAACTTCACAAGCAACATCGAGTGAAGGACGCGACCTACTCCTCATCCTCGTAGTATTCTCCATCTTCTTCGAACAAATAAGCAACGGGTGAGTACATAAGGTATTCAACAAGCTCTACCACTAGTAAGGGATAATATACATGCAATCTGGTTGTGGCTAAGGTAAGGTCAGAGTTTGAGCGGAAAGCGCCGATGTAAGGGCTCACTACTGAAGCAAAGGGGTTCTTGAAGAGGAAAGCATTTTGTAATTTTAGTTGGCCGGACTCGGGGAGATATTCATCGATCTTGATAGTTCCCATTCTTTTTAGATGAGCCTTCCGACCGAAGGTCATAACAGCCTACGGCACTTTAGACCAATACCATTTTCAAAACTCACGGGCACAAGGTTGTCCACTCACACATCAAGAATTTCATATTTGTGGCTAATCAACGAGAGCTCAAGGTTTGGTGTCTCAATATACGGTGACAACGGACATCCGGATAGTTTTATACACACTGCGCAGAGGTTCGTACACTTTACCCACAAGCTATATGTTCTTAGCTACGGAACACATATAACTCTGCCACCGCAACTAGGCACGCTCACAAATCCACCCCAAATGCCCAGGGATCCGACGTGTATGACACAAGCATACCGTCCACCATATATGTGCCAAGTATCTGGACTTCACCAAATAAACAAAGGGTATGTTTTGTAAAAAGGCATGGCTTCTAATATAAGGAAGGGTACATTTTGGTAATTTCAGAAAAATCTGTGGAATGGGTTTATGGACCCTGTGGACCACGCTAGCGGGCCAGTCCACTAGTCCATGGTGGACCAAGGGGCGGCGCTGAGGCTCGGGCTCGCCGGAATCGAGGATTCCGGCGGCCCGGGCTCGCCGGAGAGGTAGCCGAGGGTACGCCGGTGGTCGGGAATGCGTGGCGGAGGTGTGGGGAGGGGTGGAGTCATGGGGCGGTGCTGGATGAAAACGAGCTGCCCCGCCGGAGGCTCGGGAGGCGGCGGTGGGATGGGGGAGAGGCCGTGCGTGCTGGGTTTGAGGTGGGCTAGGGGCTCGGGGAGGTGCGCAAGGCCATGGCAGAGCCGGACAATGCTCCGACTTGGCTGGTGAAGGGCTAGGGCGGTCGGATGGCGGAGGGAAAGAGGGAGAGGGCGGCAGCCGGTGGTGGAGCCGGAGGGGGAGGGAGAAGGGGAGCCGGTGCTTGCTCGGGGACTTGGTCGGCTGCGTTGGCGAGCAAGCGAGGGCAGGGGTGGTTTTATAGGGGAAGCGGCGCGGGTGGCGATGGCGGTAGCCATGGCGCATGGCGGCCTGGCCGGCGTTCGTGGGGAAGGGTAGGGGGCCGCGTACGGGGCGCTTGGTGGGCACGGCGCGACCGACGAGGTCCTCGGGTCGGCACAAGACGACGGGCGGCCTCGATGGTCGGCCGGAAGCGAGAGCGCGGCGGGGAAGGGGAGGGGCCGGTACGGCATCGTTCGGGAGCACGGCACGGTGGGTGAGGCCAAATAGGGGCCGGCGGCTTGGGCGGGGTACGACCGTGGCGGTGCGCGCGGAAGCTCCGGAGGGGGCGGCGGTAGCGGAGGTGGGGGACGGGCGCCGGCGGGGCGGGGGCGGCGACACGCGGCGCTCAGCGCGCGTGCCGCGAGGAAGGGGACGAATGGGTGGGGCCAGGGGTGGTGTGGGCTAGGCTGGAGTGAGGGCAAGTTGGGCCCGGCGAGGAGATTGGGTAGGGGCGGCCCAACAGGGTTTAATTCATTTTCTAATTTCCTATTCCTCCTTTCTCCACTTTAAACCCAAGTAAATTTAAACAAAATTCGAATAAATTCCAATGAGTCAAAGTAGGGGAAAAATAGAATGAGAACAAGGCACATAAAATAAAATCAATCGCGTTTGCAAGTGTTAGTGTTTTATTTAAAAATATTAGGGACCTTCTAACTATAATTTAAATTAAGTTTTAATTTCTAGTAAGTTTTCAAAAATATTTTTCCTGAATAAAGTAAAATGATTTATTTAGTGAATTTTAATTTGACCAAAAATCGGGGTGTTACATCTCACATTTCGTATTACTCAGCTACATGCATCTATACATATGACGTCACTAACCTGCTATCTATTTCTTCTCTCTTCATTCTATTTTCTTGCGTAGCTTCATCAAGAGGTACAAAAATCCATGAAACAAAATACTCCTTTGCTAAGTTCAATGGCTCAGCTGATCGGACTTAGCTTAGCGATAAAAGCTATTTTTTTAGTCGAAAGAAGAATTATATTAAAATGTAGTTGAGTACATACTCAAGTTACAAGTACTTTGTAAATCAAAAAAGATGACAACTCTCCGAAACTCAAATCTAAACCTGTGTGACGGTTCATATGGATGACTGTACAGGCAAGTGGCCTTCGTGCGCTATAGATGACTCAACCAGAAGTAGTGCCATAGCCCAATGAATGGCAGCCAACATTCATGTAGGCGGAATTGAGCATCATCTTCTTTCTCATGTCTCCCTCCTTCTTGCATCTGCCACCGAAGAAGAAGCGAAACTAGACCCAAAGTTCTCACTAGGCCTCCACCGTGGTTGGATCTAATCACGACAAAACGGAGAAGGGCCCGGAGAATTTTATTCCATGGCGACGACATCATCCCCGCCTCCATGTCACCATCCAGAAACCTAATTCTCCATGTCGTCATGAAGTTGTTGACATCACCGCCGCCACCTTTATCGGAGCCGCTATGGAGAGACCAAATCCACCCTTCCTCTTCACCGTCGCCGGAGAATAAATAAATGAATTATAGAGGACGACATGTTAATGTTATGTTTCCGTAATAACAACCATGTCCTTTACGATCTCGAATAGTTGCTTGTCTTGCCGCGGCAAAATAGGACAGTCTGGTCCCTCCGTCCAAGTCGTTACCGTATCCGATGTCCTTGGTGGCCCCTGACAATCAACAAAAGGCCGGTGACGCGTCGTCATGAAGTTCTAGGTTTCGCGTGGCGTGGTTTCGCGTGTATTTGTGCAGCTTCAGGTTTCAATCTTCAGTCCGGTGCAACTAGCCGGTCCGACCCGTCGCCGCCTGTCGTGGTCTACCGGCT
Organism: Chloris gayana; assembly: GCA_031894775.1. Classification (NCBI taxonomy): domain Eukaryota; kingdom Viridiplantae; phylum Streptophyta; class Magnoliopsida; order Poales; family Poaceae; genus Chloris; species Chloris gayana. The sequence continues at coordinate 167,533 of JAUNZO010000391.1, forward strand.
GGCCATGAAGACAAGACAGAGGGTCAACCTGGCCCTCACGGTCGCGATGCTAGCCTACTCGGCTGTGCTCCTCTCGACCATCACCAACAGCAGGAACCTCGCCAGGAATATCTCAGTGATAGAGTCGAAGCTAAATCTGTTGGAGCAAAATATACGTAAGTACTAGTACTAGTTATGTCTGCAATCATACTTACGAAATTTGGTGCGGATACTATTCAATGCTTACCATTGTAGCTCAATTAATTATCATAGGCAGGTTGGGGTTGTCTTGTTCAAAACCAAAGGTACCACTACGAATTTCTTATTTTCCATCTTACCAAGCTTGCACTACAGGGATTTAACACCATGTTTCGTCCTGTCAATTAAACAAAGAGTATTATGTGCCTAGATTTCCTATGTACCTTTTCTGCAGCCAATATAGGTGAAGGTGACTCAAACAACACTAACCGTAGTCTGCTACATCCACGCATTCACACGTGTTCTTTTCTATGACTAGCGTACCATATTGACATGTTTTAGTTTATATTCTGTAATATTAATTGTGTGATATGCAGTTTGCTAATGAGTCTTTGAATGCAGAAAACCAAGAGAACAATGTTGAGATTATGAGCACCTTGACCAGATTGTTGGACAAGAATCTGGGAAACATCAAGTCCAGAAGTGAAGAAGATCTGGATGGTACTCAGAATGGTGAACTGAGCATGACAAGGAACGATGGTGATGTTCAGCCACCTCGAGATGACAATCACATGGATAAAATCGTGGTATGAGTGCATCTACGCATTTTAATTTCTACTAATTTTTCCTAGCACCAGGATACTTCAATAGATGATAGACTTGATACATGGTTACACATCATGTACAATTGTGATTTTTTTAAAAAAAAAGTTTACTTCAAGTAACCAACCGATTTACCAAGCTTAAACCTGCCTAGAAGCAATACCTTGTTTCAATTAGTCGAATCTTTACTGAAGAAACTAGAATATATTTGTGGTCTCATGCATATCTAGTGAACCTGATGCATGGTAGATTCGATCGACCTAGAGCCCTATTTTACGTTCAAGAATATATTATGGATCCCCTAAGAAGTTAACATTTTACATCGATAGATTTGCACGGGATCTTTAAAAACATTTTAAATGGTAGGACTGAAGTTGAAAAGTATATACTCATGTGTCTTGTCCACTCATATGACAGCAGACTATGAAGGGAGCAGCTGACTCAACGCCCGAACAAGCTGCTATGCCAAAGCCACCTCAAGACGAAGAGATCCAAGTGCAGAGGCCCTGGAGATTGTTCGCAATTCCGAGGGACCATGTATTCGTTGTCGAACGTGTTGATGATGACGAGACCATTGTACATATCCGAGCACCGTCGGCTGTTGACGCCGACGCCGAACAGTTGGGCACTTTGAGCCATCAGCAGCAGGCAGAAGGGACAAGGTCCATGGTGTACGACTGCGGACCCTATGGTGCCCTGTTCATGTTGGAGGCCGATGAGGAAGTCTTGGTGCCGGTACCCTGGCCAACGGCCAAGAGGTTCAAGATGGTGACAGCGGCGGTGCTCGAAGAGAAGGAGCCGCCATTGGTGATCGAGCCGGCGGCACCGGAGTCCTTTACTCTGTCTCCCGACGTGGTGGCATTCTACCGGCCGGCAACAGACGAAATGGCGCTCGTGCTCATCGCTGCAAGCGATGATGTAGAAGTATGTCAAGCTGGCGGAGATAGAGACTGTCCGTTCTGTGAGATCACTCACGACGCGTACGCGTTCCATCGTCTCGACGTCGTTTAGGAGCTGCCCGGATGTTCAGTTCAAGGAAAACAGGAATTTGGTAGCGTGGTTTTATTGAACATATTTATTAGCATTTTTATTTTTCCTTCAGGTTCTGAAAACAAATTAAAGTCATTTTGGACATGATTTCAGATATTAAGAAGTGATCTATTAGCATTTGTTATGTTCTACGTATATTAAATGTTCCATCTATACATCACTTGAATGGAATTTGACATATCTCCCAGTCAGATTTTTTAGTTTTCTTTTTGAGGGAAGTCAGATTTTTTATTCATCAGATACAAAGCCAACCCACGCGACTGGACAAAGCCCGTATCAGAAACGGATCTGCCGGATTATAGCCGACCCATTAGATAGTTAGGAGGTGTTTAGCAGGGCTCTGGAGCAGAACTCCAACCAAGAGTAGCTGACCAAATCCATCCAAACACAAAAACTCCACAACTCTTGAGAGCAGCCTACTTCCAAGATTTCAAGGAGCTCTACTTCATTTTTGTGGAGCACTTCTTTTGCTACTCTGTAGACGTGAAAAAAAAGGTTGCACGGAGTTGTGGGAAAATTACCCACAATTGCCATCCGATACACCAAGAAATGGTATGCTTCTATTTTCCTTCTCCCCCCACTCGTCATTTCATTTCGGTCAAGGCGGCTTCTTCACCCGAGCTTCCTCCTCCATAGGGTGCTGCTGCCCCGACCGCCTCCCGTAGGGTGCCGATGCCCCAGTGTCGGCCTCCCTAGTCGCCACCACCCCCGGTCAACGTCGCCTCCCCCGCCCCCGCAGGGCTGTCACCGCCCTGGCCGTCGGACTTATCACCCCAGCTCCCGCCTCGCCCAACCGTCGCCTCCCGCAGGTGAACGTTGCCCACCACCCCATTCCTAGCTCGACTTTGCTGCCTGAGATCGACGTCACCCCACCTCGAAACTTCCCTAGATTGACGTCGCACGGCTGCACGCTCCGCGAGCTTGACTTTGCCCTGCCTTGACGCCAGCTCACCTCAGAAGATAATGTTTTAAAAAGAAGAAAAAAAAAAGATAAGGGAGCATGACATGTGGCATCATGAGCTAGGGGCAACAATGGCAATTCAGCTTGAAATCTCTCTTTTTTGAAGCTGGAGCAAGCTGTTCCATGGTGGAGTTTTGGAGCAGAGTTGCTCTCCTGTGGGTTGGAGCCACACCAAACACATCCTTAGCGTCCGGGTGAAAAAAAAACACTATGAAACCTTTTGTCTTTTTGTAAGCTTCATGTGCTCTGGGCCTTTGCTTTTTTTAGATGATCTTTCATCTGCTTTAGGTTTTGAACTTCAGAGTTCTGGGCTTTGTTCCTTTCAAATAAAATTATGAATACTGAAATAACACATGCATTTTTCTAAAAAAAGTAAAAAACACATGGATACTCAAAATCATGTTGTCTAAAAAAATTACAAAAAATAGTCAAATGTTACTATAGAAACTAAAAAATCAAGTCTACTAGCAAAATGCACGTGTGACACACACGTGTTTTAAAATGTTATTAAATATTTGTACTTCATAAAGTGAGTGCACCATAATTTTGCATTTACAAAAAAATGTGGGGTGGTACATATATTGCAAATAATTTAACTTCATCTTAATAATAGAGATGAGTCCGTGGCACACCATCGTTAATAGCTTGGATACTCATAGAAAACAAATGTTACCAAAAACAATTCCCACCGAGAGAGAGAGAGAGAGAGAGAGAGAGAGAGAGAGAGAGAGAGAGAGAGGGAGGGAGGGAGAGAGAAATTTTCAAATCTGGTATAGAACACATATTAGGAAAGTAAAATAATAATGTACTATGGTTTCAATTTATGAATAAATTAGGCCTGTTTTACGGTGCATTTTACTACTAGGAGCTCAAAGGTGGTAAGAGACAAATCTGGCCGTTGATTACTAGGGTTAATGAAGTAATTTCACGCTAATTGTAGTTAATTACGAAACTGCCACCGCGGGGTAGTTTGGTCTCCCTGATCCGAAACAGACTCGGGCGCCAGCAACCGTTCCCGGATTGCGCCGGCGGACGCGGACCCGTGAGGCAACACCCTCGCATGCGCACGAGACGGGCGCGCGAGGATCCAGCCACCATCCACAAGGAGACGCAGCCGTCACCCGACGCCTGCCTAACACAACCATCGTCGCCGTGGATTGTGCGCGTCTCCCCGGCGCCACGTCCACCGACCCCGCCATCGTCCACGTCGCACGCGTGCCCCGTGGCACCACCGCCGCAACCATCATCGCCGTGGACGACACGCATCTCCCCGGCGCCACCATTGTCGTCGTCAACGGTGCCCACTTCTTGGGGCGGCGGCTCGTGCGCGTTTCTCTAAGTAATCTCGCGCCGAGCATCGCCACCGCTGCCGCCGTGGCCGCAGTTCTTGGCTCAAGTCCTCCATGCCCCCCGACGACCTTGATCCCCAACCTCCTGCAGTGACGGTAAGAAGTTGTTTTTTTTTTCCTACAAGTTTGCAACAAAAATTGATGCAGCGATAGAAGATACATGAGTAAGGATCTGGTTGTTTTAGAAAAATAAGGTAGGATCTGATTGTGTTTAAAAACTACGATATGTGATATTGTTTAACTTTAAAACAAAACAATCAATGGAAGTGATTAATTTTAAATTAGGATTAACATTGATGAAAGAACCTCCATATAATACACTGTTGTCTGAGCAATTTTCTAAGCATAATGAGTTGATCAATACACCAATGTTGTTAGTACTATACCGTTCTTGTAAAAGTTGGTGGCAAACTTATATGGCACTGAGTATAAGATGTCTGGATGTTTTTTGGTTCCAGTTTATCTATTCATGTTACTATTTTCATTTTGTATCACTGAAACGGAATTACATTGTTCTTTGAGTTGCCCTGACCATAATTTTTCTTGTTGTCAACAGCACAACGAATATGTTTCCAAATTCAGAACCTACACTTGAAGAGATTGAGGAGTATAACTTTGTTGTGAACCAGACATTTAGTGATGAGGACATCACACCCTCATATATAACCAACACTCCTCCAATACATAATTCAAGGATAAAACCTAGATCACGACAATTGAATTTACGGGTGAACATGTTCCTAATGATCTCTTTATTTATATTTAAGAATATATTACTATATAATGAGTTAATTATTGTTAGGAACCATGGAGATGATGATAATATGGTTAAGGAGGGGGTTGGAGGCGTGGAGGGCCAGCAAGGGCGTCCATGTCATGTTGGAGGCCCAAACAAAGTCAACTTCGATTCTGTTTTAGAGTCCAGAAACAGTCTGCACCAAAACGGACACCCTGGTCGCATACGAAGTCCGTTTGGGACGTCTTTATATGGATGGAAAGATAATTTGATAACCTTTCCATTGACGCTAGTCTCATATCCAGATTCTTCTCGAGTCGTCGGGAATTGCCGAAATACGAAGACGTCCAGAAACTGTCCCGATGTTTCACCGCCGTCTTTTGGCCTTTGGACCGTGTATTTTGTTGAGCCCACTTAGGGCTGCGCCTAGGGGGATATGGATGACCCTAGGGACCTCATAAGCAGCCGCCGCCCCTTCCTTAGGGTTTGAGTTTTCCTTAAATTATTCTGTCAAGAACAGTTTCGCCATTTTGTCGGTTTGTGAGACCCCAACTCGTGAGTTTAATCATATATTTGTAATTTGGTTGCTTCTATCTTGTTCTTGCTTGTGTTCTTCGATTCGCAGGCAAGGATTAGCCTTCATGGCGAGGTCAATCGTGCTTGCACGGTTGATAACCAGAGGAGACGTGGTGCTGCGATTGCGGGGTTCGGAACGTGTTGTTCGGAAGCCGGATCGATTTGTGTCAAGCCTCCGCCAAATCGCTGTTTATCGAAACCTTTCGGAAGATCGGGACACCCTAGTCCACATCAATTAATATAATGACTTAATTATTGCTCTGATACCACTTGATGTGTACGGGGTGTATTACATTTCTAACAACAATTTTATATATTTACATGAACAATATGAATTGTAAATCACGCTCGTAGCAACCCACCTGCACTCTGCTATTGTCAAATAAAATATAGGCTAACCCCACAGTAAATCTAACAGTATGTGTGTGTGGGTAGGTTTGGTGGTCTCTCTCATATAGTGATGTTCTTTTATTTTCTCAAAAGAGCAAGTCATCATTGTCAAATTTCTAGTATGTTTCGCTGAGTATTTCCTTTGATTTTCAGTTTGAAATACGTTAACACTGTGATGTTGGCCCTCTACTGAAGAATGTTGCCAATGTTATTACTGCTTCTGGGGTAACACATTTTTGTTATTGAAGAAGTAGCATAACGCACAAGTTTGGATTGATCTCATATTGATGGTATGTCGTATTCAGAAATTAGAATATTTGAGCTGAAGTTTCAGCGGAAGGCGTCAATTTACTTGATTCCATAAGAGCTTTTTATATACAAAAAAAATCGTTAAGTCATGAAATAGTAAATTCTAGTATGTTGTTGATCCATTGGATCAACACTGGTGTACTTATATGTTTTGCAGATAATCTCAGCCGGTGCGGGAGGAATAACAGGCCGCTCGATCAATGTAGTCTCTTAGGCCAATCTCAATGCATAGTTTCATCTCACATTTATCAAAAGTGTCACATCAGATTGGGAGATATAGTTTGGTGGATGAAATAGTCTCTCTCATTGCAGTGGCGGAGCATAGACAACATTTTAGGTGGGGCAAACACACCAAACAAATTTAACAAAAATATATTTGAAATTAAAAATTACACAATTTAGAGTACAAGTGTAAATAAATGACTAAGATTTTTTTCTAGATGCTCTTAGGCCAGTCTCAATGGAAGTTTCATGGACACAATTACCTAGAATGACACGTCATATAAAAATGTTTGAAACTAGGATGAAACACCCCTCTCTCAATGCATAGTTTCATCTATTGTTGTTTTCTAGGTGACATGCAAGACACAAGCTGTCTAGGTAGCTGTGTATGCAGAGTTTTATCCTCATAAAACTTATTTTACCTCTCTCCTCATTAATACACTGCCACATCATCAAAAATGCTACATGACACTCTATTTATTGTCCATGAAACCCCACTGAGACTGGCCTTAGATTGCATAGGCAAGTCCAAATTAGGACATGCCATGATTTGAATCCTCTTCTTAATTTTATTTGGATCAAGGCCTCTAAAAAACAACTTCTCGGGCATCTGATTGTATAGACCTATATCATAATACTCATAGTCAAGAAGACTCTTTCGCCAGATGCTCTTGAGTGATTTAAGTTTTTTAACAAGCCTTGATTGACCTCATCTTGATATTGGATCTTCCATATCTTGGCAACCGAATTTTTGCAATATAAAACGCTTTGACTTCATCAACTAAAGGTTCTCCACCTTCATTTCTCAAAGTGTTTAGAGTAGCTCCAAAATATTAAGTATAAATATATTCTAAACTTTTTTATTTAGCTACTCTCTAAAATAAAGCACTTACTAGCTCTCCAATAGTAGCTAGCAAGAATTCTCGAATGGAGAGTCTCAGAATTTAGACAGTGAGAAAATCTCAAAATTTAGAGATACTTTTTACTAAATAATAGCTATATTTGATTTTATAATATTTCAAAGCTATTCTCTTGGAGTTTCCCTTAGTTGGGTTTTAACATCAATCAACAATAACATAGTTTGAAAAATATTTTGATCCTGAATTTATAGCAGCTGAGATAATTCAGTTGTAATAGAGCATTTTCAACATCAACTTCTGATATAAGACAAAGGAAAAACTTTCCCTCTTGCCTACCAAATCATTTGTTGGACTAGTACATTTTTTCCCTGTAGAAATATATAATGCAGCTTATACATAGCCACATAACTCGACAAAATTTTCAAACTCCAGAAATCAAATGAAATCACATAAAAGATTTTCAGAACCATTACGAGCGCCCACACTGCTACACGCACCCCGTTAACAAAACCGGTTTGACCGGTCCGGTTTTGAACCGAGAAAACCGGTCGGTTAACCGGAAAAACCGTCGGTTAACCGAATAGCTACAGTAAATAGCTACGGTTATTCTCGGCTAACCGGTCAAACCGGCCGGCCGGCCGGGACCGATTCCCGGTTAACCGGGATAACCGCCCGGTTTTCACCGGTTTTGTTAACCATGCCTGCTCCCCTACTGCACGTCGTGTGACGCACCAGAATCTATGATTACGAGCGACGAAAGTCGCAAACGACTCCACCTGGTCCCACTCTCCTTCGTTCCCTTTCTGTAACCAGTAACCAAACACGTCTTCATCTGTCTCCTCCCCAAATCTTCTCCTTCTCTCCACTGCAGCCCGACCTCCGATCTTTCTGACGGGTGTGCCTCACCGCCGCCCATCGGGATCCACACCAGCACGGCCCCCGCTCCCTCCCTTCTCCTTCTCCTCCAGGCGCGTCGGTCCTCTCTGGCGCGGGCCCGCCTCTGGTGTGGGGCTTAGGTGCGGCCTCTCGTCTGGTGCTGCCCTCCTCGGTGCGGCGTTCCCGGCCATCTCCGACGCCGGTCGTCCCGTTCCCAACGAACCCACCGCCTCTCTCTCTCTCTCTGGATTTGAAGTTTGGTCTAGTTTTTTTATTCAAAGTTTTAGGGGAAAGTTTCAATGAAACTTTTGATTTTTGAACTTTCCAATGAAGTTTCGATTAAACAGATTCAACTCTTATTTCAAAGTTTCAACGAAACTTTTGATAGAAATTTCGGTTAAACTTTTCATGAAACTATTGGATCAAAATTTGGATCGAAGTTTGATTCGAAGTTTCGATGAAACTTTTTCGAGTAAAATTTCCATGAAACTTTTGACTGAAAACTTTAACTAATTTTAAACTTTCCTTAAATGAAAACTTTGACTGAGGTTAAACTTTTCAGAAAAAAAGATCCGTTCCTTGTTTGAAGCTTTGCTCGCAGTCATCCTGACGCGTGCGTGTGAATTAGACTACCCCCGCACCTATGCGTTCCCCTATGGCTGTATGAATCTTTTCAATATCCACTAACACAAAGGAAAATTGTTATTTAATCGATCGAACAAAGGAATATGAATCTTTTCAATATCCACTAACACAAAGGAAAATTGTTATTTAATCGATCGAACAAAGGAAAGTGAGCAGCTAAGGGCATATACAAAGGAGAGTTCACTGTAGTATTTTGGACACATGTATCTAAGTAAATAGACATGAAACAACTCTAGTCATACAAAGGAGAGACTCTACACGATGTCTTTTAATAAATACATATTATTAATGATTGCATGATATAAATCGTCTCTTCACATGTATAACGGTGCTCGGAGTTGCCTTTTACATCGGAACACGTGATAGAGATCGTCTCTTCATCAAGAGACCATCTAGCCGTCTCTTTAAGGGTTGGAGGGACTATTTACAAGAATACATTGCCACATCAGCTCAAGAGCCCACTCATTTATTAGTGTTGTACATGCCCTAATGCCACTTCTTAGACCATTCTCGGTGGCCTCTTTTATTTCACGTTTACCAAGTGTGACACGTCAACTTTCTAGTCTTATTGTGTGAAATGAAAGTGTATCTCTCAGTGCACTATTTCATTTCACGGTTCCATAGGCTGCACTGGACATTAAATGATCGCATAGGTGTATAAATGAGGATTCGTTTTTTCTTGCATGTGAAAGGAAAAAAGTCTCAACGGACCTTTCATTCTCCTTTCATCAACTTGGAAAGAGTGTCACTGCTCTTTCATTATGATGAAAGGCTTCCCTCCTCTTTCATAATAAACTAGCAAAGTACCCGTGCGTTGTCACGTGTATTTTGAAAAAAGGATATTTTAATCGCGTTGCTATGGTTGTTTGTTTAAAATTATATTTATAACAGTATGTCGCAAATGAAAGTGTTGAAAGGATACACTATGCTTTTGGGTTAAATTAAAACCCCATATATATTTTATATAATAACACATGATATAAAAATACATATATTAGTTTATAAATCTTTGAACTCACATAATTAAAGTACACCAGATGTTCCATATTAGACCTTTTTATGTGTTAATTTAGTACTTCATTCATACTATACAGAGCAGTCACTAATCCATCTGACAGTTTGATGTACCTTTCAATATGCGCAATATCCTTCTCCTAGCATGTTAGTCAAAATATTTCTGATTGAATCATCTTCCTAGTTTTTTCCATATCAATTAATATGAAGTAGCTTGGATCCATGAACACCATATGATTGTGTTGTGCAAGGTTTGAGATAGCATGGTACAACGCACTATAGATAAATTAATCTTGTTACATTATGCAAGGTTTGATGGGTCTTTTTTCCAACATAAGTTATGTAGATTTGCTAGTGATATTTATTTTGCAAAGATGTACTATGTGTATGTAGTTTTTTTTGTCAGTCATCTGAATACCTATGATTAGAATTAGGCTTAATTGCACATTCCACCCCATATCTCACTTCCGTTTTGATTTTCCACCCCAAAACTTGTTTTGTGGCAGAAACCACCCCACCCCACACGTTCTAGTCTAAAACTCCCCCATCCCACACGTGCATCGCCATCTGGACAAAAGTTTGCCACCTCGGACGCATGCGGCGTGTCCCGTCAGCGGAGTTGAGCTGCACCATCGCATCCAAGTCCCTTCGCGATCGGACTGCACCAGACCCACCGGTTTTGACTCCGACCCAAGCTGAGCCTGTACACCATATACCCTACAATCACGCCCTGGTTTTGCGTGGGAAGGTGGCGGCGGCGGTTGCGAGTCGTGCGGCAAGCCGGCAAGGAGGCGATTGTTGGTGATCCTCTCGTGCAGTAAGACGGCAAGGAGGTGATCGCTGGTGATCCTCGTCGTTTCATGCACACGCTCAGTTAGATAGTAACAAGGAGACACCCTTCGATAATCTGGTGAGTTTACGCAATCTCCTTTCTGTTTTCTTAGATGAATGATTATCGTACAATGGCGTGGTCAATTAGGAATAATAAGCTGACGTTTTACTGTTTTATTTTGGGGAAGTAGTATTCAGGGGTTAGGCAAAATGTCAGGCTTTGGCCACTTAAACAGACTGCTACCAGGGTATTGTTAATAGATATAACTGACTTTGTCTGATTACCGCTGACTTAATTTGTTTGCACCATAATGTGAGCTGCATCTAAATGGAGTTGAAAGGCTGGCTATATTGCTCATTCATGTAACTGAAATTTTGCACAGATGGAGAACAGATCAATGATCTCGTTGAAGGTATTCAGTGTGTCCACTTGATGTACCTACAATATGTCACTACCTGCCACTTTTATACTGATGTCTTTCCCTTTCTCTTTGTCAGCTTAACCTGGACAATCATGCAGGCATTTTCTGTAAAAAAAATAGAGAAAGAATAATACTGATAAGTTTCCATGCAACAGTATCTTTATCTGTGCTCACGGCTCACCAATGAGTCAATGACGCAAAGAGCTTCCACATCCCAGAAATTGACCTCCGATACTTGCAATAAAACAAATCGGAATTTCATATTACACACTACTGCTCCCAATCCTTGTCTAACTATCCCACCGCATTGCTGCCATTAGAAAAATCCTAATCCCCCAATCCTACTCCGGGTCGCAAAAAAAAAATCCCACAATCCTACATGAGAAAGGCATGGCGATAATATATTTGAGGGTGCACCCGAGAGGAAGACGATTCTGCTCCGTGAGGCAGTCTGCTCCTATCGTCATCGGAGAGCTGCTCCTAAGTCCTAACGCCGATGAGGTGGTCTTTCCCTCCGCTGCCTGCTTCTCTACGGGATGGCGACTACTGTGTTGGGAGCTGTTCGGATAAGGTAGGGAGCACTGTGTCGGAGTCAAAGACTAGCGGGTCTCTGGTGCAGTCAGACCGCGAAGGGACTTGGGTGCGATGGTGCAGCTCAACTCCGCTGACGGGGCACGCAGCATGCGTACTTTTGTCTAGATGGCGATACACGTGTGGGATTGGAGGGAGTTTTATCTTGGAACGTGTGGGGTGGGGTGGTTTCTGCCACAAAACAGGTTTTGGGGTGGAAAATCAAACCGGAAGTGAGATATGGGGTGGAATGTGCAATTAAGCCTTAGAATTAGAAAAAGGTATAAATTTCTAAGTTTAAGCGCAATGAGACATGTCCATGCAGCAGTAAATAGACACACAAAACCTCACGACGAGCTGCTTAGGCAAGAAGCTCAAAATTATACGAGTACGACACAAACCGCCATGTACCTTCTGCACGAACTCACAGCCACAGCTCGCTGGAGACTTGAGCCAACTCCCACCAGGTGCCGAGAGCGAGCATGTGACATCATCATCGCCTACGTCGCTAGGGCATGCAGGTGAGAGGAACGGCAGGGAGCACTTCAATTGCCGGTAGACAGCTACTCCCTCCGTCCTAAAATAAATGTCGTTTTTTGACTTTTAGACTTCACGTTTGATCCTTAATGTCTTATTCAAATTTTTTGTGCAAATACTATTTATTTTTTGATAACTTATTTTATCATTAGATATATTTTAGTTATGATATATTTTCTTTATCATGTGTGTAAAATTGTTTGAATAAGACGAACGGTCAAACATGTAATCTAAAAGTAAAAAATGACACTTATTCTAGGATGGAGGGAATACTTCTCAATGATGATCCCTGTGCTTCGCCACGGATTGAAATTATATTTGATTTGTTTTAATAAATTGGATCAAAATAATGTTGAAACTCTTCTTCTAAATCGTGATGTTATGTTCTATCTAAAACGTCATATGCGACGGGCTCCGCGTCCCCGCCGATGTGATCACCGGTCGATGACGCCACAACAACGTGGTGGTCGGCGTCGTCTTCCTCTCGGACAGCCGGGGCAAATACGGTGCGGCAACCACACGGACCTCGTCCCACGTTCCTTGAGGCGTGGTTCCTGCGGTGCCGCTGCGGTGAACACCTTCGGGTTGGGCACGGACCACAACGCGAGGGCGATGCACGTCGTCACGGAGGTGACGGGCGGCACGGTCTCCTTGAAGGAGAAGGAAGCGGTCGTGCATAACGCATTCACGCAGTGCATCGGAGAGTCCGCTCTCGGTCACGGCGCGAGGCGCGGGCGTGGGATGCACGTGGCACGGCGTGTGTACTGCTAGCTGCTGTGGACTTGCCCGTTGTTGCGGCAGGGGAAGACGTCACCCGCCTTGCTCAAGGTGAGATGCTCTTACAAGGACACGGCTATCGAGCGTGAGGTGGACGTTGCCGACGCGGACAAGGCCGAGGTGCGGAGGCAGGTGGTGGTGGCGCCGCCGGACACTAGCGAAGGCTACGAGCTTCCCAATGACGCAACACATGCCCTGTTGAGGCTCGACGGCATGGTCCGAGGAAAAAAACTCAAGAGAAAGAGAGGAAAACGTATGTAGCGCTTCAAATCGGAGGCCTTGATGTCGTCTCGCATGAATAATAAGTTAATAAGGAGGCTTGCACGTTTTCTTATTGGACTAGATTTTTCTTTGGAAACAGATTCTAGCTTTCACGAAGGTAGGGGTAGGGAGCACACTTGAAACGGACGACGAGCGAAGAGACCTATTCGGATAATAAAACTAGATTCCATTGGTTGTGGGCGTAGGGGACGTACGGAGTGAACGTTTTTATCAAACTTATTAAGAAGTAGAGATATTATATCATATCATCGCTTTTGATGATATGTCTTCTAATAAATATGATATAAAAAACCCACTAAAAATGACCTTAGAAATCAACGGGCCGTCCCATTTTACAAACAAACATCTCGCGTGTCCTTGACAATTTTTTTTTATTGATGTCCTTGACACTTGGGATCG